>JBBCBC010000031.1:17745897-18233979 GCA_037126765.1 Stenogyne calaminthoides | reverse complement strand
TTTAAACAAAATGCTTGAAACCGTAGAAGAATGAGTCAAGGAAAAGGAAAAATGGTAACGAGAACGTTCCCTACCCTCTTATAGAAGAAGACTAAATAAAATGCAATAAAGACACAAGCTCGACCCTCATCAGAAGTCGCAAGTCGCGCAGAACTACACCGCCTTCACTGACCGGGAGAGCCATACAAGATGATATCACCCGTCTAACATCATCACGATTTAACCACCAAATCTTCCCGAGGTTAACCAGCATCTCAGAACGAAGATTCGAGGGCCTAATTCGCCACAAGTCGATCGATGACAGCTTCAAGCTTCCATCCCGCCAGTGCACGAATCTCGATTTCTGAGGGCAATTGTTTTACCATGGAATAGTCCAACCCTTGAAGCGATCGCTTAAAGCAAATTCCTTCGAAGTGGAAGGTCGTTGGGTTTACTTAGAAAGAACAGGAGGTCACGTTTACCTCGAAGAAACCATGTTGGTGCTCGTCAGATTATACCGAAAGTATGCTTTTTACTTTGTATAATCAAAATCAATTTCTTTGACTTATTTACTTAAATAAATTGTTTATCAATCGATGCTTTTAAATATCATCAATGTTACATTATATTTATCGCATAATTGTTCATTAAAATAAAGACGGTTACATCAGAGTTAATTTTAGTGATACCAGATCACATAAGATTAAATTAATAAATCCCTTGTAATTAAAAATTAAACCATTCACACTCCAGATGGAAATGAACAATCCATCGTGAAAGGTTGAAGTGTAAGGCTTTGATTGACTTGTCTTGACCAAGAGATTACACTAGTGTTCGATGAATGAATAAATCCCACAGGAGGACAAATTCTTCGTAATCGAACAATGTTAATTAGACCTCACCGCCGTTCGTTATTTCTTAATCTTTGTTCCTTAAATAGGATCACGCCAGGATTGGTAATTATTGCTTGACTTATCACGGGTAGAAATCAACGGATTCAATACTTTTTATCTTGACAATATTATCGGGTCACATGTTATTGCTAAGATTTAATACGGAGAATCGGTGCAAGTACGCTTTGTTCGATTTCGGCCCTCGAGGTTCATAAGATTTATTATACCAAATCTTGTTGTGGAACTAGTTTCCCATGGATAATAATGTTGAACCGTTTTGAACCAAGGACAAAAGATATTAATTAACTAAAGCTATTTCAGCCGCTTGAATTAATTAATGGGCTAGATAATCTTAAACACACGAAATAATAACCGAGTCATATCGACCGTAATACGGGTTAAGATGGATAGTGCAATATTAATAATTATGTAGGGATTAATTAATATTTACGGGCTTGAATAATATTGTGGCTCAATATCGATAATTCAAGATCCATTGGAAGCCCAATCTTAATTCTCCTAAAGGCCCCCTAAGAAATTTCAAATATATAAATTCAATAACTCAAAAAGAGTGTTTAAAATAAAATAAATATTGTTGCTTATTTTTCCTCAATATTTTCAAATTTATGGATAAAAAAAGGAGAAAGATTTTCTTTTGAATTTTGTTATGGAATGAAGATATGTATTCTGAATACAAGATTATCTCATTAAATTCAAGAAATTTCCCCACTTGGTTATTCATAATTATAATTTTAAAAATTTTGAAATATAAAAGGCAAGAAAGATTTTCTTGATTTTTCTTGAAAAGATATTATGGAAGATATGTATTTCGGGAAATACAAGAATATCTCATAAATTCAAGAAGATCCAAATCGATTCTGCCTTATTATTTTCTAAAATATCCCATAACAAAGAAAGAGGGTCGATTTTGTGAATATTATAATTATGGGAAAAAATAATATAGTGAGATATATTCAAGATTTCTTACATTATTTTCCCAAAGATTTTTCCACATTATTTTTTTACCCAAAATTTCACCACACTATGCTCTATAAATAGGGATGATTCTTTTCATTCCCAAGTACAATTCCATGTGTTGGAAAAATTAGTAAATCCAATAAAAGTGGTAACATAATTTATTTTCTTTTTGTTAATTGTTCACAAGTGTCCTACCACCGGATAGTCGAACAAGGATTAAGGAAATACTTGGAAAGTTCTTTTTTTTGTTAGTCTAATCAACAAAGACCATCGTCATCCCAAGAGGTAGATGCTCACGTAAACCGTAGAATTCGCACGCTGCTAGGATTTACGGAATTAATTATATGCATGATTTGTTGTTGATTATTATTTGAATTAATATAGATTAATTCATGCTAGTAATAATTATAAGAATTAAATTTGTATTTAAATATTCATCCCTAATAGATCTCGCGCAAATTATTCCCCAACAATCGCATCGAGCTACGCTTCGCTCAATTTTTAAATTGTAATTTAATTCGCTTAACATTAAATTTGAAATCGATAGTAGAATTGCTAGACTGCTTTTGCAGTATCCAATTGTCATGGAATTTAATGTGTTTATTTATGCATGCATATAAATTGTGGTTTTTTATTCGATCATTCATCTGGATTCGCTTTTGCTCTCGCGAGAAAATCCACGAAATAGATTAGATTTGTTTGAATTTGGATCAATGTAATAGACTAGTCTAGATCTAGGTTTATTTATTTTTTGTAAATAAATTGTAACCTGATTCCAACGGAGACGAGATGAAGAATTAAAGATAAAATCCAAAACCGCAAGATAAGGCGCAAGGTCATGCTGCGAACGCGATTTGGTGGAGCAGACGCGACGCGACGCGGACGCGACGCAGCACGACGCGTACGGGGCGGCGGATTTAAGGCCGAGATCGCCGCGAGATTTCGGGCCACGCCAGATAAAGGGACGCGGGCGGCATCACGGCACTGCGGCGATGAAAGGGTCAAGGACGGAGACGAAGGCCGACGCCATCGGCGCCGGCTGAAGTTCCGGCAGGCGTAGGTTAACGAGAAAGCACGCGGATGATCACGGGTACACGATGACGCCGCACGAACGCCGAGATCGACGGGCGACGCCGAGGCGCGCCGAATCTGGGCGAAGCCGATGAGATGTGCTGAGGCCGATTAGGCCGATCGCGGCTGATGACGGACGGGGGCGCAGCATCCCTGGCCGATGAAAGCTACTTAGCGGTGGCATTTCGAGATGGGAGTTTTTTCAGACGACGAGTAGGAGAAATTCAAGATTAAGATTTCTTCAAAATCAAGCCAAGAAAATCAAACCATGACAATCGATAATTTGTACTAATATGTTTATTTTTTTCGCTTTGTTTGATTTATTATCGAGGTTATCTTATGCTTTATTTAATTTGTTTAAATGTGTTTGCATGAGAGTTGCCCAATGAAAAATCTCACCTTTAAAAAAAAATACTAAAAAATATAAGTTTAAATAATTAATTGACAATTTTATTCCTATAATAAAATTCAATTAATTTTGACCTCCATGATTTATTTATTTCCAGAATTATTTTGGAGAAATTCTCTACGGATTGGTCAAAAGTTAGCTTTCACATGAATGAATTCCAAATGGATGATTGTGGATTATTATTAAAAGCATTTATGACCTCCCCATGAGGCTTTCTCAATACAAAATAATAACTCAGATTTAATCATGGTTATTACTTAGGTATAAAATTGATATACATATACTTCCCCTCAAGTCCCCGCTAATTTTATATCGGGTCGGGAGCCAACTATTAACTGGATATTAAAGGTTTGTAATCGTTTTGTTTGTAACTCGCTTTGAATGTGTTTAAATAATGATCCACCCCACGCGGGCTTATTTAAACTGCTTTTGAGATGTTGGTGATGCATGTTCATATTTTTTTGAGATTTTAATATGACGATGTGATCAAACCTTGTGATATATTTATGCTTATGCATATTATTGTTTATTTCTACCATCATGTCGCAACCTTTTAATCCACTCGCTATATACACTCAAAGAACACCAATTAATCGCTTAAAAACTATAATGTTTGGAAACGAAATATGAAGTTTTGTCTACCTACACAAGAACATCATCGATTTTCGATGTACCTAAACCACGAAGCCAAAAGATGAATCACCTAATGCGAAAGACACTTGTATAATATTTGGGAGCGGAAAGCCAATGAACCCATGAAACGTAGGTAATCTTTAACTTCATGTTCGATGATTTGAGACACATTCATGAAGGTGTTTGAAGTCCGCCCAAGTAAATTATGCAAAGTCTTGAAGAAATATTTTAACAAAAGACCGCATGATCAATCGCTTTAAAATGACGACGCAGGCGTGCAAAGATGGCCGGAGGAACACCCGTGGAGGGAGCATGTTCCCGTAATTAAACACCATTTTGAAAAAACCGCTTTATATCTTTAACTAAGTATTGTGATTTCGAGGCCCAAATCGGTTTCTTTTGCTTTTTTCCAAGATGCTTCGAATTTTAATGAAGTTTTGTGATGAATGATCACATGTTTACTATGGATATCCCATGTTAGGCCGAGAAGATGGCTAAGCATTTAGGAAAGAAAGACAAAGCATTGGGATTAAAAGTCTTTTCTAGATCTAGGCCAAGAAGGCAAGTCTCAAGAAAAATGAAAGGGTCGAATAAAGCAAACTCATCACTAAGAAAAGCGAAAAAGAAAAATTCAAATCCAAGAAATGACCAAAAGGAAAATGTTTTAATTATGCGGAGAAAGGACATTGAGGTCAAATTGCTCCAATCCCAAAAAGGAATGGAAAGAAAGGTAATTCTCACACTAGTTGTTGAAATTGTTTTATACAGACGCTTCATTTATGGGTGGGATAAACCCATCCACTAATCATGTTTGTTTCACTTTTACAAGGGTTCAAACGGATCCGACAACTTAGTGGGAGTGAGATCTCATCACATCGGGCGATGATACGAGAGTGGCAAATTGGGCAAAGTGAGAAGCACACCGCTTTTTGAAGACAGAGTTTTAATTTTAAGAGATGTTCTTTACGTTCCAAATTTTAAAAGAATTTAATTTCGCTTTTCTAAACTTTTTTTGACGGATGGATATTCGTTACTTTTAATAAAGTTGTTACCATTTCTTTTTTGATAAATTTATCTCGTCATGGAACGCTGTCGAATAATCTCTATACAATTAATCGGCACACCACTCACTTAAATGCATCCTATAACACATCAATTGTTTCCGAGAAAGAAAAAACGCTCATCGACGTGAACGGTGACACTTCTATGGCATCTAAGATTAGGTCATATAAATCCAAAGAGGATCCAAAGGTTGGTGAAAGACTGCTCACCAGAGTTTCCAAGTTGAACCAATTCCAACCTCGCGAATCATGTTTCGAGGGTAAAACGACTCAAGAGGCATTTGGGAGCCAAGGGGAAGAGCAAAGAAGTTATGTTAGAGATCGCTCACACGATGTATTGGTCCAATGTCAACCAAAGAAAGAGGAGGTTGTGAGTATTTTGTCACTTTTATTGATGATTACTCAAGGTACGGTATATTTTTCCTTATGAAGCATAAATCAGACCTTTGAGAAATTCAAAGAATTTAAGGCTCAAGAGAAATCATAGGGAAAACGATCAAGTCTCTACGATCCGGATCGCGGAGGCTTAATACCCAAATATGAGTTTTTGAACTACTTATCTCACGAAGGATTGCATCCCTAGCCAATCGCACTTAAACCCTCAACAAAACGTGGTTGGCAGAGCGAAGAAAACATAACTCTTTTCGAAATGGTTAGATCTATGATGAAGTTATGCTGATTTCCCCAAGTCGCTCCGGGGTCATGCTCTGAAAAACAACAACCTACATTCTCAACTTGGTGCTATCCAAATCGGTTCCCAAAACTCCCAAAGAATTGTGGACCCAAGAAGCAAGTTTGAGACACATGAGGATTTGGGGGGTGTCCGCCTACGTGTTGACAAGGAAGCTTTAAAATCGATCCTCGATCGTAATTTAAGGTTGTTTCATGATACCCCGAGGAAACAAAAGGGTGTATGTTCTATGGTCCTGAAGATCAAAAGTGGTAATAAGCACCACTTTAGATTTTTTAAGAAGACTATATGAACGTAAAGAAGACCTGTATGAGATTACCTTAAATGAGCTATTAACCTCAATGCCAAATGATGACATACCAATGACACACTTACACAACCTAACCTCGTCAGAAAGAGGGTTGTGAAACAACCCGAGAGATTCATGGAATAGGAGAGTCCTTGACTTGATTCCTGGACAAGATGAACTCCACTGCGGACATATGACGAGGCAATAACCAAGATAAAGACGCAGATTTCGCAAACAAAGAATGAAAGTTCTAAACGGGTTCTATGTTTCATAACAGAGTGTGGGAGCTAGTCAAACCACTTAATGGGGATCAAACCCATTGGTTGGAAGTGGGTGTATAAGAGAAAAGAGGACCGGATTTTAAAGGTGGAAACCTTCAAAGCAAAAGACTAGTGGCGAAAGGTTTTTCAAGAAAGCGGATCGATTATGAGGAAACTTTTTTTCGCCAGAGCCATGCTTAAGTCCATCCGATTTTCTTATCGATTGTCAAGTTTAGATCTCGACTTTGAAATCTGGGTAATGGATGTCAAGACAGCCTTTTCCTTAATCTGAAGTCTTGATGAAGAGATCTATATGCAACAACCCCAAGGCTTCATTGAAAAAGGCCAAGAACACCTAGTTTGTAAGCTCACGAAGTCCATTTACGACTCAAACAGCATCCAGAGCTTGGAACCAATGTTTTGATCATGTTATAAAGTTTATGGGTTCGATCAAAATGAGTTCGGAAGTTGTGTGTACAAAAAGCGTGGTTTTAATCAGATTGGGTATTCTTAATACTATACGCAGATCTACATTCTCGATCATCTGAATGATGTAAAGGTGTTATCGACGTAAGGGCACGGCTTTCAAAAAACATTTGATATGAAGGACTTAGGAAGCCGCAGCACATCCTTGGGATCAAGATCACTCGAGATCGCAAGAAAAACGATGATAGGATTATCGCAAGCTTTTATACATGTACAATCGCTTCAAACGATTCAAGATGCAAGATTCCATGAAAGGCTTTATACTTTTTATATATGGAATCCATCTATCCAAGAAAATGTTCCCTAAGACGCAAAAATGAGATAGACATACGAGACATTCCTTACGCTTCGCCGCTTCTAAGCCTTATGTATGCAATATCAGATTTAGACCGATATCCGCTTTGCCGCTGCATGGTGGCAAGATATCAAAGTAACCCGGAAAGAACATTGACGCCAGCTTAAAAACATATCTATCAAGTATCTAAAAAGAACTCCTGATAGAATGTTGATTTATCACCGATAGTTCAATCCCCATCGGGTTACACCTGACTCTCATTTCAATCGTTACATAGACTCAGAAAAATCTACCTCCGGTAGGTGTGTTTCATGACGGGGGAGGAGCCGTGACATGGAGAAACATACCAAAATGCACGCAGATTCTACCACGGAAGCCGAACATGAGTTGTCATGCAGGGGCAAAGAAAGCAGTTTCCATTTCAAGAACTTCCTTTGGGACTTGAATGTGGTTCCGATTTGCCCACCATATTCACTGCTTATTGTGATAATGCCGAAAGGCTTTGCAAAATTCAAGGGAACCAAGAGCCCACAAAGCCAAAGAAACACATTGAAAGGAATACCATCTTATACGAGATATCGCTAAGAGAGAGATATATGATGCAAAAGATAATATTCAATAGACACCTAGCGTATCCATTCATTAGTGGTCCGGGCCTCAATACAATCGAGAGACACGTGGAAGGAAACGGTGTCAAGATCGCCGCTAATCATGGAGTATAAGTGGGAGAAATTATTAGTTCGTAGAAAGACATTGATGTCACTAATTGGAAACTACACGAGACATGTTGTCGGAGATGAATTTAATAAAAAGATATATGATTTTGATTAAGATCCCAAAACCCCCGAAAGTATGACATGTTCAGAATGATCTTGATAGTCGAAGTCGATCTGGGCTTTAGAGTATTCAGATGTTATCTCTACAAAATGTATAACAAGCAAATATAGTTCAGATAGTTCTCAAGACTCAAGAACTCAAGATGTCATAAGAAATCGGCATCGCGAGGAAACTGGAAGTTTCAAGAACTCAAGAAGAAACTAAGATTCAAGATCAGCAAATCGAGATAATCAAGACTCAAGATGATACTGAGGAATCAAGACTCAAAGATGAAAACTCAAGATATCACCAAGATATTTGTAAAGACCTAAGACATCAAGAACTCGTAAGACGCAGTACACTAAGACTCAGACGACCAAGACTAAGACTCAAGACGCAAGATCAAGATCAAGATCAAGATCAAGGCACAAGAATTATCGAAGATCAAGAATGCATCAATGCTTCAAAGATAAAACCCTAATGTTCCGAGGCATCAATATATCTATCCGGCGATGCAATATCGGTAAGAAGATCATTCTTAGAAAAATAGATATTTGCCAAGACATTCAAAATGCATAAAAGGAACCAAGTCGGAGTTTCATATTAGATCAAACTCAGAGTTTGTAACCAAAAGAGTCGCTGAAGGTGTTTACCTTTAATCGAGACAAAAGTCAAAAGAGAAGACAAATATTGTACCATATCGACATCGATAAAACGATGTGTCCAAAATGATGTCGATGTAAAAAGTTCCAGATCGCAAAAGTGAAGACCGACTACATGAAAGGCTATTGCCAAAACGAGTTGTGAGTTTCAAACCCTAAATATATACGTTCACACACAATAAAGAGGAAACTCACGGCTATCTCTCCAACTGAGGCTAAGAGTGACCTTGGGGTATGCCTATAAATACGGTGACCTCTACATTGTAAGGTTACGAAATTTATATCGCAACTCAAGAGCTCAAACTTATTATCGAGGTTAAAGCACCAAAACTTAGAATTTCCCAAGTGCTTCTATATTGAAGATAGAGCTCACTAAACTAAGCCTTTAGTTGGATAAGATTTATTCAGCTTAGTCGAGATATCCTAACCTCTGTATTGTGCTTCATTGTAAAGATATCTCATCCTAGGGCGAAATCAATGAGAAAAACCCCAAACCCTTGAGAAGGTAGTTGAAGTGTGTTTACAGAGAAGAGAGAAGAGTCATTAGTAACCACGCAGAGTAGCTCTAAAAACTCTTAGGAGAAGTTAGTAAGCCACATGAGGTGCAATTAAAAGCTTGTTTCAGGTTTCGAGTAAGTAAACTACAGAGGTAGTCGTAAACCCAAGGTCGGGTTGAGTAAGAAACCACGGAGTAAATAAAGCTCACAGTACGAAGGAAAGTAAGTAAATCACGCTGAGGTAGTCGAAAAGTGGTTGATTAGTGAATTTCTCTCGAGATCCGGAATAGATGGCGAGCTGGAGCCTCTCAACCACTATAATTGCTGTGGTTGTTTATTGCTTTTTTTTTATCTCGCTTAATCGCTGCGATCATCAATTTTGAAAGCATACTTTTCAACGATATTTCAGCTTAATCAATCCACCGGGTTATACAACTCAATCACACCAATCACTATTCCATAAAAGCCAAGGTTTTCAAAGAAAGCTTAAAACGAGTATAAACTAAGGGCCAACTATTCTTACATATCCGGAGTAGCTAGTAATGAGATAGTTATTCAACCGAACTTCTATTTCTTCCGAGGGTTTAGTAAGTTAGTTATCCCATCCAAGCAACTCAGATCTCCTCACACTCGTGACCAAATTTGACTATTTGAGGTATCCGAAAAGTAATCAGATCACCGCCTCGTAAGACTTTTGACTCAGAGCGATCCGCGCTTCTCGTAACCTAATCTTCGTAGATTATCTTACCCAAGTTTAATTTCAAGAAGAAAAGTTTTAAAAACATCAGACACGCAGTATTCTTCATACACGTAAGACTCTGCTTTGCACCGACCAACACACGTTGTAGTATACTTAAAAGCAGCACTTTGAGTATAAGGAGATTGTTGATTATACTGAAAGTACGCTTTTTACTTTGTATAATCAAAACTTAAATTTCGTACTTATTTCATCAAATAAATTGTTTATCACCGATGCTTTAAATATCATCAATGTTACATATATTTACCGTATAGCCGCGTTTCATTAAATAAAGACGCTGTTACATTGAAGTTAATTTTAGGATACCTTCATCACGTAAGATTAAATTCACAACCCTTTGTAAAAGTACACCATTCACGACCCAGATGGAAATGAACAATCCATCGTGAAAGGTTGAAGTGTAAGGCCCGACGGCTTGTTTGACCAAGAGATTACACTAGTGTACGACCGATGCACCGAATAGACCCCATGCGAGGACAAATTCTTCAAATCAAACAACGAGAATTAGACCTCAGTGGTTCGTTATTTCTAATCTTAAACACGGAAATAATAACGGAGCCATATTGACTGCAATACGGGTTAAGATGGATACAAAACTATGTAATGGGGATTAATTAATATTTATTCAATAATATTGTGGCTCAATATCGATAATTCAAGATCCATCGAAGGTCCAATCTAATTCTCCCAAAGCCCCCCCGAGTAGCCCAAATATATAGTCCAATAATAACTAAAAGGTGTTTAAAATAAAATAAATATTGCTGCTTATTTTTCTCAATATTTTCTAAATTTATGGATAAAAGCTTTAAAGATTTTTGAATTTTGTTATGGAATGAAGATATGTATTCTGAAAACAAGATTATCTCATTAAATTCAAGAAATCTCCACTTGGTTATTCATGAAGATAATTTCAAAAATTTTGAATATAAAGGCAAGAAAGATTTTTCTTGATTTTCTTGAAAAAGATATTATGGAAGATATGTATTTTGAAATACAATATCTCACAAATTCAAGAAGATCCAAATTCGAATCTTGCCATTATTTTCAAAATATCCCATAACAAAGAGAGGGTGGATTTTTGTGTAATATTATAATTATGGGAAAAGAATATAGAGATATATTCAAGATTTCTTTTGAGATCAAGAAAAAGATTTTCCTACATTATTTTCACCCAAAATTTCTCGACCACCTACTCTATAAATAGGATGACTCTTTTCATTCCCAAGTACAATTCCATGTGCCGAAAAATTAGTAATCCACAAAGGTGGTGCACCATAATTTATTTTCCTTTTTGTTAATTGTTCACAAGGTCCTACCACCTAGATAGTAGAACAAGGATTAAGGAATACTGGGAAGTTCTTTTTCGTTAGTTAATCGCTCCAGATTAATCATTCCAAGAGGTAGGCGAACACGTAGAAACTCTCAGAATTTTCGCAGAGGATTTACGAGAATTAATTATATGCATGATTTGTTGTTGATTATTATTCAATTAATATGTGATTAATTCATGCTAAGAATAATTATAAGAATTAAATTTGTTTAAATATTCACCCCGAATAGATCTCAGGCAAATTATTCCCCAAATGTAAGTTTAATTTTACATAAGTATTTATAGCAAAGATATGGACAACCCGAAGTCATGTATCGTGGGTAAGGCAAGTGTATCCAGACGTTAATTTATGATTGACTAAGAAAACTCTAGTTCCAAGGCCGAACTTTCGAAGCCCACCCATGGAGCCCACGGAGAATCAGTATTTTCAATTCATCGGCCTATAAATACAATGTGTATCATTCATTGTAAAAGGAAATCTAGAACTCTAGGCAGTAAAATAATAATAAATCCTTCTGCTTGGACGCCCCGCATTTAATCTTATTCAAAAGACGAACCGGTAACCAAATTTGAGTGTATTACATCCTTATTTGTTACTGCCGATCCCATTTAACACTATCGAAGTCAGCTCTGCATATAAAATCTAGTCATAATAGTAAGGAAATTAAACATTTTATGTGTTATTATATTATTTGTACCTGCATGATTGTAAAAATAATCATTATATGGATTTTATGGGTGTTGATTATATTTTTGAAAAACAAATTTAAAATTTCAAAGAATAATGAGTTTTAAAACTTTAAAATTCAATTTAAAGTTTTTAAACCAAAAGACAAACTTATCTTAAGGCTCCTTTGATGGGTGGATTTGAAATTCATGGATTTCACACACAAATCATCATTCTCCAACGGATTTACAAATACTACGAAATAAAAAAATGAAGGATTTCAAATCATCATCAAAAGTTAGTCATTTGAAATCTCCTCATCTCTTACCCTTAATCTCTCTCCCCACTCTTTTCCTATCTCTCCATCTCTTCACAATCTTAATATTCAAATATATGCATTCTTACATGTATTATTTTTCGCATCCATTCATTTCAAATCCTCCTTATCCAAATGGAGCCTAAAAGTTGTTATTAACCATCAAACTCACATGTCACAGGTGCTTTTTTTTTTCAAGAATACAACCTCAACTGTAATAACTAATTTCTATCTAACTGTTTTTTTTCAAATCAATTTCGAAGACTTGCCTGAACTAAGCGTGATGATCAAAGGAGGATGACACAATGCTAAATCGTGGAGTCGATTTTCTAAATATGAGCTCACAAGATATGGACTAAGCCCTATCTAAGGCATTATATATCCACTTCACGCCGTGACACATATATTTATTTTGCATCGACCGAAACCACAACCATAATGTCTTTCAAATCAATTTCGAAGACCCGCCCCGAACCAAACGAGGATCGGATGAGATGACGAAATTTCAAACCGCGAAATGACTCTAGATATGAGCTCGAAAGATATGAACTAAGTCCGGATTAAGGCATTATCCACTTCAAGTCGGAACATATATTTTTTTCTCGCTATCGAATGGAATCAAGAATCCGCAATAGCAACAACCACCCGGATCTTTTTTTATTTTATCGCTTTGCTACCGAATCGACATCGCGAAACCGCTTCCTCGACTTGCTACAATAAACCTATAGAGGGCGGAGAATACCCAAAGAGGGTGAAAATTTTCACTTAAATTTCCATTACAGGTGTGGGGTGGGGTGGGTTGGGGGATGCAGCCAGATCTCGAACTCGTGATCTCTGCTCAGATAATGCATTTAACCATACGAAAAGCCACAAATGTAAGCAGCTGCTTTCTATCATGAAACGTGGCTGAAGAGGAAGAAGTGAGCCTCTATTTAAAATTCAGCCCAACTCATTTTCGTTCAAGTCTATAAATGCGCCGATAAAAAACAACTTTTACGGAAAATGAAGAATACTTGACTTGAGAGATCTTCAAGTTTGAACAAATTCGTTGAAAACAATCAATGCTGACAAGCTTTATGTGGCCTCAAAAAATCCAGACCAAGATATATATTTTTAATTTTATATACCATGGATTTTGAAGGTGGGATTGGGAAGGATTACAATTTTGAAGTGAAATCACTTATCCGTTCTAAGATGCCCCAAATTCAATCGACAAATGCACCTCACGGAGGCTAAAACAACGCTATATTGTATTTTTGATGAACGTGATGTAAATTTTATTAAAGAAATTGAAACTAAATCGATGAGAAAATAAAATTATGAGGTTGAATATATTTAGACTAAAGTTATTAGACGATTGTGATATAAACTCAACTTTTTAGGGACATCTCAATAAAATATGTACACAAATAAAGATTGATGGAGAGAGAGTATACCACAAAGCATCAATATTTTTTGGGGGCACACTTGCATTTAGAGTATCTACTTCACCAGAAACGGCGGCATAAATCGACATCGACACTTTTTATTTTTTTAGAGGAGCTGGCGCGATTTGACAGAAAAGTGTATCTCGCCCTATATTAGTTTTGTCATCTTTTGGTTCCTATTCACAAATAAAAGAAGCGATTTTAATCAGAGTCTGATCAAGTTTACATTCACTCCTCGGGAAGTGATCATGCATTTTTTTTTTTAAAGCACAAAGAATATTTTTCCATTGACCCTAGTGCCGTATGGTTGGCATGCTATTGTAGAAGTCAAGCAAATTGGTTACTCAGATTTCATTTAAGGACCGACTAATTCGAGAACCATAATCCACCAAAGCTCTGAGCAAAATCCTCGTGATTTAACTAGCCCATCTAAAAAATTTATCACTTTGGAGGTTTCAAAAATCGAACATAAAAAGGAGCACATTTTCAAGTCTCAAGCCTAGCAACGCCACTCATTCCAAGGTTATTGATGCATCACATTTTATTTAATTTCCATATGTTCATCTACCGAAAAGATCAAGCATTTAGCCATTTTCCAAGAGACACATTAATATATTCAAGAATTTTATCCTTAATTTTGACTGTAGCTCAAATAATGCAACTATATTATTTGTTATAATTTATTGAGATAGAATCCAAAAATAATCCCATAATTTTTTATTTTTTTTTTAAATGGTCCCAAAAAGTTTGAAAGATGAAATTGGTACCACCTTTACCGAATTTAATTATTGTTGTAATTGATGAAACAATGTCGCTATTGTCATGTTTTATGTGAGCATTCAATTTGAGATTTTCACAAATGCATGATTAAAAATGACGCTGCTTTCATCAACTCCTATGAACTTGAGACTAAAATGGTACAATTCCTAAAAATTGGGAAAATTTCAGACATCAAATTTTTTTTTGACACTTTTAAAAGGTTAAAAGTTATCGACAATTTTGGACTCTATCTCTAGTACTATTTAAATCGAGTTAACCTAAAGAACATATAGAGGATCAAGAAAGCCCTATTCCAAAACATATATAATTATCACTTACATAACGTATTTAAATCAACGGCCCTTCCGCTTATATTTTCTCATTTATATCTTTATTCTCAAGTATGGTTGATCACCAAATACTTGTGCAAACCTTCTAGAAGCAAGAATCCACCACCATCACCATCACTCACCATCAAAGTCGCCAATAATCGGAAATCTCCATCAACTTGGGCCTCGCCTGCAGTGAATCTCCAATCGTCTGAAAAACTACCCGGCCATGCTTACTTTTCCAATGTTTCCGCTTGATCGCCTCATCGGCCGACGCAAAGATGCCAAATTATTAAAAAATAACGACGCCGCCTTTATGACAGTTTTGGTACAAGAATATCAAGATATTTTTTTTACAATGGCAAAGACTGCATTTTCACCATACTATCGAGATCGGAGACAAAAGGCCAGAGCTATGTGTCATTGGGACTCGGCTGTAGTGCAAGAATTTTTATATATTTAAAAAAAAAATATTCGATATCCCACCCTGGCGGGAAATTTTTTAACCTAGTAAATATATGTTTCATTTTAACTTTTTTTTTTCTTTCCGACTTTAGTCATTTTTATTGGAAAAAATTGAATTTAATCTAGAGTCGACGCGTGAGGCTAACACTAATTATTTTATAATTAAATTTTAATTTGTCAAGAATTCGGTGACACGGATTGCCCTCAACCCAAAAAAAATAAACTAAATTGAAGATCCTCAAATCTAAATTTGTCATGTGTTTTTTAGTCAGTGACACTCCATGTTTTGTGAATCGGCCGGTAATTTAAAATCATCAATTTTAAATCGTCACGCGGCGGTCACTTGTCGATTCCGGATTTTTTAAAATTTCCAAAATAAAAAATGACTAAAATTGAAACATTCGTAACTAAAGTCGAAAAAGTGAATCGATATATATTACACGACTAAACCGAATAAACCTAAGTTTCAACTTTCAGGACTAGTTTTTGATTTTTCCTCACACCCAACTACCCAAGGTTCAATCTCACACTTCTTTTTACCACTAAGCTACATTCATTTTCACTTATTTATTTGTAAAACAAAAATATTTAATCCTTCATGTCTCGGACCTCTCATGCAAAAAAAAAGTTCCTTTTTTATCTTTTTGTACAATATTTATTTCATCATTCAATTTTTTTGATTCGACTTCATCATCAGAAGTGCCAGAGGAGGAATTTTGTTCTCGAAGTCGCCAACAAACAAAAAGGGTTCAATCTTTCTACCGATCAGTAAGAAGAAACAGGCTTTGTCGGGGAAAATGGAGCCATTTTTATATGAATGAGAAATTATTTTTCAATAAATGTTGTAAATCAACAAACGGAAAAAGTGAAAGTGAAAAGCAAAAAGACTTTTATCCCATATCGAAAAAGAGAAAAGAGGGTTGAGCATATAAAGAGCTACCCACTTGTTCGCTTATAAATTATCGGTTCACTCTCCTCCACCTTCTACGCAAGTATTGTGGCAAGTGAAATCCCGACGGACGGCCTTAAACCCTAAATTACATGCGCGACCGATCTATTACCCATCAATGTCGAATCATTTGGTAATTCATTTTTTCTTTTTTTCATGGCCCCGAGAAGTTCGCTTTTGAGGGGCTATAAAGAAACACCAGAGGTTGGAAAAGACACACCTAAAATACGTAAAACAATAACCACATAGCTCGAGAGAAACACAAATACTTTTCCAAATAGCCAAGTACACCTTCTCATTTTGCTTGTTTGTTGGATCTGCTCAGATCCCAAGATTAATCGAGCACTTTCTCAGTTCACAGAGCAAGATAAAAGTGCCATTATCTTTGCTTTTTTGATCATGTTATCCAAAATGAGACAAGTGTCCTACAAATCACTAAAGACCGGTAAAGCGGCCGCATAATCGTTAAGGGAAATCGTGGCACACACGGTACCGCATTTCTTTTGTTTATTTCGCTTAATTTATTTATCAGTCATTTTAAGTTCTACACCACAATTTTAAAACAATTATTCTACTTTCACAATGGCTTATACTTAATTCTCGCTTGGTTAACTCTACTATCTGAGCCGGTTCATCTTTCAACTATGCAATGATAACTCCTACTCATGACACTCACTATCCGACAACCACCATGACAAGCTGAGAAATTCAAAGGGCTGAACTTCAAAGGTTGGCAAATAAAAGATGCTTCTTCTACTGACAACTCAATCTTACAAGATTCCTGCCAAGACCCTCCAAAGCTAGACGATAATCCCGACATGAAAGTTGTTAACGCTTTTGATGATGGAAGCATTCCGATTTCTATGCAATAATTATTTGATGAACAAAATTGATGATTTATCAGATAACGTGAACATTGAATGACTTTATTAAAAGAGTTGTGGAGGTTCTTGATAAGAAATATAAGACTAAGATGCCGGAGCCAAAAAATTTCTCATGGGTAAGTTTTAAACTTTAAAATTAAGGGATACTAAACCAAATAGAATAAGTGGATCTACAGTGATTATCCACTTATATCCATGTCAAGGAATGATGATTAGTGAGACATTCCATGTCATTATTGAAAAATTGCCACCCTGCTGGAAAGATCAAGAATTATTTGAAGACAAACGAAAGGATTTAATCGTGGAGTGAGCTTTGTTGTTCTACTTCATATCAAGAAGACAACAATACATCCGAGAAGAATATGAGGTTTTGAGCCCAAAGCCAATGTTGTTGAACAAGGCCAAAGCTCAAGACCAACTACAAAGATAAAGGCAAGAAGAAAAGTTGATCATTCTCATGCCAAAAACCAACATTTGGTCCGGCAAGGGAGTTCAAGAGGAACTTCCAACGGAACTTGTTATAATCAGAATAAACCCGTCCACAAGTCGGTTAATGCAAAAACCTAAAAAAAGTTTTCAAAAACATGATGGATGAGCAACATTTCTGCCATGGTGTCCGAGGTGAATATGGTTGGTTCAAATCCACATGAATGGTTGATCGATTCGGTGCTAGTTACTCGACACATTTGTTCATCTATGAGTTGTTTAAATTCACTTGATGAAAAATGTTGATGAAGAGAAGGTTTTCACGGGAAATTCAAATGCCTCCATGTCAAGGGCAAAGGAAGGTTGTGTCAAATTTACTCCGGCATGAATCGACTCTAACAATGGTTAGATGCAGTTTTGAATTGTAAGAATTTGTGCCTTTGATCTTTGCTGAATAAGACATTTTTTTGATTGGTAATAGGGCTCTAATAGTTATTTTATCCAAAAATGGAGGTTTGTTGGGAAGGGCCAAGGGCTCTTTAGAGTGAAGGGCTCTTTTAAGCTCAATGTAACGACTATCAAGAAAAAAACATGAATAAGAATATTTTACTGCTTATTTGCTTCGAGTCGTTTATTACTAAGCATGGTCGTCAGATATGTCAATTTTAATTCATTAAGAAAACTAATGAATATGAAAAGCATTCCAACACTCCAAATTGATACAAAATCATAAGTGTGATTTGCGTGGTGTCAAAAATTTACTATCATCTTTCCAAACTATTGAAAAGAAATAAAGGAACCACTTGATTTAATTCACACCTGATGTGATTTAAAAACCGCAAAAACACGCAGGGAAATAAAAATATTTTATCACATTTGTAGATGGTAGCACAAAGCATTATTTTGTGTATCTTTCTAAAGAGTAAAGACGGGGCTTTTGATAAGTTCGCCTTCTACAAAAACGAAGTTGAAAATAAACTTAATCGAAAAGATTAAAAACGCGAGAAGCTGATAGAGGAGACGAAAGTATGAGTTTTTTGGTCAATTTTTTGTGCAAATACGGAATTAAAACATGAAACTATCTGCATCTTATTCAATTTCAACAAAATGGTGTTGCTGAATTTAAAAACCTAACATCGAAAAGAAATGATTAATGCAATGTTGGTAGATTCTCGGGTTACCTCGCATACGTGGGGAGAAGTGCTAAATCGCCAATTACCTTTTAAATAAGGTGCCCTAAGAGGATTGATAAAAGTCCATAGAAGCATGGTATGGTAGAGCACCATCCTACAAATACTTAAAAGTGTGGGGTTGTTTTTGGTTAAAGTGGTTATTCCACCACCCTGAAGGTGAAAATAGGCAAAGATGGTTGATTGTGATTCATTGTTATGCACAATAGTAGTGCATATAGGTTTCTTGTGTATGTAGCTCTAAATTGAAGACATACACAAAAACACAATTATGAAATCAAGAAAATGCTTCGTTTTTCAACACGTGTTTCCATGCAAACATGCAAAGAGGCTAAGAATGGCTAAGACTTCAAAGAGGCATGCAGATTCAATACTTGGAGGGAAGTGGTTGAAAATGTTGAAATATTGAACCAAGAAGAAGCGTAAGAGAGGTAGGGTTGAAAAATCGTTGTCCGCATTTCAACCTACATGCTCGAAAAAGGAACCCCAAAGCTTCAAGGAAGTTGTAAACTCATCCAGGGTCCTCAATGGAAAGAGGCTATTCAAAGTGAGATTGATTCCATTTTGCAAAATCATACTTCAAATTAGTGGATCTTCCTCCTAAGTAAACCACTAGGTTATAGTGATTTTCAAAAGGAAAATGAAAGTTGATGATTCATGATAAATATAAAAGCAGACTTTTAATTAAAGGTTATTAGAAAAAGTTAAGGTCTTGACTATTTTGATAATGCATTCCGCGACGAGAATTACTCGATAAGATTAATAAGAGTTATAAATGCTTTTCGAGAAATCTTTTGATATACATCAAAACGGATGTGAAAACCTTTCTAAATGGTGATTTAGTTGAGAAAAATTACATGGAAAAATCCCGAAGGATTTTCCGCCCCCGGCAAGAAAAAATAAGGTTTGTAAATCAGAAATCACTATACGGCTTGAAACAAGATCAAAAAACAAAGGACACGTAAAATTTGATAATGCCAATATAGAATACGGATTTTAATAAACGAGTGTGACAAATGTGTTTACATAAAGGACACAGTAAGATGGTTACGTGAATCATGTGTTTTTATGTAGATGACATACTTATCATTGGTAGCAATGATAAATGGTGAAAACCACAAAGGACATGTCAAATCAAATTGAAGTGTAATGATATGATACTTGACTGATGTTATACTGAATTAAGATTCATAAAACATGTATGAATTATCTTTAGCCTGACCATTATGTCGACAAGATTTTGCAGAAGTTTAGCAAAATGATCTCGGTTTTGTTAGAACCCTAAACCAAAAAATAGAGGTGGTGTGAGTGTTGAGTACTCAAGAGTAATAGGTAAATTGGATGTACTTAATAAGTTGTACATACAGACCAGATATAAATTTTCTATGCCGTGAAGTTTAAGAGATACACTAAAGAATCCAAAGTGATGATCGAAAGCTATTGTGAGAGTACTTAGATACTTGAGGCATACACGTGAATATAGATTGCACTATATGAAATATCCAAATTGAAATCAAGTTATAGAGGATGCAAATCGATATCCGATATGAAGGACTCCTAAGTCATCGAGTGGATACGCCTTCACTTTGAGGTGCAGCCATAACTTGAAATCTTGCCAAAAAATTAATGCAAGGTTCGCCATGAGTCAAAGTTTATAGCTCTTGACAAGTGTGGTGGTTTTGTTTAACTTAGGAATTTTAGAAGATATTTCAAAAAGCGATTTAAACCAGGCCACCAATATGCATTCATTGCGATAGTCAATATGCAATTAAGAGCACAAAGTAATTTATATAATGGTAGTCTAGACATTTTGTCGAGACATAATATAATTAGACAACTACTCAATCGGGTTATCCTGTAGACTATGTAAAGTCTAAGGATAACATAATGGGATCCGGCGTAATCCAAAGCGGTTAAATCGAGAGTTAGTTTTATCGCCATCTAGAGGAATGACTAAAAGCCTTAAATAAACGAAGGAGATTTCAAAATCTTACCATATGATCGAGATCCCAAGAACTAGGTTCAAAAGCGACAACCTAATCATTTAACCCATAAATCACCGCCTCGGGGATAAATTGTTAAAATTAAAACCTTAGAAAGTCCATCATTAAAAAGATTCCATGTTGATGTGTTGTGAGGTTTAAAGATAAAGTTATTAATGATTAGAGAAGAGTTCGCGAAATACTCTTAAAATAATCACCTATGTAAGAGAGAAGGCGCTGCCAAAGAATATGTAAGGCATATTCCTAAAACTCTTGGTAGAATCCAGTTTTACGTTCATGCACAAAACGAATATAACCATGAGAATTGAGAAATGTTGTGAAGAACTTAAGTGGAGTATACCATCAAGCATTTAAACAAAGGATAGTTCAAAGACATCGCTATCCCACTATCCGGACTAGTAAAAGTAAGTATACTTCCACAAGGTTCAAAGGTTGATACCTACCTATCCTATGCAAGTTTTCTAACGATGATTTATATCACCAAACAACCTTTTGGTATCTCGTTAATTTCCATTCATACGGGGGATTGCCGGATAATGGAGCCATTTTGGGTGAATGAGAAATTATTTTTCTCAATAAATGTTGTAACTAACAAATGGAAAAGGGGAAAGAAAAGCAAAAAGGCTTATCCCACATCGAAAAAAAAGAGAAGTATAAGCTTAGTATATAAAGAGCTATCCACTTGTTTGCTTATAAATTATCATGGTTCATTCTCCTCCACCTTCAACGCCGTGAGTTAGGGGGTGCAAATCCCATTGACGGCCTTCAAACCCAAACTTGTATGCGAAAGCGATTTATGACACTAATGTCGCACCGATTTGGCGGCGACGTGCGTTTAATTTCATTTCGATTCGCGACGCTTTAATTTGAATTTTTAAACTAAACGTAACGCTCCTATTGAAAACCCGAGAGACGCTTTCACGACATTCAGTGTTTTGAAACCCGGGTTATGGTCGTGGTTACAAAACGCTCAAATTAAAAAAAAAAAAACCAATTAATGGTATTTAATTTTCTTTTTTTCACGGCCCCGAGTCCGTTATCATGTCCTTAATAATATAATATCAAGATTTAAAATTATTAAAAGAAGAAATAGAAAATACGAAAAATAAATAAATTGCAGATTTGGTTCCAGAAACACAAAACAATTTTTGGTCCCAGGTTTAAAATAGTCATACATTTGTTTTTTGTCCCAATTCGCTCGATCAAATGGATGGAAATCATTAGTTGACCAAAATTAAGTGCTATTAATTTGCAAATTGTGAAAAATTTTATCTAAAAATTAAAAGTGTCCTACAAATCATATATAATTTTAGAAGGGCATAATTTTTTTAACGAAATTGTGCACATTTATGTATATATAGAACATTTATTATCATACCAAATTTAAAATATTTTACATTTTTATACATCTAATTATGAAATTATGTTAAAAAATTTTAATTATCTTTCTATATAGTTTTAATTTGAGTAGATGTTTATTGGAGTTCACTAACGAATAGTTAATTCCCAGATCAAAGATGGCAGAAGTATAGTGATTGGGAAAATGAAAGTTTTTTCGTTGGTTGATGAATTAACAACTTGTTTACACCTTGTTTGGCCGAGATTTCATTCCATGGATTTTTTTTTTTTGTTTTAAAGTAATCAAGTTGTTGGATGTTAGTAGTTAGTACACCAAGCACCCAAACACACCACAAATTCACCAAAGCCACCTTATAACTCCATACTCCAATTTAATTGAACTAAATAATATATTAAAAAACTTGTTTTAAAAACCGCAATTTTTAATTCAAAAAATTAACATATTTATCCAAAGAGTTTTTTATAAAATTTATTTGGTAAACTAATATTTTCAATAAAATAATGAATAAATTATGAAAAATTTCTAAAGGTTTGGTATATAGATTATAATTATGATACTAAAGATTGAACTTTTGTATCAAAAAGGCAAAATTATGGAATAAAAAATTTTTTTGATAATATATAATTTTTATAAGGTTTAAACTTTTTTTTGACACTAAAAGTTTGAACTTTTTGGTATCAAAAAATGCATTTTAGTTTCTGGAGAATGGTATTAACCTTCTGATTCAACATAGTATTTAACGTAAAAATTTTTGGGAAACTTTTCTAAAAAACTATCATTTTATGACATTAATACAATGTTTTCTAATACTAAAAGACTGAATTTTAACCCCAAAGGTATGAACAAGGGGTTTTCTTGAGACTTCAAAAGTACGGTGATTTTCCCGTCTCAAATTCAAAACACGGTGTTTCGTTAATGAGCTAATATCAAATTTTTTGATTTAGTGATATATTTATATATAAAA
This sequence comes from Stenogyne calaminthoides, assembly GCA_037126765.1. Lineage (NCBI taxonomy): Eukaryota > Viridiplantae > Streptophyta > Magnoliopsida > Lamiales > Lamiaceae > Stenogyne > Stenogyne calaminthoides. The sequence continues at coordinate 18,211,130 of JBBCBC010000031.1, read as the reverse complement.
TAAAATAAAAAATGAACATCCTTCCGGATTTCAGATATAATCATTTCAAAAATGGTAAAAATTAATATTCTAAATGTCAAAAGAAGTGGGATATCTCAAATTTTCAAAGATTTTTCCATTTTATAAGCCAATATATATGTTGGTTTCAGATTAGTCATTTCAAAAATGGTAGCTGGAGAATTTATCTCATCTAAAAAGGGGTGAACTTGTAGAGAGATTTAAAATTAATTCATGTAAATAGTGATCCAATAGTTTCTCACTAAACTAACTTTAATTATCCTTAAAGTAAAAACCCATCAAACAGAGAATAATAGATTCGGCCCAACAAGTGATTAAACATATAAAGTTTTGGCTTGCGCATTTCTTGAACCCAACGAATGTGAGCCTCGAGGCTCGACACAATTTTAGAATTTTTGTTCATTTGAAAGCCGCGAGATTTTAAAAATATAAGAATAACATCTAATTTCGCATAATCTAAAAAACATAATAAGTAAATTAAATTAATTCAACATACATACACATGTAATAAAAGCCTTTGAACGTTCTAAACGTCAAAAAGAAGTCAAATATGTATATACAACCAATATATCAACATAACTTGGCTACTATAAATTAACGATATGAGAAAGACAGATGATTGAGGATATTTCCAAAAATTTAGATCATACATCAAGAAATCTGCAAGACATACGCATTGGTAAATAAAATGGCAGTTCTCACGGATGTCCGGCACGGGCAACGGTGGCTATTTCAAAATTAATGGTATGTGGGGAATAAAGAATGAGGCAAAATATATGAAATGAAGGATGCGACGGTCCTGAAACTATTGGCAAAATTAATTTATAAAATTATAGTATTAGTTTCGCAAAGTATGAGTGGTGTACGGTAAAACCGAACATAAACCTTCTGGATTTTGGGATACAAAAATAATTAGTATTCTAAAAATATGTGAAATTAAAATTAAGATATATCATTTTTACATAAAACACGAAAAAACGTTAGTATTAAAAATATCATTTTCCATCAAAAACATGACAAAACAACTTCTTTTTTGATCTGCCCGATTTTCCAATCATCACTTAAATTAACCATATTGTCATTGTACTTTACCCACAAAATTCACTTATTCATAAATGAACCCCACAATATCCTATAGTTTTTTTACTTTATCTATTTTGTTTAAAAACTCATTAAAGAATTTAGCTCATTTTTTGGTGGTAAGTCATTAATCATTATTTTTGGTCAATTAAAATGTATGCATCGAAGTTTGAGAAAATGTATTTTAAGACCCGTAATTTAGATTATGCAATTTGAGACAAAAATACTTTTAGTTTTCACAAAAAATAGAATATTAACTTTTCGCTGAATTTGACAAATATAGGACATTATTTTCACATTGAGAAAGAATTTTCAAAATAAATTTACGGGTCTTTACAAACTCTTTACAAGAAATTAAAATTTCTAATATCTTTTTATATGAAGGAGAATGTACGTAGGAAAAGATAAATAAATGAATCCAAAATTCTAGCTACATGAAAGTAGAGCTATGAGTTCCGAAATGGAAAATTTTGATATATGTTTTACGTAAATTTATTAAAATAAAGGGTTCATATATATAGAAAATATTTTCCACTGTCAGTATTTTACGTAGCAAATGAAAAGGATCCTTAATATTATATATGCAGTTCCCGGTTCGACGTAAATAAAATAAAGGGATAGTGTAGTCCACCGCATATTAAATTGATCCAATCGTCGTAATGGACCTCGCCAAAAGGATGTAGTGAAGAAATCCTAGAATTTAACCTTTATATTTATTTTTTTATTATTTTAGTTATTGCTAAATTAAATAAACAAATTAATTTCAGATCCTTCATAAATTGAGTTTTTTGTTGGAGTTGTTTGATTTTTTCATTTTTTTTTCTTTTTATTTTGTAGTGGTTAAGAGCCTACGGGTTCCATGAAATTTATTGGTTTTTCAATAAAATTATGACACTCCCTTTTTAATTATATAACTATTATTGTTAAAGTATATTTTTTGCGGTTGGTTAAAAAAAAAATAAAAGGACATTTTTTATAAACATTTTCTTCTAAAACGATTATCTTAAAAATTATAAAAAATCAAGCTTATAAAATGAAAGTACAAATTAAATTTTTAAAATGTGATATCAATTAAACTCCATCCTGCTGTTAATTTTAATCCAGTGCTTGATGTATAAATTGCCTTAACATTGTTTGGCCATTTTCATAAAAGAAAATAAACAACCTTCAATTTTTTATCCGCTATTATTTTATTCACCAAAAAAAAATTAATGGTGACAAATACTATTATGCCTATCCAAAGGGTCTTTTGGTTTTACACCATTTAATACAATCATCTCCTTTTTATTATTTTTATGTTCTTATATATAAAAGACTGCTTTTATTCAAAAATAGGCACACAGATAAATTTAATATTTTCCATTTATAAAGAACATATGTTTTAAAAAATCAATGATGTTTTAAATTTAGTTCGACAGAAATACATATACATTATAGATTTATGCAATTTCTTTATTATTTTATCAATTTTATATTTTTAATACTACTTTTTTTTAATTTTTAGTGAAGGGGCACATGTAAATTTTATATTTTCTTCATGTAAGTATTGAATTAAAAAAATAAGATTTTAAATGAACCAAGTGTATACAAAGAAGATTCTTTCGTAGTTTTATTTTGTATATTACCTCATCCCTTTTTAAAATATTAAAGAATGACTTTTTTTTCGAAGATCTGTACTAAAACCTACTAGTTTAGGTTATAAAAATTTAATTATATTTTTTACTTTAAAATTGAGATTACGGACCAAAATTAATTTTCATTTTTTTTTATTTAAAAGAAAGAGTTTAATTCCATCTCGCTAAAATTGAATCCATGCCCCTGCCCCTGCCAAAAATTATTAAAAATCCTAGGTTTTAAAAATGCTAGATAAACAAATGCATTCTTACTGTTAGACTGTAATTATACATTGAGATTAAGCAAAATTTGAAATTGGAGAGCTAGATTCGCTAATCTCGTTGATTGACACCCCCTAATTTACATTACAGGCAAAACGTATAATTTTTTAAAAAAATTATTTAGCAAAGATATTAAATTGCAAATTAATTTTAAATAAGGTATTTTTGTAAAAGAAAATTTATTGTAAAAAAAATTTATGCATGAAAATCTATTACTAATACGATTAATACTAATAGAAAATTGTTAAAAAATTTACCTTTGAGAGCTTTATTATAAAAATCTTCCAAGAACAAATGTATCTGATTCCAAGCTGGATAAAAACCGTTAAAAATATTGCTTGTTATAAGATTTTCAACCGAGAGATTTTAAAGTTTGATTCTTAAAAACCTTTTATATATATATATATATATATATATATATAACCCTTTTTTTATATATATATATATTATATATTAATATACATAATGTTAAAAAACCGATGTCCAATATATTTTTTTTAATTTTAATTTATATTTTTAAACTCGCTTATATAAAACCAAAATCAAAACTAAAAAACCAAATTTTATACCACATAATAATATATATACGTCCAATTAATACCAAAACATCAAATAAATTAATAAACGATACACATATCATGAAATAAATATCCGTCCAATACAACAAATTAAAACATGCATGAATTAAGTATATCAATACAAATATATATATAAGTAATGCTACCAAAATCCCACTCTATCTATAATTATACAAGAATCCCATCAGAAGGTACCTTGTCCAACCAATTTCCATTTGTTCATTCTTTTGTTTGGAGTAAAGACTTGACCGGACGATCATAGACAAAATCAAAACAACGATCAATTAATCAATATAGTTAGATATATATAGTATGAATTTTTATTCAATTAATAATAATTTAAATAAATCGATAAATCGACTTACGCCGATGATAGAATCGACGCTGAGAAGTCATATTATATCTTCAATATAACAACACAAAAATGTCCATTAAAGGAACGCTATCTCGTTGTCTTCGACACTTATTGATTAGCAATTATAATCACATATTACAATTATAATTATTTTATATTAATTTGATAACTTAATAAATTAAATTTACCTTAACATTATTCCAGTTCGCTTATTGAAGTTAGCTCTTGAGCCTTTGATTATAAGCCACGACTCGATACATCGTCATCACACTATTATTATTAGAATTAAAAATAAAGTTAGATTAAATATGCATAATTTTAATAAGTAAAACAAATCAATATATTATAATATTAAAAATGAACTTACGCCCATGTAATGGGTCGGAGATCAGGCCGATTTGAAGCTTAACTCATTCGCAAATGGATCCATAAAATATACACTTAATGTGCTCATATTTACATACCAACACCCAATGATTCCTATATTATATTAAGAATATTAAAATTAACCTTGAATTTAGAAGATATGTGCAAATATCATATATATATTAAATATAAATTTTAATGAAATGTTTATTGTACTCACCCCACATTTGTCGCTGCAAAAATGAGATGATCTCTCGTCAAGATAACTCAAAGATATGAGAAACTAACCACCATGGTCTCGCCTATCACCCATTGAGTGGGACACTGGGGAGACGAATGAATACATTCCACCACCGAGGATCTCCGAGAGATATATACCTCACCCAAATATCTTTAACCAACATATATACGCTTAATTAATATTTAATTTAAAAATTAAACTATATATGAAAGTAACATCGAGAATTAATTAGTAAACACATACCGAGATAAAGGCTATGCTCGTTAGACTCAACCAATCGGGTCGCTCACGACTTCAATCACATGCTCCCGAAATGTATTCTTCAATAGAATTCGATGAAAGTAAGCATTCATCTGAATCGTGACCATATCGAAATCGAGGACTCCACTATCACTTGACCAGATGTTGTATGGCATAGTCGGATTCTAAGTCTCCGTGCAATGGATAACCAATTAGTCTCATGCATCACCAATAGCTGAGTCCCTAGATTCTCCTTTCATTTGTCATACACCCTTTGAGTTCGCTTAGCTTTTTGTGGTGCTCAACTTTACAATCAATTTGCAACATTATTTAGAACGACAAATAAGATAATGAACTTTAATAACATATATTAAATTTACCTTCATGGTGAGAGAGACCAAGTTGGTTTGGGCAAGGGTTCAATCGCATGATTACAAAATTCTTCCACCCCATTCCTATACTATCCGATAATCATCCGCTTCGAACCCACTTTCGATCCATTTAGAACTAAATTTACGATGACATGCCTATATATGAAGGACAATGGCGAAGATTGTTTTCTCAAGACAATGTGTCTTAAAGTATTAAACCTAAAAAGCATACCTAACTATACTTAATCTACATTCATTTTTTAATTTCTAATGTATTCTAACGCATCATCATTAATCATCTAATTAAAGTTAAACACAAAAAAAATTAACGTTTCCATTTACTAACAACTAATACCTTTCAATGGGAAATACCTAATATCTTATTATGAAATAACTAATAATTTTAATGAAATAACTAATAAAATGAAACATCTAATACTTTTTTATTAATGAAACAACTAATACCTTTAATAAACCTCTAATACCTTATTATAAACAACTAATACCTTTGAATGAAATAACTAATACCTATGAATGAAACACCTAATACTTTTTCCAAAACAACTAATATTACCTTTTAATGAAACACCTAATACCTTTAAATGAAAAAAAAAAAAAAAAAAACAACTAATACTTTTAAATGAAACAACTAATAATTTTTAAATGAAACAACTAATACTTTGAGCGAAAAACACAAATTGAAAATCAATTAACCACAATCTAATCAAAACAACAATTAATAATCCCAACACATAACAACAATTAAAATAAATTAAAAAATCAATATTCAAACAAACAATAATTAAAAACCAAGCCAATATTAACCAATTAATTAATCTAACACTATATATATATATATATAGAGGAAGTTGCCATGTAAGGGGCATGTAGTGGAGGAAGGAGAGGTCGGCGACGACGCATAAACGGTAGGGGAGATGGAGGGCGCACGACACGGGTAGGGGGAGAGGGCAACACGTGGCGGCAATGCAAAGCGTACGCTGTCACGAAAAACGGAGTAGCGGATTGAAATACGGCGAGGAATATTGGGGTTTATCACCGATACCGATTCTTACTTCCACATAAGGACTCCTGATTAATCAGACTTAGATTCTAGAAAATCTACTCCTGCAATTTGCTTTTCAATGATGACACGGGAGACATTAAATGTAGGTATGCATCGCAGATTCTACCAAAGTTTACGTAGTTGCTTGTGAAGCTGGCGAAGTAGTTTGCTCAAGAACTTCCGAAGTGACATTGACGACGTTTCGATTTGCCCAAAGACCATCACGATTCATCGTGGATAACGCCGAGCAACAAATTAAGGAACCAATGGCCCACAAGGCCAAAGAAACACATCGAAATAAATATCATCTTATTCAAGAAATTGTTAAGAGGGAGATATAGAGGCAAAAGATCGCCAGAAGAGGATTAACCCTGCTGCATCCATTCACAAAGGGTCTCCGGGCCGCATTACATTCGGAGAGACATGTGGAAGGAAATGGTGTCAAGAAAGGGCCAGAAATCGGTTGAGTATGTTGAGAGAGATAAGATAGTTCGCGTAGGTGACATTAGTGTTGGGGAAACGAGTCGCATTGTATCTATTCGTAAGTGAATATTTAAATACAAATTTAATCCTTTTAATTATTACTAGCATGAATTAATCCTACATTAATTCAAATAATAATTGCAACAACATATCACGCATATAAAAAAACCACGAAACCCACGACGCGAATCTACGTTAACGGAACGCATTCTCCTGACGGCAAAGGAATTCGTTGACTTTGACTAACCAAAAGGACTTCCTAAGTATTCCCTTAGCCCTTTGCTCAACTATCCTAAGGGAAGGACACTTTGTTTAACAATTAACAAAAGGAAAAATAAACTTTGGTGCACCACTTATGATTTGCTAATTTTTCCAAAGACATGGAATCGACAGTTGAATGAAAAGAATCATCCCTATTTATAGGTGAGAGGAGGCTTCATTTTTTTCCAAAACAAATGTGGAAAAGACTTTTCTTGATCACCAAGAAATCTTTTGAATATATCTCCTATATTCTTTTTCCCATAATTAAAATATTCCACAAAAATCCCACCTCCTCAATATACGGAATTTTCGAAAAATTAATGATCCCAAGAATCCAAGATTTGGATCTTCTTGAATTTATGAGATATTCTTGTATTTCAAGAAATACATATCTTCCATAATATCTTTTCAAGAAAATCAAGAAAATCTTTTCTTGCCCACTTATTTCAAAATTACGAAATATCCCTTATGAATAACTCAACTCGGAGATTTCTTGAATTTAATGAGATAATCTTTGTATTCCAAGAATACATATCTTCATTCCATAACAAAATTCAAAGAAAATCTTTTCTCCCAACTTATCCATAATTTTCAAAAATTTTATAGAGAAAAAATAAAGAACAATATTTATTTTATTTTTAATCACCTTTTTTCAGCTTATTGACTATTTGTTGGGCTACTCAGTGGCCTTTAGGAGAATTAAGATTGATTCTTCTAATGGACCTTGAATATCTAATATTGAGCCACAATATAATTCAAGCCCATAAATATTAATTAATCCCACTACATAATTAATATTATACTATCCATCTTAACCCATATTATACCATAATATGGCTCCCGTCATTATTTTTTCGTGGTTTAAGATTATCTAGCCCATTAATTAATTCAAGCCATCAAATAGCTTTCCATTAATTAATATCTTTTATCCTTGGTCAAGGAACTATTCAACATTATTATCCATACCTAAACTAATTCCACTTGCAAGATTTGGTATGATAAAACTTACGAACCTCCCAAGGGCAAATCAAATGTCGATTTTGCACACCCATTCTTCAGATAAATCTTAGCAATCACATGTGACCAATAATATCGCCCAAGATAAAAAGTATTGAATCTCTTTGATTCGCTACCCATGATAAGTCAAAGCAATAGTTACCAATCCCACATGGATCCTATTTAAGGGACGGAGATTAAGAAACAATGAACCACCGAGGTCTAATTCTTCCTTGTTTCAGCTCAAGAATTTATCCTCCTCAGAGGTCCTATTCAAAGGCATCACCATGCACTAGTGTAATCTCTTGGTCAAGACAAACCAATCTGAAAGCTTTACACCTCAACCTTTCGCTATGGGTTGTTCATTTCATCTAGGTCGGAATGGGCGCATTTTTAGTTACAAGGGACCTGTTAATTTAATCTTCTATGATCCGTATCACTAAATTAACTACAATGTAACACGCATTTAATTATTGAACAATGCTTATGCAAGAAATATATATAACATTCAATCATATTTAAAGCATCGCTGATAAACAATTTATTTCAAAGAATAAGTCTCAAAATCAATTTTGATTATACAAAGTAAAAAGCATACTTTTCAAAGATAATCCCAACAATCTCCCACTTATACTCAAAGTCCGCTTAAGTATACTACAACATGTTCGAGTAGTCCGTGACATCTAATGTCACCTACACTCTAACCTAATAATTTTCTCCCACTTATACTCAAAAGCAGATTGCAACCCGCCTTGACATCCATTCCTTCCACATGTCTTCTAATGTATTCAGAGGCGCACTTTTGTGAACGGATCTCGCCAGTTGTCCTCGACGCTATCTTTTGCCACATCTATATCTCTCTTAACGATATCTCGTATAAGATGGTATTTTTCAATGTGTTTGTCGGTTTTGGGCTCTTGTTCCCTTTGAATTTGCAAATCGCCTCCCATTGTCACAATAAATGTTGATTCAAACAAAATTCGAAACCACATCTAAGTCCACTAGGAAGTGCTGAGCTAAACCGCTTTTTTCACGCTTCGCTTAGCAGCCATATATTCGCTTCCATGGTAGAATATGCGACGATTTCTTTGACGCTTCCCATGTCACGGCTCCTTCCCCATGCAAAACACACTACCGGAGGTAGATTTTTTCTCGAGTCTATGTCTCGATTGAAATCCGAGTCCGTAACCGGCGAAGATTGACTATCCGACCGATAAAACCAACATTCTATCCCGAGTTCTTTTCGTGATACTTCGTATCGTTTTTAATCGCCATCAATGTTCTTTCCTCCCTTACTTTGATATCTTGCACCATGCCTACGGTAAAGCAGATATCCGGTCCTCGTGACACAAAGATTGCATACATAAGGCTTCCGACAAATAAGCATAAGGAATGCCTTTCATGTCATCTATCTCTTTCAAGGCCTTAGGGACATTTTTCGATAGATGGATTCCATGCCCGAAAGGTACGGCCTTTCGAATCTTGCATGTCAAATCGCTTTCAAGACAATGTCTATGTATGGCTTCGCGATAAGCCTATCATCCTTTTCTTTGCATCTCGAAAGTGATCTTGATCCCAAGGATGTGTCCGGCTTCCTAAGTCCTTCATATCAAACCGCTTTTGAAAGCCATGCCCTTACGCCCGATAACACCTTCACATTGCTCCCGGCGATGATCGTAATGTCGCCTACGATAGTACTAAGAATACCAATGCAGCTCCGACACGCTTTTTATACACACAACTTTCAAACTCATTTTTATCAAACCCATAAGACTTTTATAACATGATCAAAACATTGGTTCCAAGCTCGATGCCCGCTTTGAGTCCGTAAATGGACTTCTTGAGCTTACAAACAAGATGTTCTTGGCCTGTTTCAATGAAACCTCGGGGTTGTTGCATATAGATCTCTTCATCAAGACTTCCGCAAGGAAAGTCGTCGACATCCATTTGCCGATTTCAAAGTCGAAATGCGCAAGAATCGATAAGAGAATACGGATGGACTTAAGATGGCTATCGCTAAAAAAGTTTCTCATAATCGATCCCTTCTTTCCGAAAGTATAACCTTTTCGCCACTAGTCTTGCTTTTAAAGGTTTCAACCTTCCCATCCTGGTCCTTTTTTCCTCTTATATACCCACTTGCATCCAATGGGTTTGACTTCATTAAGCCGTTCGACTAGCCCCCACACTCTATTATGAAACATAGAACCCATTTCGCTTTCATTGTTGCTTTGCCAAGAATCAGATCCTTATCTTGGAGTGCCTCATCATATGTCCACGGGTCCGATTCGCTTTGTCCGAATCAAGTCCGAGGACTCTCCTATTCCCATGAATCTCTGGTCGTCTAACAACCCTCCCACTACGACGAGGTCTTGCCAGAAAAACGATCGCTTGGTATATCATCTAGTACAACTTGGTAATCGAGGTTTGCCCCTCTAAGCTCATTTAAGGTAATCTCACTTCTCGTTTTTTTTTCGTTCATATACTTTCTTCCAAAAATCTAAAGTGGGTGCTTATGACCACCTTTTGATCTTCGACCATAGAACATACACCCTTTGTTCCTGGGGTATCCTATAAACAACCTTAATTCTAATCGAGGATCCAATTTACGGCTCCTTGTCCAACACGAGGTTTGGACACCCCCAAATTCTCACGTGTCTCATACTAGGCTTGCGCCCGTCCACAATTCTTTTTCGGAGTTTTGGGAACCGATTCGATGGCACCAAGTTCGTAATGTAAGTCATTATTTCAAGGCATGACCCCGTAATCCACTTGGAAGATCCGCATAACTCATCATTGATCTAACCATTTCCAAAAGAGTTCTGTTTTTTCGCCTCCAACCCCGCTTTTGTTGAGGGGTTCCGGTGCAAAAAGTCGATACAATCCTTCATCGATAAGTAGTTCAAAAACTCATCACCGAGGTATTCGCCTTCCACGATCGATCGATCAGAGACTTGATACATTTTTCCATATGATTCTCTCGCTGAGCCTTAAAATTTTTTGAATTTCAAAGGTCTCGATTTATGCTTCATAAGGAAAATGTAACCGCATTCTTTGAGTAATCATCAATAAAAGTGACAAAATACTCATAACCTCCTCTTGCTTTGCTGACATCGACCACATACATCCGTGAACGATCTCTAACACTTCTTTGGCCCTATTCCCTTGGCTCCAAATGCCCTCTTGGTCATTTTTACCCTCCAAACATGATTCGCAGTCGTTGAAAATCGGTTCAACTTGGAGAAGTTCTAGTGAACCGCCTTTTCACCAACCTTTATCCTCTTTTCGATTTATATGAACCAATCTTAGATGCCAAAGAAGTGTCTCGCTCACGCCCGATGAACGCTTTTCTAAAAATAAATGATGTGTTATAGATTTATTTCGTGAGTGGTGCACACAAATTGTATAGAGATTATTCGCCAACGCTCCATGACAAATAAATTTATCAAAAAGAGAAATGGTAACAACTTTATTAAAAGTAACCGAATATCCATCATGAAAAAGTTTAGAAACCGAAATCAAATTCTTTCTAAAACTCGAACGCATGAAACATCTCTTAAAATTAAAACTCGCTTTTCAAAAGACAAAAGCACTTCTCCCATCGCTACCGCCACTCGTGAAGACGCCTCAAAGGTGATGAGGATCTCACTTCCACTTAGTTGTCCGTCCGCTTTGAACCCCTCAGAATGTGAAAACAAACATGATCAAGGATCCTATATCCACCACCCATAAAACGGGAGGCATACGCCGCTAAACAAGTTTCAAATAACTAGTGAGTGAGAATTACCTTTCTTTCCTTTCCTTTTGGGATCGAACAGTCGACCTCCAATGTCCTTTTTTCCCCAATTAAAATATATTCATTTTGGTTCTTTTCGACACCCAAACACCAAACCGGTTTTTTTTCACTTTTCTTAATGATGAGTTTGCTTTTGGTTCTCGACCACTTTCCCTTTTCGAGACTTGCCTTCCAATCGCCTAGATCTCGAGAAAAGACTTTGGTCACCAATGCTTCGCCTTTTCTTTTCCTAAATGCTTTCCACTTTCTCCAAGGCTTTTGTAGATTATCCATAGTAAACATGTGATCACTCATCACAAAACCACAAGAAAATCCATCGGCTCCTTAACAGAGTAAGCAATGTAAATTGATTTGGGCCTCATCACAATACTTAGTTCCAGATAAGCCAGCCAGAAAATGGTGTTTAACTCGAGAACACGCCCCTTACGCATGTTGTTCCTCACCATTTTTAGCCTAAAAACGCTCGCCATTTTTAAACCGACGATCATGCGGTTTTTTGTTGAAAAACATTTCTTCAAGACTTTGCATATAATTTCGCAATGACCAACACCTTCATGAATGTGTTTCAAATCATCGATGCTGAAGTCAAGATTACACGCTTACGGGTTCATCGGGTCCGCCTCCCAAATATTATACTCATGTCTTTCCGCATCACCGATTCATCAAGAGTTTTACGCCAAGTTAGTACATCAAGAATCCAATAATGTTTTTGTGCAGTAGGACAAAAATCATATTTCGCTTCCAAACATTATAGTTTTCCGTATAATTGGTGTTCTTTGAGTGTATATAACAAAGGATTAAAAGGTTACGACATGATGAACTCAAATAAAAATAACATGCATAAGCACAAATATATCACAAGGTTCGATCACATGCATCATATTAAAATCTCAAAAAATATGAACATGATCACCAACATTCAAAAAACAGCTTTAAATAAGCCACGCTAAATGGGTCATTATTTAAACACATTCAAGTGTTACAAACAAGAACAAGCATAAACCTTTAATATCCAGATTAATAGTTGGTTCCTACTTGACCAATATAAAATCGACAGGACTTCGAGAAGTATATGCATATCAATTTTATACCTAAGTAATAACCATGATTAAATACAAGATTACTATTTCGCTTTTGATCGAGCCTCACGGGAGGGTCATCGCCGCCACTAAGAATAACCCACAATCATCCGCTTGAATTCATTCATGTGAAACCTATTTTTCACCGTTCCGCCAAATTTTCTCCAAAAAGAATTCACAAATAAATAAATCATGGAGGTCAAAATTAATTCAATTTTATTATCCTAATAAAATTGTCAATTAATTATTTAAACATACTTAGTAATTTTGAAGTCGAGATTTTTCCATTTGGCAACCCTCATGCAAACACATTTAAACAAATTAAATAAAGCATAAGATAAAGACAAATAAATCAAGCAAAACAAAAAATAAACATATTGGGCACAAATTATCCAATTGTCATGGTTTGATTTTTCTTGCTTGATCTTTGAAGAAACACGCCCTGAATTTCTCCCACTGCTCATCTCGAAAAAATATTTCTCGAAAATGCCACGCCAAGTATTACGACGGATGCACGCCAAGATCCTGCCGGGCAGATTGTTCAGCCGAAATTTCTAGAATGCAAGACTACTCCCATGGGTGTCAGGTTCGCCAAATAAGGTTTCTAAGATGCCCTAAGACCGGGCTTCTGGGCATTTCCTAGGCGACACAAGATCAAGTGATCTCACACTACCGCCGCCAAATAATTGTTTCTTCAAGGTCTCGGCTGTTCAAGGCTAGCGCTCGGCTCATTTGGTCTGGCTGGGTTCATTATCACATGCCCGCCTTCGGCCATACAACATACCACCAGCCACGCCTGCTCGATTTTGTCCTTTAATTCTTCGCCTCTTCGCTCCCGATCCGTTATAATTTATTTACAAAAATAAATAAATCTAGATCTAGACTAGTCTATTACATTGATCAAATCAAACAAATCCTAGTCTACTCGTGGATTTTCTCATTTAGGCAAAAACAATCCTAATGAATCTAATTAAAAACCACAATTTATATGCATGCAAAATAAAAACATTAAAATCCATGACAATTGATACCGCAAAAAATGATCTAATAATTTACTATCCAATTTCAAATTTAATGTCCACTTAATTAAATTACAATTTAAAAAAATTCAGAGTCCAAAACCGTGGCTCGATACCAATTGTTGGGGAATGAGTTGCACAGATCTATTCGGGTGAATATTTAAATACAAATTTAATTCATTAATTATTACTAGCATGAATTAATCCTATATTAATTCAAATAATAATTGCCAACAACATATCATGCATATAATAAGCCACGAAAACCCACGCACGCGAATTCACGGGACGGCAAAGTTTGGGACGGCAAAGGGTTTGGCGACTGACTAACCAAAAGGACTTCCCAAGTATTCCCTTAGCCTTTTGCTCAACTATCCGTGGGAAGGACACTTGTTTAACAATTAACAAAAGGAAAAATAAACTTTGTTGCACCACCTTTGTGGATTTGCTAATTTTTCCAAAGACATGGAATTGTACTTGGGAATGAAAGAATCATCCCCTATTTATAGATAGAGGTGGTCGTCGATTTTTCAAAGTCCAAAATCAATGCTGGAAAAGACTTTTCTTGATCACCAAGAAATCTTGAATATATCTCCTATATTCTTTTTCCCATAATTATAATATTCCACAAAAATCCCACCTTCTCTATTTGCTATGGAATTTTCAAAAATAATGCCTCCAAGAATCCAAGATTCGATCTTCTTGAATTTATGATATATTCTTGTATTTCAAGAAATACATATCTTCCATAATATCTTTTTCAAGAAAATCAAGAAAATCTTTTCTTGCCCATTATTTTCAAAAAATTTCAAAATTCCATATAATAACTGTGGGAGATTTCTTGAATTTAATGAGATAATCTTGTATTCCAAGAATACATATCTTCATTCCATAACAAAATTCAAAGAAAATCTTTCTCCCAACTTTTTATCCATAAATTTCAAAAATTTAGAGGAAAAATAAGAACAATATTTATTTTATTTTAATCACCTTTTTCGCTATTATCGACTATTTGTTGGGCTACTGCGGGCCTTTAGGAGAATTAAGATCGACCTTCTAATGGATCTTGAATATCTAATATTGAGCCACAATATAATTCAAGCCCATAAATATTAATTAATCCCACTACATAATTAATATCAGACTATCCATCTTAACCCATATTATAATTAATATGGCTCCCTTGGCCATTATTTCCTCGTTTTAAGATTATCTAGCCCATTAATTAATTCAAGCCACCAAAATAGCTTTCCATTAATTAATATCTTTTATCCTGGTCAAGGAACCGTTCAACATTATTATCCATACCGAAACTAATTCCACTTGCAAGATTTGGTATGATAAAACTTATGAACCTCCCAAGGGGGCAAATCAAACAAGTTGCACATTACACGATTCTTCAGATAAATCTTAGCAATCACACGTGACCAATAATATTGCCAAGATAAAAAGTATTGAATATCTCCGATTCGCTACCCATGATAAGTCAAAGCAATAGTTACCAATCCCACGGATCCTATTTAAGGAACGGACGATTAAGAAACAACGATCCACCGAGGTCTAATTCTTCCTTGTTCAACCTCAAGAATTTATCCTCCTGAGGTCCTATTCAAAGGATCATTCATGCACTAGTGTAATCTCTTGGTCAAGACAAACCAATCTCGAGCCTTTACACCTCAACCTTTTCACGATGGGTTGTTCATTTCCATCTAGGTCGTGAATGACGATTTTTTTTAGTTATGGCGGATCGGACAATTTAATCTTCTCGTGATCCGCATAACTAAATTAACTACAATGTAACACGCATTTAATTATTGAACAATTATGCAAAGAAATATATATAACATTCAATCATATTTAAAGCATCGTGATAAATAATTTATTTCAAGAAATAAGTCTTGAAATCAGCTTTTGATTATACAAAGTAAAAAGCATATTTTCAAAGATAATCCCAACATCTTGTATTCCAAGAATACATATCTTCATTCCATAACAAAATTCAAAAAAATCTTTCTCCCTTTTTATTCATAATTTTCAAAATTACAAATATAAGCAACAAATTTATTTTATTTTTAAACACCTTTTTCGCTATTGACTTTATGTTGGGCTACTTGGGGGGCCTTTTAGAGAATTAAGATCGACCTTCCAAATTCGACCTTTGAATTATCAATATTGAGCCATAATATTATTCAAGCCCATAAATATTAATTAATCCCACTACAAAATTAATATCAAACTATCCATCTTAACCCATATTACAGCTTAATATGGCTCCCTTGCTATTATTTCTGTTTAAGATTATCTAGCCCATTAATTAATTCAAGCCATCAAAACAAAACCTTCCATTAATTAATATCTTTTATCCTTGGTAAAGGAACTGCTCAACATTATTATCCATACCTAAACTAGTTTCACTTGCAAGATTTGGTATGATAAAATCTTATGAATCCTCCCAAGGGGGCAAATCAACATGCTTCGATTTTCACACGAATTCTCCGATTAAATCTTAGCAATCGCATGGTGACCAATAATATTGCCCAAGATATAGAGTATTGAATCTCATTGATTCTCTTCCGTGCAATAAGTCAAAGCAATAGTTACCAACCACACGCATCCTATTTAACGTGGAGAAGATTAAGAAATAATTAACCATCGAGGTCTAATTCTTCCTATTAGCTTCAAGAATTTGTCCTAAATTCAACGCCCTTCAATTGATCACTATGTACTAGTGTAAACTCTTGGACAAAACTAATTGAAACCTTTTACCAAAGTACAACCTTTCACGATTATTGTTCATTTCATCCGGTCGTGAATGGTGTACTTTTAGTTAAAAAAGGAACTTTAATTTAATCTTTTATGATCTTTGATATCACTAAATTAACTACAATGTAACAAGTACTATTTATTGAACAACTATGCAAGAAATATATTTAACATTCTATGATATTTAAAAGATCATGCTTGATAAACAATTTATTTCAAAAATAAGTCCGAATTCACCGATTATACAAAGTAAAAGCATACTTTCCAAAGATAATCCCAACAATCTCCCACTTATACCAAAGTCCGCTTATATACATCAAGATGTCTCGGAAACTCCTACCGCCGTGACATCTAATGTCACCTACACCAAACCTTTAAAAATGTCTCCCACTTATACTCAAAGAGGAGACAACGGGTCTTTAACAGGAATTCCTTTTAACATGTCCCTAAATTCTTCATTCTCGAAAAAAAAAATTAATATTTTGTCAACGGATCATTTCTATCTTCCGACCTCTTTGTCAATTTATATCTCCTTATGTTAACGATTGCGATAAGATGGCATAAGTTTCAATGTGTCATTTGCCGCTCAGGGGCTTTGTTCCTTGAATCAATCGCCCGACATTGTCACAATAAACAAAGGATTGTGCCGGGCAAATTTTAACTACATCCAAGTCCACTAGGAAGTTCTTGAGCCAAACCTCTTTTCAGCCGCCGCAGTTAGCCTACATATTCGGCCTCCATGGTAGAATCATGACGATTGCCGACGCTTTAAACTCCATGTTACGACTATCTCCCCATGCAAAACACACTACCGTAGGGGTAGATTTTTTGAGTCTATGTCCATTGGAAATCCGAGTCCGTAGAAATAGGATTGACTATCTCGACCGATAAATCAACATTCTATCCCGAGTTCTTTTCGGGATTTCATTTTTTTAATCGCCATCCAATGCTCTTTTTCCCCGTGTTACTTTGATATCTTGCCACCATGCCAACTTTTTTTGATATCCTGGCCTCGAGTTCAAGATTGCATACATAAGGCTTCCGACAACCGAAGATAAGGAATGTCTTTCATGTCATCTATCTCCTTTTCGCCTAAGGCACATTTTCGATAGACGGATTCCATGTCCTTTAAGGTACGGCCTCGAATCTTGCATGTTGAATCGCTTCAAGACGAACACGCTGTATGAAGCTTCATAAAACTTCCATCAATCATTTTCTTTGCGATCTCGAAAGTGATCTTGATCCCAAGGATGCGTGCTTCCCTAAGTCCTTCATATCAAACTATTTTTGAAATTTTGCCCTTACGCTCGATAACACCTTCACATCATTCCCAATGATCGAGATGTGTCCTACGATAGTACTAAGAATATCAATGCGCTCCGACACTCTTTTTGTAACAATCAACTTTCGAACTCGCTTTTGATCCCACCCATATAACTTTATAACATGATCAAAACATTGGTTCCAAGCTTCGACGCCTGGAGTCCCTCCAAAACGGAATGCTTATCGATCCTTACAAACCAGGTGTTCTTTAAACATTTCAATGAAGTCTTCAAAAAGTTGTTGCATATAGATCTCTTCATCAAGACTTCCGAATGAAAGTTGATCTTAACATCCATTTGTCGATTTCAAAGTCGAGATTCATGTCAATCGATAAGAGAATATTGATATGGACTTAAGATGGTTACAAATAAAAAGTTTTGGGATAATCCATCCTTCTTTCCGAGTATAACCTTTTCGCCATATCTTGCTTTTGAAGGTTTCCACCTTCCCGGCCCGGCCTTCTTTTTTCTCTTATACACCCACTTGCAACCAATGGGTTTGATCCATTAAGTGGTTCGACTAGGGGGAGTCTAGAACGAAACATAGAACCCATTTCAACTTTCATTGTTTTTGCCAAGAATCACATCCCCGCTTTAGATTGCCTCATATGTCCATGGGTCTCGATTCGATTGTCCGGGAATCAAGTCCGAGGACTCTCCTATTCCCATGAATCTCTTCGTCAAGTTTCAAACTCTCCCACTACAACGAGGTCTCGCCTATTAAGTGTGTCGCTTTGAGATTGTCTTGTAACCTCTTGAGGTTAGATCTCTTAGCTCATTTAAGGTAATCTCACTGGTCTTTTTTGTGGGATTATAATCGAAAAGTATGCTTTTTACTTTGTATAATCAAAACCGAATTTCGGGACTTATTTATCGAAATAAATTGTTTATCAATGATGCTTTAAATATTATCGAATGTTACATATATTTACCGTGATAATCGTTTCAATAAATCGACGTTACATTGTAGAAGTAATTTTAGTGATACCGCATCACGTAAGATTAAATTAACAATTCCCTTGTAAATTAAAAGTACGCCATTCACTTACCCAGATGGAAATGAACAATCCATCGTGAAAGGTTGAAGTGTAAGGATCAGATTGACTGGTCTTGACTAAGAGATTACACTAGTGCATGAATCGATGAATCGAATAGACCTCCATGAGGACAAATTCTTCGTAATCGAACAAGGAATAATTAGACCTCAAAGGTTCGTTATTTCTTAATCTTCGCTCCATAAATAGGATCACGGTGATTGGTAACTATCGCTTTGACTTATCATGGGTAGAGAATCAACGCCGATTCAATACTTTTTATCTTCGGGCAATATTATTGGTCATACGTGATTGCTAAGATTTAATACGGAGAATCGTCGTGCAAGCACGCTTGTTCGACGGGTTCGGGAGGTTCATAAGCTTTATCATACCAAATCTTGCAAGTGGAATTAGTTTCCTGTGATGGATAATAATGTTGAACCGCTCTCAACCAAGGACAAAAGATATTAATTAATGGAAATATATTTCAAAGGGCTTGAATTAATTAATGGGCTAAATAATCTAAACACTGAAATAATAACCTGGAGTCATATTGACCGTGAATACGGGTTAAGATGGATAGTGGAATACTAATTATGTAGTGGATTAATTAATATTTATCGCTTGAATAATATTGTGGCTCAATATTGATAATTCAAGATCCATTGAAGATCCAATCTTAATTCTCCTAAAGGCCCCATAAGTAGCCCAACATATATAGTCCAATAACCCAAAAAGGTGTTTAAAATAAAAATAAATATTGTTGCTTTATTTTTTCCTAATTATTTTCGAAATTTATGATAAAAAAGGAATTTAGAAAGATTTTCTTTTGAATTTTGTTATGAACGAAGATATGTATTCTTGAATACAAGATTATCTCATTAAATTCAAGAAATCTCCCACTTGGTTATTTATATATGAAAATTTCAAAATTTTGAAAGATAAAGGGCAAGAAAGATTTTCTTTGATTTTCTTGAAAAGATATTATGGAAGATATGTATTTCTTGAAATACAAGAATATCTCATAAATTCAAGAAGATCCAAATCTCGATTCTGCCCCTATTATTTTCTAAAAATATCCCATAACAAAGAGTAGGTGGGATTTTGTGGAATATTATAATTATGGAAAAAGAATATAGAGATATATTCAAGATTTCTTTGAGATCAAGAAAAGATTTTCCAACATTGTTTTTTGCCCTACAATTTTCACCACCCTATGCTCTATAAATAGGATGACTTTTTTCATTCCCAAGTATAATTCCATGTGCCGAAAAAATTAAGAAATCCACAAAGGTGGTGCAACAAAATTTATTTTCATTTTGTTAATTGTTCACAAGTTGTCCTACCACCGATAGTTTGAACAAGGATTAAGGAATACTTGGAAAGTTCTTTTCGTTAGTTTAATTAGCCGATCATTGCCATCCCAAGAGGTACGCTCACGAAACTCGTAGAGAATTCGCATGCCAGTAGGATTTACGGAATTAATTATATGCATGATATGTTGTTGATTATTATTTGAATTAATATAGATTAATTCATGCTAGTAATAATTATAAGAATTAAATTTGTATTTAAATATTCACCCTAATAGATCCGTGGCAACTTATTCCCCAAATTCGCATCGTAGCCCTACTTGCTTTTGCTCAATTTTTAAATTGTAATTTAATTCGCCGATATTAAATTTGAAATTGATAGTAGAATTGCTAGATCTGCTTTTTGTATCCAATTGTCATGGAATTTAATGTGTTTATTTACGATGCATATAAATTGTGGTTTTTAATTCGATTCGCTCGAATTTTTTTGCTCGTGGAGAAAATCCACGAGTAGATTAGGATTTGTTTGATTTGATCAATGTAATAGACTAGTCTAGATCTAGATTTATTTATTTTTTGTAAATAAATTGTAACCGGATCGAAAAACGAAGACTTTAGATTTAAGAATTAAAGGATAAAATCCAATCCCGGCGAAGGGCGTACGTATACGCGCGACAAAAAGCGTTGGAGGCACGCCAAGACGCACGCGGACGCTACCAGTACGCACGACGCGGCGCTGGCCAGGGCCGAGGCCGAGGGGATTGCGAGGATAGACGCAGGATAGACACACGCGGCGACGCGCGACGGGCGACACGGCGACTAGGCGGCGAGTCGACGGGCGGCGGAGGACGCGGACGCGGATCGCTAAGTCGCTGGCGTAGGCGAGGCGATGAGAGGGCGAGCGCAGCACATCGCGCGATGTTCACGGACTCGCTGCCGCCGACGATCGCCGAGGTATACTGAGGCCGAGATGCAAAGTGAGCCCCGCTGAGGGTGGGGTGCCGAGGCCAAGGTCTGCCCAAGGGTGTGCTACCCAAATGACGAAGCATTTTGAGATTGGAGACGAGACTTTTCGAGACGATCAAGGGGAGAAATTCAAGATTTGTTTTTCAAAATCAAGCCAAGAAAATCAAACCATGACAATTTGATAATTTGTGCCTAATATGTTTATTTTTCCGCTTTGTTTGATTTATTATTGTGCTATCTTATGCTTTATTTAATTTATTTAAATGTGTTTGCATGAGAGTCGCCCAATGAAAAATCTCACCTTCAAAAAATTACTAAATATGTTTAAATAATAATTGACAATTTTATTCCCATAATAAAAAATGAATTAATTTTGACCTCCATGATTTATTTATTTGTGAATTTTTTGGAGAAATTCTCCACCTGATCTTCGTCAAAAGATAGCTTTCACATGAATGAATTCCAAATGGATGATTGTGGGGTTATTATTAATGGCGCATTTATGACCCTCCCCATGAGGCTCGCTCAAAAGCTAAATAATAATCTCAGATTTAATCATGGTTATTATTTTAGGTATAAAATTGATATGCATATACTCCTCAAGTCCCTCGCCAATTTTATATTGGTCAAGTGGAGCCAACTATTAACTGATATTAAAGGTTTGTAATTGTTTTGCTTGTAACTCGCTTTGAATGTGTTTAAATAATGACCCACCCCACGTGGCTTATTTAAATTGTTTTGAGAAGTTTTTGATGCATGTTCATATTTTTTTTGAGATTTTAATATGAAACATGTGATCGAACCTCGCGTGATATATTTATGTACTTATGCATATTATTGCTTATTTCACCATCATGTCATCAACCTTTTTAATCCAATCATTCAATATACTTAAAGACAATTTGTTTATGGAAAATTATTTTGATTGAAATACAAATTAAAATTGTTCTAACCTCATCAAGCAAAAAAGGGTATTTGATACACCAAAACCCGAAAACCAACTAAGGACACCGTATTACGGGATGAGATGATTTAAATGGAGCCGGCAAATGAATTGATGAAGGATACAATTTGGCACATTTGTCGACGAGAGACACCTTCATCAAGAATATGGTCAAACCCGCAGACATCTTACGATTACGTTCGCAAAATTGATGGCCCATGGCAATCCAAAAATGAAGCAAGAAATTGCTAAATTAAAAGTGAAAAAGGGATGAATTTGGTAAGAACACGCCCTCATTTGTGGTGCCGCTTGAGGAACTTGAGATTCTCAGTTCGGTTGTGATTTCAAGACTAAGATTGATTTCATTCTCCAATCCTTACTAAAGAGCTATAATCACCACTATCTTGAGTATCTAATGGAAGATCTAGATTTTACAAAGGATGATTTTGTAAATGCTCTCACTTTGGTGAAAGGAAAGGCCAGGAAAAGAAATTGGGAAAAATCAATCTTTTTTTCATCCTAGGTCAAGTGGTGATAAGGATGATGAAAAGAGAAGAAAGTTGAACCAAGGAAACATCAAATAACAAAGATGGAATCAAGCACGAGGAAAGTTTTTGGAAAGTGAGAGACAATCGAGGTTTGCCTGCTCCAATCCCAAAAGGAATGGAAAGAAAGGTAATTTCACGCACTAGTTGTTGAAACTTGTTTAGCTACAGATGCCTCCCATTTACGGGAAGGTGGATACTTGATCCACTCGATCATGTTTGTTTCACATTGTGTGGTTCAAAACTTTAATTCGCAAACTTAGTGGGAGGAGATCCTCATCACACTAGGGCGCGATGTTACGAGAGTGGCAAAAGCAAAGGGGAGAAGTGCACCGCCTTTTTGAAGACAACGCTTTAATTTTAAGAGATGTTCTTTGCGCGTTCCGAGTTTTAGAAAGAATTTGATTTCAGCTTTCTAAACTTTTTTCATGATGGATATTCGGTTACTTTTTATAAAGTTGTTACCATTTCTTTTTTGATAATTTATCTCACATGGGACGCGTTGTCGGATAATCTCTATACAATAAACTGTGGCACACCACTCAATGCAAATGCATCCTATAACACATCAACTGCTTCCGAGAAAAAAAAACGCTCATCGACGTGAACGAGACACTTTTTTGGCATCTAAGATTTGGGTCATATAAATCCAAAGAAGATCCAAAGGTTGGTAAAAGACGGTTCACCGGAGCTTCTCAAGTTGAACCAATTCCAACCTCGCGAATCATGTTTGGAGGTAAAATGACCAAGAGGGCATTTGGAGAAGGGAATAGAGCCAAAAAGCAAAGATCGTCACACAGTGTATGTGGTCCAATGTCAACCAAAGCAAGAGGAGGTTATGAGTATTTTGTCACTTTTATTGATGATTACTAAGGTACGTGTTATATTTTCCTTATGAAGCATAAATCGAGACATTTGAGAAATTCAAAGAATTTAAGGCTCAAGCAGAGAATCATAGGGAAAAACGATCAAGTCTCTACGATCCGATCCAGGAGGGATAATACCAATGATGAGTTTTGAACTACTTATTCAATGAAGGATTGCATCCTACCACCGCACTTTAACCCCTCAACAAAACCGGGTTGCGTAGCTGGAAGAAATATAACTCTTTTGGAAATGGTTAGATCTATGATGAGTTACGCCATCTTCCCAAGTCGCTCGGGTCATGCCTTGGAAACAAAGAAATTACATTCTCAACTTGGTGCCATCCAAATCGGTTCCCAAAACTCCCAAAGAATTGTGACCCAAGCAAGCCCAGTATGAGACACATGAGAATTTGGGGGTGTCCGCCTACGGTTGGACAAGGAAGTCAAAAATCGATCCCTCGATCGTAATTAAAGTTGTTTGTAGGATACCCCCGAGGGAACAAAAGGTGTATGTTTTATGGTCCCAAGATCAAAAGGTGGTCATAAGCACCCACTTTAGATTTTTGGAAGAAGACTATATGAACGGTAAAGAAGACCCGTGTTTGAGATTACCTTAAATGAGCTAAGATAGGGCTAACCTCAATGCCAATCGCATAAGATGACATACCAAACGACACACTTACACAACCTAGCCTCCTCAGAGGGGAGGGTTGTGAAACAAACAGCCCGAGAGATTCATGGAATAGAGAGTCCCTGACTTGATTCCCCACAAGACGAATCGCACCCATGGACATATGACGAGGCAATCCAAGACAAGGATGCAGATTCTGGCAAACAACAAATGAAAGTCGAAATGGGTTCTATGTTTCATAACAGAGCGCTGAGCTAGTCGAACCACTTAATGGGGTCAAACCCATTGGTTGCAAGTGGGTATAAGAGAAAGAGGACCTGACGAAGGTAGAAACCTTCAAAGCAAGACTGTGGCTAAAGGTCATACTCGTAAAGAAGGGATCGATTATGAGGAAACTTTTTTCGCCAGAGCCATGCTTTAAGTCCATCCAGATTCTCTTATCGATTGTCAAGCAAGATCTCGACTTTGAAATCTGCAAATGGATGTCAAGACAAAATTTTCCTTAACCAAGTCTTGATGAAGAGATCTATATGCAACAACCCCAAGACTTCATTGAAAAAGGCCAAGAACACCTAGTTTGTAAGCTCATGAAGTCCATTTACCTGACTCAAACAGCATCCGTGAGCTTTGGAACCAATGTTTTGATCATGTTATAAAGTCTTACGGGTTCGATCAAAACGAGTTCGAAAGTTGTGTTTACAAAAAGCGCGGTCGGAATCCGCATTGGTATTCTTAGTACTATACGAGAAAACATACTCGATCATCGAACAATGAAGGTGTTATCGACGAAGGGCATGGCTTTTCAAAAACAGCTTTTGATATGAAGGACTTAGGGAAGCCACACACATCCTTGGGATCAAGATCACCGAGATCGCAAGAAAAGAATGATAGGCTTATCGCAAGCTTCATACATGTATTAATCGCCTTGAAACGATTCAAGATGCAAGATTCCAAGAAAGGTTTGCATTTTCGCATACGGAATCCATCTATCCAAGAAAATGTGGTCCTAAGACGAAAAAGGAGATAGATTACATGAAAGGCATTCCTTACGCCGGGCCGTAAGAAGCCTTATGTATGCAATATCACAGACGAGACCTGATATCCGCTTTTGCCGCTGACATGGTGGCAAGATATCAAAGTAACCCGAAAGTGCATCGACGGCAGCTAAAAACATCCTCAAGTATCCGAAAAGAACTTGATAGAATGTTGATTTATCACCGATAGTCCAATCCCCATCTGCTACCTTACCTCGATCAATCGCATATAACCTGTAAATCTGCCTCCCAGAGTGTGTTTTCGTATTTTATGGTGCTCGTGATGGAGTAAGATTGCTGTAAATGCGTCATAGATTTTATCACGGAAGTCAATATGTAGTCGCCGCGGTGCTGAAAGAAGCGTTCGCTCATGAACTTCCTAGAATGGATATCGTAGTTCAATTCTGCCCGTTAGAATCAATCGCTTATTGTGACAATGCCTTTATACTGCAGGGAAATTCAAGGGAACCAAGATCCCATGCTGTGAAAAACACATTGAAGAAAAATACCATCTATACTTAGATATCAAGCAGAGATGAGATATGATATGTCAAGAGATAATATTCGAAGACAACCTAGCGATCCATTCATAAAGCGGTCCGCCAATACATCTTTAGACACGCAAGGAAATTACCGCTGTCAATTTGCTTGAAAGATAAGTGGAGAAATTATTAGGTTCAGAAGGACATTAGATGTCACGATAGGAACTACACGAGACATGTTGTAGCATACTTAAAAAGCAAACTTGAGTATAAAGGGGGAGATTGTTTGGATTATACTCGAAAGATGCTTTTACTTTGTATAATCAAAACCGAATTTCTTTTATTTGATTGGAAATAAATTGTTTATCATTTATACTTAAATATCAATAATGTTATATATATTTTATCGCATAACTGCTCAATAAATAAGATTTTGTTACGCTAGAAGTTAATTTTAGTGATACCAAATCACGTGAAGAAGATTAAATTAACAATCCTTTGTAATCTGAAAAGTACACTATTCACTTACCTAGATGGAAATGAACAATCCATCGTGAAAGTTGAAGTGTAAGGCTCGATTAAGGTTTTCACTAGTAGATTACACTAAATGCATGACCTCGATGAATCAATAGACCTACATGAGACAAATTCTTCGTAATCCCAATGTGCTGAAGCACTGAAATTTCAAAGTGTTCGGCTATTTTCAATGCGCTCCTAAAAAGGATCACGCAGGTTGGAGACTAGATTGACTTATCGGCAGAGGCATTCAACTTCAATACTTTTACTGGCAATATTATTGGTCACGCGACTTATGTATAAACGCTATCACGTAAGTAAGACCTGATACGGTTCCCTCGAGGTTCATGTTTTATCATACCAAATCTTAAGGAACTAAGATATCAAAATGTAACCCCTAACCAAGGAAAAAAGATAATTATTGACTATTTCATTTTGAAAATTAACGGCTAGATAATATCCTAAAAGAACCGAGCCATATTGATAGAATGTCGATGGATAGTAATATTAATTATGTAGCACCATTTATGGGCTTGAATAATATTGTGGCTCAATATTGATACCTCAAGATCCATCGGCTTCTTCAACTAATTCTCCTAAAGGACTCCTAAGTAAATTAAGTCCATTAACCGCAAGGTAGTTTAAAATAAAATAAATATTGTTTTTATTTTCCATAATTTCAAAAAATTATGGATTCGTTTTTCATGGTTATGGAAATCTAAGATATGTATTCTTGAATATAAGAAACGCATTCAATTGCAGATTCTACCATATAGGAAATTTCAAATTTTACATGTAAGAGATTTTCGATTTTTCTTGAAAAGGATTGTTGAGATGAATTTAATAAAGATATATGATTTTCAAGACCCAAACCCCGAGGGACATGTTGAATGATGTAGTTGAGTTTGCCCGGCATGACCAAATGTATAGTCAGATATAGTTCGTAGATAGGTTCTCAAGACTCTCAAAAATTAGTATCAAGGAAACTAAGATCCTGTTAAACTCGCCAAAGAAAATCAAGACATTGAGGAATCAAGACTCACCATTCTTATACAAAAATATCGACTAAGAGACGCAGATATAGATATCAAGGCATTAATTATCAAGACTCAGGACTAAATGCTCAAAGACAATGTTCAGCGGTATCCATTATCATCTAAAGGGTTCCGTCAATACATTCGGATAGACATTCAAATATTCAAATGCATAAAAGGAACTAAGTCAAGTGTTGTTATATATATCAAACCAGTTTGTAAATCAAAAAGGCCGTTGAAGATATCTACCTTTAACTGAGACAAAAGTCATAAGACGACATTTAATAATTATACCATACCAAGTAGTTTAAAGATGTCAAATGTACAAAAGTTCCATCGCAGTGCTTAAGACTGGTTACATGAAAGTTATCATTAAAAACGTAGTTAGGAGTTTCAAACCCCAAATATAGCCATTTCACACACACTATAAGAGGAAACCATTGAACCGCTTTCTCCAACGGATAGCTTTTTCCTTGGTGAATGCCTATAAATATCTGGTGACACTTACATTGTAAGGTTACGAAAATTTATACTAACTCAAGAGTTCAAATTATTTCGAAATGCTAAAGCACTCAAAACTTAGAATTTCCCAAGCGCTTCTACATCAGTCACTATACTAAGCCTAGCTTGATAAGAATTATCCAAAGTTTAGCCTAGATATCCTAAATCCATTTGCATTTCAGCTTCATTGTAAAGGATATCCATCCTAGTCGAAACCAATCGAGAAACCCAAACCCTTGAGAAGCAGCATTGAGTGTGTTCATGGTGAGAAGAGTTGTAAAGAGTTAGTAAACTAGGCGGAGTAGTCGAAAAACTCTAGGAGGAGAAGTTAGTAAGCCATGTGGGGTAGTCCTAAAGCTTGTTTGTGTTTGAGTAAGTAAATCACGGAGGTAGTCGTAAAGCCCAAGGTCGGCCGAGTGTAAGTAAATCCACGTGAGTAATGTAAAATCGTACGAAGGAGTGGGGGTAACTACGTTTAGGTAAATGAAAGCCCGGGTGGATAGTGAATTTCCTCTTGAGGATCGAGAGAGTGGATGTAGGAGCAGTCTCCTAACCACTATAATTGTTGTGTTCTTTATCATTTCCTTATTCGCGGCTTAATCAAGTGATTGACTTGATTTTGAAAGATACTTTTACCGATATTCTACTGGAATCAATCCACCTGGGTTGCATAAGTGAATCACAAATTAATCACTATTTCATAAAGGGAAGGTTTTCAAAGAAAGCTTAAAACGAGTATAAACTAAGGCCAACCATTTCAAGACGATCGAAAGTAGCTATAATAAGAGGTTACTAAACCGAACCCTCATTTGAGGATTCAGAAGTTAGTTATCCTCATCCAAGCAACTCAAGATCTCCGACACTCGTGACCTGGGCCAGGATTATCTCGAGGTATCCGAAAGC
Organism: Stenogyne calaminthoides; assembly: GCA_037126765.1. Lineage (NCBI taxonomy): Eukaryota > Viridiplantae > Streptophyta > Magnoliopsida > Lamiales > Lamiaceae > Stenogyne > Stenogyne calaminthoides. The sequence continues at coordinate 18,182,439 of JBBCBC010000031.1, read as the reverse complement.
GCTTGAGGATCACTGCCTCAAGAGACTTTTGACTCATAGCAACTGCGGCTTCCTCGTAACCTAATATTCAGATTATCCGACCCAAGCCGACCAAGAAGAAAAAGTTTAAAAACACCTAACACGTATTCCCCCATACACGTAAGACTCAAGCTGCACCGACCAACAAGTGGTATCGGAGCAAAGGGTTCAATCCTGACCACTCTCGGTTGACCAAAGTTTTATTTTCAAAAAACTTGTGGTCTATCTCGAATCCATCTTATTTGCTGAATTTTTTTTCAAAAGATCGTGATAAAACGTCTTCTAAAACTTCCCATGTTCTCAGCCGGAGAACTATGATCTATGGAGATCGAGAACGCAGTGCTCATCTCAGATTCCAAACATGAGCCAGACAGCTGAGAGTGGTCTCTCAAGGACCATTCCACTTTCATCGGGATGAATCTCGAGGAACGTAAGATGAGAATTGATCCTAGAGCAGATTCTCCTAAGTCCGGATGACCAACCCGACTCGAGGAGAGAAAAGAATTAATCTGTATCACATTGCAAAAGACACACTATACAAGACAATTGATGATGGTGTGATGGGAATGATCTCACTGTATACCAAGTAAAGAGATTTGGGATACAAGTCGTGAATGCGCCAAGGCACGATCATAGGAAAACAAACTTTCAAACCGAAAGTTTGATAGTTTTTGAAATGGATGATGGTGAATCAATAGACAAATTGAAGTCGATTCACTAAAGATCATGAATGATCTAAATGCACTTGGAAAGAAATATCCACGTAGAAGTTACTGAAAATTCTTAGAGGTCTTTCTAAGAAATGGGATATTCATGCAAAGGGTGATTGAAAAACACCAAGAATATTAATTCAACGCTTTTACCAACAAAAGTTCTCCGAAATGGAAGGCCTATGAATTTGTAATTGATAAGAAATCCAAAAAAAGGCCGACAAAGAAAGATGATTCTTCATCGAATAAAAATGGGCTTTAAAAGCCAAAGATAAAACCTCAGAAATCTGAGAGTCCGAGAACCCCTATGCCAAACATCGATGAGCTGGAAAAATCCAAAGACCGATGGAAGGAGGTTTGATAGACTTATAGTAGATTTGGAAAATAATAAAGTTATTACAGAACCATGTGTACCAAGAAAAACCCGAGGACGATCAACCGAGAAGAAGAAGGACTGAAAAGTTTTGGGCCGGATCTTCATCCAAGAGGAAAGACTCCAAGTCCAAAGAAAAAACGATCGACGGATGATACCAACAAAATGCTATAATTGCCGTGAAGAAAGGTCACTTCCAAAGATGATTGTCCGACTAAGGAGTAAGAAAGGCAAGCTAAAAAGAGAAAGGTTCTCAAGCAAAAGGTCATGGTTAACACTGACACTGGCGGATCAGCCTTTTTCAGATGAGATATTCGTGATGCTGAAAGTTGATGACATCCGTCGATGGCCATTGAGGAGGTAAACTTTTTCTCCGTTGTTGCTCCTACACTAGCACAAGAGTTTTTATGTTCCAATCGAAAAACTATTTTTGACCACGGATTCTTTTGAGAATCACGGCGACTTTTGGTATTTTGCGATCCAACAGAACTCAAGAGCATAATAAGAACCCAAAGTTGAAAATCTAAAATGGAAAGACTTTCAAAGCAATATTGAAATCACTTCAAATGGGAGCTACCGATGAATCGATGTTCGAAAAGTACAACTCTCAGAGAAAGAAAAGGATAATGTCTCTAACTCGGTGCTAGAGAAATCCATCGAAGAAATTCAATTTAATCGTAATCAGTTCAATGACCTCTCTCTCGAGAAGCATAAAACTCCCCACGAATCATGGAGGATAGTGCACGTAAGAGTTAACTCTATCAATAACGATGAATGTAATAGATGAAATTCGAGTTACCAGAGATCTGCAGACTATAAAAACCGGATCAGATTTATTCTAGGGGAACCCCACAAGGTCATCTAAATGCCGATCAAGTAGCAAGAAGACTATCTTTTGTAAAACCAAATGGCACCTACACTTCAAATCAAGTAATGCCTAAGGTTGTAGACATGAAAAGGACCTATGGTCTCAAGAAACTTAATGATAAGGTTAAAGCCCAAACCCAAAGGAAGGCTAGAAAACCCCGAAAGAAATCAGCTGGAAAGTTTCAGTAAGTACTTCAAAGCCTCAGTTAAGAATGCAACCTCGAGGCTCCACACCGAACTATCAGAGGAATCCTCGATGAAAACACTCAAGAGAGACATTCTCAACTCAAGAGACCAAGTCCTCGAGATGTCAAAAGACCCAGATTTCAAGATGCATAACCCAACCCCACTTGCCTAAGGGTAAAGGTTATCTCAACCCGAAGTCAACAAAGATTTAGGACCGCAACACAAAAGCAAAAGCAAATGAATAGGAAGGCCCGAGCTAAAGAAGAATTCAAAGGCACATGTTCATGCTAAAGCTAGCACACATATATGTAAAACCGCTAAGGGCACCTGCAGAGTAGGGATGTATATGTTGATGTTTATGAAGACAAATTAGCCACCTAAAGTGATTATAGTTGTCAGCATTTGGATTCCGAAAGGTACATCTAACCTTGTAGACCCAACACAACACAAATTGGGTACCTAAGAATTGATCTGTTTTTTCAGAGGAAAAACAAGGGCACTGAATCGACTAAAGATCATACGGCACCGATGAAAGGAGAAAAAGCCGATATAAGGTATCTTGACAAAGGATGTTCAAGAGATATATGATGATACAAGAAGATATTGATTATGTTGAACAAAGAGGCCCACGCATCACTTTTGAGATAACTCCAAGGGAGAATCGAGGATATGGAACTTTGGAAGTCCAAGACTCCATATCCATGGTGTTTCATATGTATTCTCGATTGAAGCATAATTTGCTTTCAATTAGCCAATTCGCGGATAAGGTTTTAATGTTGAGTTCTCAAGAACTTATGTTTTGTGAAAGATGATACATCACGTAAATTATTATCGACCGGGTACAAGAAAAGGAAATGTGTATCTTGCTGATTGGAGTTCAACTCCTAAAGATACATGTTTAGTTGCAAAGTTCCACAAATACTAGCTTGGTTATGGCATAAAAGAATGAATCACCTAAATTTCAAAAACCCTAAAACAAGTTGCAAGATTAGCTCAAGTGAGAGGTTGCTAATGAAGTGTTCAAGGAGGAACATATTTGTGATGGGTTTAAAGAAAAACAAATAAAAGCATCATTTAAAAGCAAAGCAGAAGCTTTACATACAGAATACTTCAATTATCGATATGGATCTTTTTGACCTATAACACCAAGAAGCACCAATGGCGTGAATACACATTGGTAGTAGTTGATGACTACTCAAGATATATTCTTGGGTCATATTCTACTCAAAGAAGAAAGAGACTCGGATAAAGTTCGCCAGAGTTAATAAAAGATCAAGATTGAAAAAATCCGAGTGTGGTCATGTTGGTCCCGGTGAAAACGAGTCCTCTCAATGGCGGTATTCCTGCTAGGACTTCCTTTCACCTCGAACCTCCATAGTCAAGATCCGAGTAACTAGTTAATCAAGGTTATCATCACCGATACCATAATCCCTATTCATCGTGCCCTTAAGATATCTCAAGATTCTTTTGGCAGCTCCATGTGACTAGTCTTAGATTAGCTTGGTATCTTTGCGACATATCCCAACAAAGAAATGTTATATCCGCCTACTTGTGTGAGAGATAGAGCAATGATCCAATGATTCCTCTATAATCAAGATGATTTACCGATCGATTTGCTTCCTCAATCAGATCCATCTTATAGTTAGTATTCATAGGAATCCTAAATCCATTGCAATTTTGTACACCATATTTTAAGAATCGATCTTCGTGTATTTTTGCCCTGTTGATGAATATTCCTTCCTTTGATTGTTTCACTTGAAGACCTAGAAAGAAATTCATCTTCCCATCATTGACATCTCAAAATTGCCTTTCATCGCTAAGTTGAAAAACTTTCACACAAACCTGATGGTTTGAGATCCAAAAATGATGTCATCAACATATATCGACCAGTAAGATATCTTTCCCATCCTCTATCCCAATCGGTTCTATCAACAAATTTGACAAAACCATGGTCAAGAAGAAACTGAGAGCAGTATCATACCATGCTCGGTGCTTGCTGAGACCATATGGCTTTTTTTTGAGCCCAGAACTTGGTCATTCTATTTGAAACCGTCGAGGTTGTTCCACATAAACCTCTTCTTTAAGCACACCGTTCAAAATGCACTTTTTCACATCCATTTGATTTGAACTTCATGTGAGCAGATATGCAAGAAACAATTTGATAGCTTCTAATTGCAACCCAGTGCAAAGGTTTCATCATAATCCAAGCCTTCTTTCGGGAATAACCTTGTGAACTAAATTTTGCCTTGTTTTTACAATGTTGTTGTTTTCATCTCTTTTATTCTTGAAAACCCACTTTAGTTCCAATGACATTGTGCCTTTCAGTCTATCTACCAACTCCCATACTTCATTCCTTGAGAATTGATTCAAATCATTCTTGCATAGCAAAATCCAATATGAATCCTGTAGAGCTTCACCAATCTCTTTTTTAGATAGGTTAGGTATCATAGTGCACTTTCACCATGGAACCTTTCTTGTTTAACACCTTCGACAGATCACCCACAACTGACTTGTAGGATGACTATCTAACCATTTCTTGATGTTCCTTCAATAGTATCCTCAACATTTGAAAATGTTAGGTTCGTTAATTCATCAAAACTTAGGAACAAATGCAAAGGAGAAAGTGAATCATCTTCCTCACGGAAATTTATCCCGCATTGTCAAGACATTTGTTCCCTTGCTGATAGATTCGAGTTTGCTCAAGGACCTACTATCTTCATCGCATTACATACCCGAAGTCTCTAACGTGTATGCTCGTGATTGCTATTTTAGTGTGTTGGGTTTTCCTTCACAGAGTAACTATTGTCCTTTTCACCATCTCGAGTATTTTCATCCCGAACTTTTTTTTTATCTGGAGTCCCATTCACCCATTCATGTAAAGTGATCGACTTCTTCTTTTCAAAGCTTAGAGGATGTTTTATCATTTTCTTCGTGACTAAGTCCTTTGATTCTCTTTGATCCATCTCCGAGTCATGTTCCTATTTCTTTTGGACACAACAGATTCATCAAAAACAACATGAGGTGTTTCTTCCAATAATAAAAGTCCTACAAACTAAATCTTTGAAGGTTTATCGAATTTAAATATCCTAAGAATATTCCTTCATCACCATGTTTCAAAAGTTTTCAACCCGATTTACCATTAATTTGTACTTAAACACCTCTTGCAACCAAACACACGAAAAGAAAGAAACAAGAGGCTTCCTTTCATTCCAAAGCTCATAAGGTGTTTTGCCTTGATTTTAGTCAAGATGGATCTATTCTGCGGAGTAGCATGCAAAGGTTGATAACTTCAAAAAAAAAATTTTAGGAATGTCACCTTCCGAATATCATTGTTCTTTTAACCTTCTTTTCAGAGTCCTATTTCTTTCAAGAATACCATTTTGTTGAGGGGTCCTTGCAAAATGTTTCATGAGAAATTCCATTTGTCGCATAACAATCGATATAATATGATTTATAAATAGATCCCTTTGTCGATCCGATTTTGACCACACACTTTATTCTTTTTCAATATCGAAGTCTTTTCAAGAGTTCGTAGTTTTGTCTCGAGTCCTTTCTTACCGAAAAGAATATGACCCAAGTATATCTCGAGTAGTCATCAACTACTACCAATGTATATTTATTACCATTAGTGCTCAAGGTGTTATAGACCAAAAGATCCATATGAAGTAATCAAGTATTCTTCAAGAGAAACCTCAACTTTACTTTTTAAATGATGCTTTGATTTGTTTTTTTCTCGCATGCATCACAAATATGATCTTCTAATAACACCCTATAGGTAACCCCTCACAAGAGCTAATCTTGCAAGTTTGTTCGTGGTTTTGAAATTTAGGTGATTCATTCTTTTTATGCCATAACCAACCGGTATCATCGTGAAACTTTTAGCAACCAAACATGTATCTTTAGAGTTGAACTCCAATCAAAGAAGATACACATTCCCTTTCTAGTACCACCAAGAGTATTTGTTGTGATGTATCATTTTCACAAAACATAAGTTCTTTTGAGAACTCAACATTAAAACCTTTATCATGAATCGATAATTGAAAGCAAATTATGCTTCAATCTAGAAACATAAGAAACACCATGGATATGAATCGAATCCATTTCCAAAGTTCCATATCCTTCATTCCTTGTCCTTTGAGTTATTCCAAAAGTAATCTCAGGGCTTCTTTGTTCAACATAGTCACTGAGTAATTGTTTGTATCCCGTCATATGTCTTGGAACATCCACCGTCAAGATACCATATATCGTGAGTTTTTTCCTACCATCGTGGTTATGTTGTTTGATTCACCAAGTGCCTTTTTTTCACCTAAAAACAAATTAATGCCTTAGGTACCCAATTTGTAGGGTCCCAAAGATGTTAGTTGTATTTTAATCCAAATCGCCTCGACAACTCTAATTACTTTTGAGTGGCTGATTTGTTCCTTCCATAAAACATCAACATATACATCCACTACCCTAGGTGCCTTAGCATTCAGATATGTAAAGTGCTTTTAGCATGAACATGAGCCTTTGAGTTCTTCTTGTGTTCAGCCTCTTCTGCCCAATGCTTAGGGCTTTTTGCAAATGGGTTCTATGTCTCACGATTGGTTTAGGGAACCTTTACCCTTTTAGGCAAGTAAGGTTTAGGTTGTCCGTGACCGAAAAATTGGGTCTTTTCAAGAATCGAGACTTGGTCTTCAGCTTGAGAATTTCTCACGAAAGTGTTTCTCCGAAGATTCCTCCGATGGTTCGCCAGGTAGATTTCTTCAGTTGGTATTCTTACCGAGGCTTTGGGCATCGCTCGAGGATTTCCTTATCGAGTGTTCGCTGTTTTCTAGCCTTCGAGGTTTGGGCTTTTCTTTCCTAATCTTCATTTTTCTTAAACCATATGTCCTTTTCCTTTGTTAAAAAACTCCAGGTTGTTCTTCAATAAGAAGATGTAGGTGCCACCGGTTTTAACAAAGATTGCCTTTAGTGTTACATGAAGAATAGCATTCGATGACCTTGTGAGGTTCCCGGAATAAATCCCAATCCAAATTTTATAGTGGCAGTGTCTTTGATAACTCTGAATTTCATCTATTACTTAGATGCATTATTTCAATAGAGTTAACTTCTTCGCACTATCCTCACTTTTCTTTAGAGTTTCATGTTTCTCAAAGAGGTCATTGAACTTAGTCTTGATGAGTCGAAGTTTCTTCAAAGGATTTCTTTAATTTTCCTTTCGTGACATTTTTCATTTTCCAAATCTATTATTAAGTCTCTCAAAACATCCTCCATCAAGAGCAACTTAAGGTAGCTTTTCCTCAAAGCTCATCCCGATGTTTTCCACTTGGTTCTCGCCAATTTTAGTTTTTACAGTGTTTTATCTTTTCAGCTTTTAAAGCCACATTTTTATTTGATGAAGAATCATCTTTGCTCAAATTTCAATTTCTTATCAATAACTTAATTCATAGGAGCAACAACAAGAGATAGAAGACTTGTTGGTATGGCAACAACTAATGTTCATCATCATTGTCACCACCCATGAATATCCCATTTCTTTCCCCTAAGAATTTTCAATGCCACTTCTTTGTGGATATTTCTTTCCAAGTGAATTTAGATCATTCATGATGCTAGTGAACTCTTTCCAATTTGTCTATTGATTTCATCCATTTCTTCGCAACCTGGCCAAACAATCTAATCGCCAGTGACCTTTGTTTTCTTTTTATATGATCCCATTTCTTAACAAACATCCCATATCTCTTTAGCAAGAATTTTCATTCCCATCACAACATCATCAATTGTACTATATAGTGTGTCTTTTTGACATGTAGTCTAGATTGACTAACTTTCTCCTCAGGAGTTACTTGGTCATCGACTTCTTAGGAAATTCTTCTGTGAGAATTCTCCTCTTCTCAATTTTGGATTCACCACATGAAATTTGAATGGTCCTCGAGAAACCATTCCACATACCATCATGTTTGAATACGGTAGGAATGTAATTCTCGATATAGATCATAGATCTCACCGAGAACACTTCCGGAAGTTTTTTAAGACATTTTTCTCGATCTTTTGAAAAGAAAAAAATTTCAAAGAAATAAGATTACATTGCAAAATACAAGTATTTTTTAAAATAAAATTTTGGTGAACACAAACATGGGAAGTGAACCACCGCTCCTAATACCACTTGTCGGTCCTTGAAAATTAAGTCTTACACGCCATGGGGGGAATACACGTAAAGAATTTTGAAACTTTTTCAACGAGGTCACTGGGTCGAAACTTCAAGATTAGGTTCTGAGAAGGAGACGCTTGAGTCAAAGTTCATCGAGACAAAACTTCCTCAGCCGCTTTCGCCTGAGTCGATTTGAATAATCCTGGTGAATCAATAGACTAAATCCCGAAGCGTTTGATCAGATAACTATCCACAATGAGAAGTTCAGATTGGTAACTATATGTTCTAGGTCTTTAAGAATGGTCAGTCCCCTTAGGTTTTAAGAAACGATTTTATTCATGCAAAACCTTGATTAAAAACACCAAGAACATTATTTCAATGCAACTTCAAAGGATTGATTCCAAACGAGGCCTAAAAATATTGTCAAAAATAAGAAATGCAAAAAGGTCGATAAGGAAAGATGATTCATCACACTAAGAAGAAATAGTGGTTTTAAAAGCCCTACATCCAACCTCCCCGAACTTCGAGAAATTCACTATCAAACCCAAGCCGAAAACCTCGGATGAGTTTAGGAAAAGCTCAACTCGATGGAAGCTCGACTTACTTAATGAGATTTTACTTACTCAACCCCGCTAGTTTTCTCGACCACATTTACTTTTGAAAATACATTTACTCAATCACACACCCGAGGACGATCAACCCTCAGAAGAAGATTAACTTCTCTCTAGAGTTTTCACTACTCCGCCAGAAGTTTACTAACTCTTTATTAACTCTACTCACCAACAAACACACTCCAACTACCTTCTCAAGGGTTTGGGGTTTCTGTTGGTTTCAACTAGATGAGATATCCTCATAATGAAGCACAATGCAAAGGGTTAGATATCTCGACTAAGCTTTGATAAATCTTATCAAGCCAGCTTAGCAAAAAGAGCTCTTTTCATATAAAAAACACTTGGGAAATTCAAGGTATTTCGAAAGATTTAACTTTTGCAAGAATAAGTTTGAGCTTGAGTTAAGGCGATAAATTCCGTGACCTTACTAACAAGAGGGTCACCAAATTTATAAAGATACACCAAGGTCACTTTGAAAAACTATCCGTTGAGAGATAAAAGTTTCGTGAGTTCCTCTTATGGTGTGAGAAACGGCTATTTTAGAGTAGGAAAGATACAAGAAGATCGCTTTTAGGACTATGCCTTCAAAAGAGGCCTACGATCACTTTTTGGAGATAACTTTCGTGACATCCGACATATTTACTTTTGAAATCACCGGCTGTCCATGATGGTTCATATGTATTCGCTTTTCTTTTAACTTTTTGTTTCACAAGCCAAAGTAGAAGGGTTTTAATGTTGAGTTGGTTACAAACTTATGTTTGATATAACCTGATACAACACTTAAAGTATTTCGATTGTCATAAGATTTGAATGTCTTCAATATCTTCAACTTTCTAAAGATATGCTTAGTTGCTCAAAAGTTCCACAGATCCTTCGATAGAGATATATTCAAGAATGAATCATTCAAATTCAAACCCCAAAGCATTCCGCGACATTAGCGAAGTGTGAGAGGGTTGCCTAATGAAGTGTTCTTCAGATAAACATATTTATGACTTCGAGTCTTCGATGAGCGAAAAATTATACTAAAGCATCATGCCGAAGTCTTCGTTTGGTTTCATACCGAAAAGAATACTTCGCCATATATCGAGTCTTTGAGACTATTCTCAACTATATCCACGGACGGAACATTTTGGTGGTAATAACCTCGAATACTTAAAAAACTGAATCCCGACTCATCTATCAAGATCATTAAGAACATGTCATACTCAGGGTTTTGGGATCTTAATCAAAATCATATAATCTTTTATTAAATTCATCTCCCAATAGGTCAAAATCGATCCGATAAAGGAACTCAATTTATAAATCATATCATATCCGACATTGTGCAGAAATGGAATTTCACATGAAACATCACCGCAAGGACCTCTCAACAAAATGGTGTTGGCCGAAAGAAGGAACAGGACTCAAAGAAGTCGCAAGGACAATGATTGGCCGGTTTATATTCCTAAAAGGTTTTGGGTCGGCTTATCAACACCGCATGATGCTACTCTCGTAATCGCATCCATGTTGACCAAGAGTCAAGGCAAAACACCCTATGAGCTTTGGAATGAAAGGAAGCCTCTTGTTTCTTTCTTTTCGTGGTTTATTGCAAGTGTTTCATACACAATAATGGTAAAGATCATTGAAAACATTTGATAGTAAAGTCGATGAGGGAATATTCTTAGATATTCTCAAGTCAAGAAAGCTTTCGTGAGTTTACAACCGAGGACTCTTATTGCGGAAGAAAACACCTCATGTTGTTTTTGATGAATCTACTTGTGTTCGTAAGAAACAGAACATGATGCATGAACCGACTAAGAGGATCACCGATTAAGCCCTAAACAGTAAAGATAAATCATCCATTGAACTCCGAAAGAAAAAAGTCACCACTATCTATGATTGGAGGACTCGTACTCAGATAAAGAAGTTCGCGATGGAAATCGTGATGGTGAGACTCGTGAAAACCAACACCCAAAGGTGACTAATCCGGAGACACCGCTTTCTCTCGTATGTGATGCCAATGAAGATGTGGGTCACAACCGAGGCAAATTCCAATCTATCAACCAAAGGGGGAACAAATGTCTCGACAATGTTCAATAGAATTTCCCCGAGGAAGATGATTCCTTTCCCTTTTCTCTGTTCCCCGAAGTTTATCGATTTAATCAACCTAACATTTCAAATGTTGAGAATATTACCAAGGGGGAACATCAAGAAGGAAATGGTTAGATAGTCATCATACAAGTCGATTGGGGTGATCTAACCGGGCGTGTTAAAACAAGAAGTTCCATGGTGAGAGTGCACTATTCTCACCGCTTCCTATCGTGAGAAAGAACCCCACCGAGATTGGTGAAGCCCTACGAGATTCTCACCGATTATCACAGCAAGATGAGTCAATCAATTCTCAAGGAATGAAGTACGGGAGCCGGGTAGATAGACCGTAAAGGCACAATGTCATTGGAACCAAGTGGGTTTTCAAGAATAAAAGAGATGAAAACAACAACATTGTGAGAAACAAGGCAAGGCTAGTTGCACAAAGTTATTCCCAAGAAGAAGGCTTGATTATGATGAAACCTTTGCACCAAGCTAAAAGACTAGAAGCCATCGATTGTTTCTTGCATATGTCGCCTACATGAAGTTCACAAATATCAAATGAATGTGAAAAGTGCATTTCGAATGGTGTGCTTAAAGAAGAGGTTTATGTGGAACAACCTCCCGGTTTCAAATGTAAATGACCAAGTTTACATTCTCGTAAAAGCTTTGTATGGTCTCAAGCAAAGCACCCGTGAGCATGGTATGATACTTTTCTTTTTTTCATCGACTATGGTTTTGTCAAAGGGATCGCTGATAGAACTCGCTCAGATAGAGGATGGGGAAGATATCTTACTAGTTCAGATATATGTTGATGACATCATTTTTGATATCCAAACCATCACCTATGTGAAAAGTTTTCAACACCGATGAAAGGCAAGTTTGAGATGTCAATGATGGGAGAGATGATTTTTTCTAGGTCTTCAAGTGAAACAATCAAAGAAGGAATATTCATCAACCGGCAAAAATACACCGTAGATCCGATTGCAAATATGGTGTACAGATTGCAATATAGTTAGATTCCTATGAATACTAACTACAAGATGGATCCCCGATTTCAAGGCAAATCAAAGGAGTCATACCGATTATAGAGAATCATTGATCATCGCTTCTATCTCACGCCAAGTAGGCGTGATATAACATTTGTTGTTTGATATGTGCAAAGATACCGTTAATCCTAAGGCTAGTCACATGGAAGTCGCCAAAAAATACCGGGTATCTTAAGGGCACAAAGGAATAGAGGATTATGGTATCCAAATGATGATAACCTTGAATTAACCGTTACTCGATGTCGATTATGGAGGTTGCAGATTGACAGAAGTCCACTTCGTGAACTTGCCAATTTCTAGGAAGTAAGTCGATATCTTGGTATTCGAAGAAATGGACCTCAAGAGCAACAAAGTACTATCAAGTCAATACATGGTCGCTAGGAAGTCAGTTGTTTCGTTTTATTCTTTCGCCCGCATAACAATTAAGGGATTATAAAGTTGTAGCCAATGAAGTACCAATATTTTGTGACAATAATAGTGCCATTGCTATTTCACAAAAATCCCAGATTGCACACCGATGCAAGCATGGGATATCGACATCACTTCATCGAGATCATGTCGAGAAGAAGGACATAAGGATGGAGAAAATTCATACTTATAAGCAAAGAGCCGATATCTTGACCAAACCTTTGGCTAATCAAGATTTCGTGAACTTTCAAATTGAATTAGGGATGTTAGAACCAGGTGTATAGAGTAAAAACTTGAAAAATTGAAGATTTTCATATGCATTAAGTTTTCTCATAATTCTTCCGGTAAGCTCAGATAAAATGGAAATATCGAATCGAATCTCGTGAAACTCAGATTTATCAAGGTCAAGATTTAATTATATCAACCAATTCAAGTTATTTCAAGATATATCGACATTTTATCAAGGTCAAGATCAAGAAGACCGATAGAGGGAAATTAGTCCGGAAGTAATGACTCACGCGACTCATTTATTGCTTAAGGAAAATTCAAGAATCATTCGCAATAAATACAAAACACCGAGGAATGTTTTTTGGGCGGATCGCTTTAAATTCAAGAAGGTCAATAAATATTTAATGCTCGCTACATTAATGACCAATGAGGATGTTTTCAAGGCTTACTTTTTTGGAGATCGTTTGCTCAGATAATTCGATTAATCGAGATTAATCTCAACCGTTGTTTTTCACCTAACCAACGCGATTCCCCACGATTTCAAGCTATTTATACCCCAATAAGCCATTCAAGCCAAAATTTTATCAAACCCTTCGCTCCCAAATCCTCTCACAAATAAATCCCTTGCCTGTAAAAATCTCCAAACACTAAAGCTTCATTTCTTCAATCAATCTCTAAAATGGCTCCAACCTTGTTCGAGAGATTAGCCAAAACCAACAAGCCATGGTACGAGTTCGTTGTCTCACCGAAAAGCACAACCAACTCAAAGCCGTAAGAGAAGGCTTTGATATGATTCGACCGGGTAAAACTTCACCCAACTAGTCGCAGTTTCCACTGCACTGTAAGTTTGTGAAAGGGTAATCTAATTCATCTATAACTTGAAGATAGATGAAGAGGGTGTATGCATTCTAAGATTATCGTATCACATTTAGAGCAAATTCAAATACATCGATTTTGGAGAAGGATCTCAGATATAGTTCCAAAAATATGAATGATGTTTTTGAGCTCAGATAGAGGAGAGGATCCTACGATGTATATGTCGGAGAGAGCAGAGTACTTAGATAGGATTGCCGAGAATCCCGTTAAATTTGGAGGCGACATTGCATAAGAGGGCACTTTAAAGCCACAATATCGCAAGTTTGATGGATATTATGAGCAAGAGCATCATGAGTCTTATGGGAGTTTTGAGCAGATCAAGACTCAAGCTCAGATTGATGGCGGCAATCGAGGCCTCACCCACCACCGACTTCAACCGGCCGAAATTTTTGATTCGCACGGTGAGTGAAAGGCACTAAAGTTTTGAAGAAGGTTGACGGGCGATCTCAATAAAAGGCAAGATCTACCATGCCACAAAAATTGCTTATATTTTGAGATGCGCAGAGAGTGAGGAGGATATCTTCGCCAATTCGACCCCATTCCCTAAGTCCAAAATTTTTTTAAGCCCATTGTCGCAAAGAAGGTGCCATCGTGGGGAAGAGAGAAAAGAAGGTAGAATCACCAAATATGGCCGAAAAGAGACTCAACAAAACCGTGGGAAGGTTTTGTTGAGGCAAAGATGGAGCAAGGTGCAAAAATAATGAAGCAGAGAACCTTGCCCCAAAGCGCAGAAGATTGGTGGTTCTCACCGATGAAGATGGGCAAAGGATTCTGAGGAGATTCAACCCGAGGGCCAAACCGCCGAGTTCGCCATTGCAAGTTTTGGCTCAGTTATCTCAAAGGCACAAGAATGTGATCGAGGAGCGTGTCTTCTCCGAGGTGCTTGAGACATCTAAGTTCGCATAAAATTTCAGAAATTTTCAAAGGAACTCAGCCTCGAGATTCCTACTTAAAAAGTGCCGCTCGACAACAGAAGAGCTAACTCGTAACCAACAACCCGACTACCGCCTTCCAGAGCCCGTGATTCCGAATGATGGCGCGCTTCGGCCGATCAGATACCAATCACGGAACGCTCTTTTCTCGATAAGGGCATTCTTGCCCTTAGAGGTCCCCGATTGGGTGCCGCTAAGGTGTGGTTGTTCATCCTCCTCGTCAAGATGAGATGTTTTTGTTGAGGACGCCAGACGACTTTTGGCGCCTTCCGCCGCGCCTAGACGGTTCCACCAAATGGGGCCGGCCTCTCGATAAAAGGGATGAGAGCGCCATGAGCTCATAGAGGCTTCCACACTATCGCGTTGTCGGTCTCATACCGGATTGTTACCTTGATTGATCGCCATTGAGATTTTTTTTTTCAGAGATTTTAGTAAATCGGACGTAATCAGCTCCCACAGACGGTGCAATGTTGTGACCTCAATTTTATATCTAGGACAACATGATTATGAAATGGATCAAACAGATAACAAGTAACAAATATGAAGATACGCTGTGAGTTTGGTTACCCAAATAGATTTTGAATAAGACTATGTCCGGGGCGCCAAGCCAGAGTATTTCACTATATTTTCCGCTAAAGTACTAGAATTTTTACAACGGTTTACTGTCTTTATAGGCTTAAACCTCTAGTTTACTTACCAAGCTTTCATCACCGATCTAGGGTTTCCCTAGTCGATCCTGTTTTTTAGTCGATCCCGATACATACACTTGCTTTGCTTATCCCATGATATCCGCTACTTTTTACTTGCTATTCATACCTTCTGCCAACTATAACCGCTCGAGGTCGCTTCCGACTTGTGGCTTTTCTCAAGGTCTAATGCAATCTTATCCCTTCTCCCAAGTCACCGTATGACCTTTCTTTAGTCATGGGGAGGTCGCCAATCCACTTCCCAAGCATAGTTGAAGTCGCCCCTAATGTGTCTTCTTACCGAAAGCAGGATTATTCCATGGTACAACAAGTGTAGTAAGATCTCACTTACTACGAGATACTAGGTATCTCATGATGGATGCACAAATACCTTAGAGGGTATTGCATACCCATCCGAGCAAACCGCTTGATGTATTTCCACTATATGTGTCTACCACGGGTGTCTCTTGCTAGTGGGAGCGATGCAATACTCCTTTGACTTGAGGTCAATACGCATGACATGTGTGGAGTGATGAACTTTGACCATGCCGACGCTTACACCCTTCCATGGGTAGATATGGCTTGGATTGGGTTCATCACGAAATGCATGTGTGTGGTAGTTAAGCCAAGAAAAGGATTCATTCCTCAAAGTGGATTTAGAGAGAATACTCATCTTCTCGTCATAATTGGATCAAAGTCATTGGTCAATGCATGTCACTTTGGACTTTGTGACCAAAGGTGACACGAATGATCAATTAGTGATTCGAGATAAATCGATTAAGCTATTTGAATAGACACTTCATCATGTTCAAGGCTAATCGAGTATTCGTGAATGAAAGGAGGAAATCGCAATAGCCCATGTTACAGTTACAGGTAGTTGCACGTTTCTTGCAACGTACCTCATATATTGAGATTGTTTGATTTATTGTCTAGGGTTCAATTAAAACCGTTAGTTTGACTAATCGCTCGATATATGAGGGCCCACAACAAGTAACTCCCGTGTACATATTAGAGTTGGTTGATTAAGTATTAAATTATATTTAATATTTAATTTATGGAGAAAACCTAGTTTCTCCATAAAATCTTGTATATGAGTTTTCCAAGCAAATTCCGTCTCAGATTCAACACCGCGATTCAGGTAATTGGCCCACTTAGAGATTACGCGGATACCGTAGTAGAGAAATCATACTCAACCTACAAAGAAGATTTCTCGTTATGATTATTGTAATATGTATGCAATTAAATTATTCAGTGTTGGTGAACCTTTATTTCCATTGCGCATGTGATTACGTGTTTATAATTGCCTCTATTTTCCAACAGTGGTATTAGAGCTTCAGGCTCTTTTATTTAATTGCTTTTTGGTTTTTTAATTTTTTTTTTTTTTTAAACCAAAGGGGCATGGTTCTTTTGAAGAAACCGCACCCCATGTTTGGTGTTTATTTTGGCTGGGTTCTCGTCTCATCCCCATGAACCCTAAATTGTGGTTTTCCCGTGATGGGAATTCCGCCGCCGCCACCCCCTTCCCCACGGCCGGTCGGGCGCTTACGCCACGCCGCCGATAGCGTGCCGGGCGCCATGCCCGCGACGCTGTGGGAAGCCTCGCGCGGGGTCGCAATGTTTAGTCGCAATTCGCTATCTCCGTCGGGGATCTGCGATTCCCATCGCGATTCTTCCTCCCTGGTGCCGTATCTTTTCACGGAGGTGCGTTTTGGGTGTCTTTGAGGCCTGGCCGATGTGTCTATCTCGATGCACCTCAAAGCGGCGCGCCACCGGAATCTAGATGACTCAGTGGCAGCGCGCCACCATTTTGTTCGTCTTCCTCGACGGGCTCTGGTTTCAAACCACTCACAAAAGGGGGTTGCGGGCTCACAAGGCTTCCCCTTCCGGCCAGAGCCACGGCGGGCGAAGTCTCCCGATGCGCGGTGGTAAGAAGCGGCGATTTCGCATTGCAAAATGGCCACGCCATCGCTCCGCGTTGCCTCATTTTGGTTCCCCGTTTTTTGATCCAAATCCGGATAGTTTTGTGTTTTTAGTTTTGCTCGATTAATCGACTAAAAAATTTGATTAATTTGATGTTGATTCAATGGTTGATGACACTGATTAATCTAAAATTTAACGATTTGGGTGTTGTTTTTCGGATTGGATCTGATACGGAATGGGTGATGATGTAGGAGGGCTATTTTGCAAATTTGATTTAGACAGTCTCCCCGCAAACTTTTAAAAGTTGCACCGAGCCCCCCGTGAATAAGACGAAATAAATTAAATAATTTGGAGTTTTATTATTAAATTTCCGAATTGAAATTGGTTGGACCAATAAATAATTAATTGGATTAATTGTTTTCTTTAATAAAATTGAAAAACTTTAATTGGAATTAAAGCTCGTTTTTCAAAATGATTAATTAAAATCCACTGTTAACTTGTATAATCGCTTAAATTAGTTAACCCGATTTATAAATTCGATTATAACTGCTTTTGGGTAGGTGGCACTCAATAACCGTCTTGACCAGATTTATTATTTGGGTAGACGGGCGCCATATAAGTGTTAGTCCGTAAAATCATGTTTGGGTAGGCGCAAGGCAATAATTGCTCAAATGTGATATAGATTAACATGTTCGGATCTCGATTAAGCAATTAATACACCGCCTTTAAAAATGTTCCTCACTAAAATATGGTTTTTCATTAAAATTGAAATGATGTCTTCCATCGAACTTAAAAGTAAACCGGGAATTTCATTCCAATGGGTATTTAAGACCAAAGTCTTTTGCTCGGATCTACATTCAACAGGATTTTTATAGGGACACGTAGTGTCGCTGCTTGATGGTTGTAAACCAACTTAACTTTGTTTGACCAAACAAAAAGTAAACGAAAGTTATGGGACATCCGATTGAACTAGGTTCAATCAACTAGAGTTGCAGCTTTGCAATTGATTTGGAGACCTACCACCGCTTATTATAGTATTCACCAAAGCCGATTATGATAGTAGGAATGTGATCCTAGCCCATTATAATTTATATTGATATATAAATTGTGATACTCCGATGAGGTCGTTGAATATGTGAAAATAATGGAAACTAAATAAACTTAAAAGACCACATTTATTTTGATTATTGAATATTGATCATAGAAATTATTTGTTTAATTCCCGTTTTTATTTTATTTCTCTAGGATTGTTGAAATGAATAACTTGTCATTGAGAAGCGTTTTGGAAACAAACAAATTGGCTGGGCCAAACTTTCTCGACTGGCACCGAAACGTTCATTTGGTGCTCATGCAAGAAAATATTGAGTATGTGTTGGACACGCCAATCCCTGCTACCCCGGAGGCTGGTACTGAAGAAACCGAGGCTTTTGATGCCGAAGCCCAGAAGAAGCATCAAGATGATGCTTCCCAGCTCAAGATTAGTTATGCTCCTGATGTCTCCCGAAGTTGCAAAGGCAAAGATGAGAGGATGCTTCCTTCGAGATGATCAAGCATCTAAAGGATCTTTGATTCTCAATCTGCCCGAGATTTATGAAGTGATGAGAGATCTGTTTAGATGCCGGATGTCTGAAGGAGGGAAGGTTTCTTCTCATGTATTGAAGATGATTGGGCTGATCGAGAAACTTGGTCGTTTGGGCATTGAGCTTAACACCAATGTTGCTATTTATGCCATTCTCTAGTCGCTTCCCGATTCATATTCAAGTTTTGTTGTAAACTTTAATATGAATAAGACGGAATCGACTATGCCCGAGCTGCATAACATGCTAAAGACTTTTGAGTCTTCCACTTCTAAGGAAAAGCCCGTGCTCATAGTTAGTGCCTCTACTTCTTCTGCTCCAAAAGGAAAGAAGAAGCGAAGGGGCAAGGCAAAGAAAGGCTCCAAGCCAAACTTCCTCAAGCCCAAAGGTGGAATTCAAAAGAAGGAGAGGGTGGACAAGGATGTATGCCTCCACTGCAAGAAGAATGGGCATTGGAAGAAGGACTGTAAGGTTCTAGCAGCTGAAAAGAAGACACAGGGTGTCTGTTGGTCCCGGTGCTAACGAGTCTCACACGTGTATGGGGGGGAATACACGTGTTCAGTGATTTTTAAAACTTTTCTTTCACTGAGGTAAGATGGGTCAGGTTGTCCTGATGATTTGGCCCTGAGAAGCACAGATTTCCCCTGAAAAAAAGTCATCGAGACAATGATCCCGAAAGCCGCTTTCGTTTAAGCTTCAGATTAGCCCAACCGAGCCTCGAAGTTTATCGTGAGATCCTCGAGCCGCTTGATCGATAACTATCTTACGTAACCCCAAGAGAGTTAGTTCAGTTTAAACTATCCCGTTTCTAAATTCTCAAGTGTGCGGAATGGTTGGCCCTATGTTTATACTCGTTCTAATTTTGCTGACGATCTTCCTTTTAATGAAACAGTGATTAAGACTGTGATCAGTTGATGCAAGTTCAGTGGATTGGTTCCAACCAATATCGAATTATGCTTTTTAGTGAAAAAAACATGCAAATGTATAAAAATGCAAAGATGTAAAGCAAAACAACACAAAGAAATTAAAGTGGTTCGTAGACTCAAGCTCCTACGCCCACTTTCTCCTCGACCTTCAGAGAAATTCCTTAACCACTTCCTAAAGCTTTTCGGGCCGACTCAATCGCAACTTACTCACTTTTCTACCTTGAGTTTTCTGGCTGACTCACTGCAGCTTACTAACTCAACACACACAAGTGTTCAGACTACCACAAGTAGCTTACTAAATTCTTCTCTAGAGTTTTCTAGTTAACTCACTGTAGCTTACTAACTCTTTACAACTCCAACTCACCAACAAACACACTCAAACTACCTTACAAAGGGTTTGGGTTTTGGGTTGGTTTCCAACTAGGATGAGATATCCTTTACAATAAGTACAATGCAAAGGCTATGATATCTCTATTAAGCTTTGGATATATCTTATCAATCTAGGCTTAGTGAATGAGCTCTCTTCAATGTGAAACACTTGGGAAATTCTAGGTTTTTCGAGTGCTTCAATTTGCAATAATACGAATGAGCTCTTGAGTTTCTTTCAAATTTCCCATAACATCTCAATGTAAAGGGTCACTAGTATTTATAGGCAACTTCACCAAGGTCACTCTTGAAAAACTATCCGTTGGAGGAGATAGCTTCATGAGTTTCCTCTTATGGTGTTTGATGAACGACTATTTTGTGGTTTGAATACTCCCTTGCATGTTTTAGGAAATATGCTTTCATGTAGCCAATCACCACTTTTTTGCACCGAATATAGTATTACCGACACGCTTCAATGACTGTCAGCTTTCAAAGGTCAAGAAAAAAGTAAAGTCTTGTTTTCCTCAGATTGGTTCTTGTCTTCAAAAAATGTAGACAAACATAACGGCTCTTTTTGGTCAATCTCTCTGAGTGAGATAACCTTAAACAACACTTAGACTTAGTTCCTTTTAGTCTGCATGTGAATGTCTGGGGCAATATCTATTTTTCTGAATATCCGCATTTTTCGGCTTTTGTAGTCTTCAGATAGATATTATTCAAATTCTAACATTCAAAGTTATAATCGAGTATTCAGATTTTACCGAGTCTTCGAGAATCACTGGGTCTTCAAGATCTTTCGTGTCTTCGAATCTTCGAGTCTTCAGCTGTCTTCGAGTCTTCCGTCTTCTCGAGTCTTCGATGTCTTCAAGTGACATACTGAGTCTTCAGTGTCTTCAGTGACATACTGAGTCTTCAGAAACTTCGGTGACATACTGAGTCTTCAGAAACTTACTGAGTCTTTAGTTTCTTGAAAGAACTTATCGAGTCTTCGGGGCCACATACCGAAGTCTTCGATTTCTTCAAAGAACTTATCGAGTCTTCGCCATTTATCGAAGTCTTCGCTTTTTTCGTAAACTTATCGAGCCTTCAGCTTTTTAAACTTATCGGGTCTTCGCTTTCTTCTTCGTAAACTATCGAGTCTTCGCTTTTTTTCGTAAACTTACCGAGTCTTCGTAAACTTCAAAATCTAACCCGATCTATATCTCACGACTAGACATGGTGCGTATAACATCCTCAACACTCTATATCAATCCCCGACTCACCTATCAAGATTATCCCAACATGTCATACTCAGGGGTTTTGGGATCTAATCAAAATCTTCTTTATTAAATTCATCTCCCAACAATTTTCCCCTTTTTGATGATGCCAAAACCATCTTGTTACAAAAACCTAAACCTATACTCAAAGTTTCAGCTTTTTTCTATTACAATCCAAAATGGCAATTCTTCAACAATTTCAAAACATAAGGCATATCAAACATAAAATACATGTAAAAAGATAATGAGATATTATCTTTGGGCATAAAGATAAAATTTTCATTGATTGTAAGATCAGAGTTACAGACATAATGAAAATAAAAACAAAAAAATGTAAGTGAAAGAGTCTTCGCCTTTCTTCATCTTCATCATCAACCTCATCCTCAGCACCTTCAAAGTTGAACATCCCATAATATCTTTTCTTCAATTCATCCCTTGCTTTGATGATGTCCGGGTTGTTTACTCGTAGTGCCAAGTTGATGGCATATCGAGCAATCTCTTGAGAAATGGCCGCCTCATTCACATAACCATTTTCAAGTCTTGAGCCGGGTAAGTATATGGACCAGGGGGCAACTATCTCACAGATACCTTCATCCGCCAAGTTAATCCAACTTTTGTAGGTACTTAGATAGAATGTCGAACATATTCAATGAAGGCTTTCATTCATATCCGAGCCGGTCCTCCATTCCTCCTAATTTCATAGCAGAACCAAAAGGTTCTCTTGATTTCCTCCCACGCATCATTGAATTGAATAGGCATCCATTTGTCAATGTGCGGCCATTTCCGCCTCCCTCCTTGCTTCAAGAACTTTTTGAAACCACTTCTTCTTTTTCTCTTTTTCTTCTTTCTTTTTTTCCTTATTACAGAACTCCCGATACGTATAAATCTTTTCTTCTCTTTTCAACTTGAAGTGTTTTTCGAGCTTTTTTTGTGTTGAAGACTTTTTTTTCAAATTTTTCTCCCAGATTCTTCAAAATCTATAATCAATTTCCTCTCGAGTAGATTTCAAGCTTTAGCTCTTTTTCTTCTTCTCTTGCTCCACAAATGACACAGCCTTTCTCTTAATAGGTTTGACTTGTTCTTCACTGGCTTGGCTTGTTTCCACCATCCTTCTATCACTCAGTTTCTCAGAAATTGCTTCCTGAAAAGTCTGCTCAGATACTTGAGTGTAGATAGGCTCTTTTCAAATTTTTTTGAATTTGAGCTTCTCGCTGGCTTCCACTTTTTTAAGGCATCAAAGAATAATTTTCTTCATCTTCTTTATCAGCCTTTCTTCAAGGTCCTGCGCCAACAATTCACTAAGCTTGCCACCGTGCCTTTCCCCCTTTTTGGCACCATACCTTGGAAGAAGTTGAGAAAGTGCGGTATCCATATGATATTGCTCTTTGCTTATACATCGACTTCCCCGCTAACCGATCATGCCATCTTCCAAATTTCTTCATATGATTCTTAACTAATCGAGAACTCTTCATATAGAGGTGCAAACCGGTGTGAGAAGACATTTTGCACCATCTCTCATATCTTGGTCATGAGCATAGAGCCCATTTCTCAACAAATTGCCTTGATCATTTGATCATTCTTCTCAACCAAATTGGCTTCAAGATATGTTGTTTTTTTCCCTCGATACATGTGCTTCATCTCGTGATCAAGCTCAAATTTTGACTACATCAACCTTTCCTTCTATGGTAGTCATTTTATCGCTAAGAGATGTTTGAAGTCGCATCATGTCCAAAGATGAACTCAAAGAGTTTCCAAATTTTCCGAGATTGGTTGACCAAGGTTTCTTCAATTTGGGTTACTTTTTTCCACCAATGGCACCACCTTTCTCCAATTTGTCCAAGATAGGACTTAGATCAATCTCCTGAGTGTTTAGAACTTTTTCCACCGAACCGGTGCTCCACTCGAGCCTCACCGTGATATCGATATAACAGATTTAAAGATAGAACTTCAAAGAGTTTTTGCATAATGTTTAATAGTGCCAAAAGTTACCCGAAGAGTGCTAACTTCACCGAGGATGTGAGATATCACCGACCAAAGATCGCTTCTTTCTCCATCCGAGATTGCTTTTCAAAGATCATCTTGTTGGTCCCCCTTTTGTCTTGATCCTTAGAACCGAGGCATCACCAACAAATTCCCTCCTCCTCTCACCACCTTCTTCTTGACTAGCTCATCAAAATCAAGATTTTTCATCCCGAGCTTAGTTTCCCGAATCCAAAGAACTCACAAGACAAAGCCTCAAAGATTCCACCAAATCCTCTCCTCGGAAGGAGGCTATGTTCAAGATCTCCGAAGAGTCCGATTCAGAATATAGACTATGGTCCCGAAGTCCTCAAGAAGAGATCCTCGGCGGTCGATATGAGCTAAAATCGTGGTACCCATCCGCAATGAATCGCTCCCCTTGTTGCGCCACTCGGCTTCTTCCTTTTCTCCTTTCTTCATCTTTTGGGCTTTCAGCTCGAGAGGATCGATTCAGTGCCGAGGATCTAGAAAAGGTTCACTCAGAGCGCATCTAAGTTCAAGAGGGTCCCCGAGGTTCGATTGATCCGAGGTCCGAATGTATCTCCTCAAGAGGAACCCGAGGTCCCTTGAATATTTCCTGGGATATTTTGTCTGAGCTCAGAGATGTTCCGAGAACCTCAGAGAAAACATGTTCCTCAGTTTGTTCCTGAGTTATTGTCACAACCTGAGCCAGAACTTGGAGTGGAGATTTTAGTCCTTGCTGGCCCTCAAGTTGGACTTCCTCAGTGTCACTGACCTCCTCCTCAGTAATAATTTGAAGTTTCATGCGCTTCTGAGGGGCCAATGTTTTCTTCTTCAAAGTTTCTCCCTTTTCTTTTTTACCTCCATCGTGGCTTTCCCTCGCTTGTTGGGCTTCATCAACCTCCTTCTTCAAGAGTCGCCCCCCGAGACTTTGAAGTTTTTTCTCCTTCCTTCCTTTCAAAGTCTTCTTAGTTGTTGGAGGCTTGAACATAATTTTGGACTTTGGAAAGGGTGAGGAATTGGCAAAGATATTCTCTTCTTCTCTGCACATCTCCAAGATATATGCAATCTTGGTTGCATGAAGGATCTTCCCTTTGATGACAACCGATCCATTCACCTTCTGTACTTGCTTAGCTTGATCACTCACCACTTTGATTAAGTAATGTAACCAATTGAAAACAATGGTGGGTGAATCTTCAATCATCGCCATTAATCTCAACTTCGGCGTACTAATCTGTTCAAAGCTGCCAGACCGACTCATGATGCATTTACTCACAATGTCTAGCAAAACTCGATACTTAGGCTTCAAATGCCTTTTATTTAGAGTTTCTTCAATTTAACCGATGCTCAGTAATCCTATCCAGATACTCTTGTCCCTACCCATCATATACACCGTAGGTCTTCTCCTCTATCGCTTCAATTCAGATATGGCATTAAGATTCTTAGAATGATATACAATTCCCCAACAAAATCCACATACTTTGAACTATGCTCTAAATGAGAAACCAGAATCATGATTCTATACAATCCTCCTCATCTAATTTCAAATTTGAGATAAACTCTATTACCTCCTTTTACAGATTCTCCCTCGTTGATTCAAAACTGTGCAAGTGAGCTTCGCCAATTGAATCATGTGCAAAGCTTCTTCTTTGTGAGTCGCATTCGATGAGCTTTCGAGAGAAACGACGTATTCATACCACGATTTGTTAGAGATCGCAAGCTTATCGTATACAGAGAACGCCATTTTTTGTAGAATTTTGATGAAGGGTTTTGAAAAGGATGATAATTTCTGGGCAAATGAGAGTTTTTTGAAGCAGAGTGATTTGAAGACGAAGGTTATTGGAATTGGGCTTTGAAGGAATTCTTCAATAGATATATAGGATTTGATTCATGGAAAATTTTATAGATGAATAAATCGACGGTCGAGATTAAACACTGACTAAATAGGGTATATGAAAGGACGATTTCACAAATATAACACCGCCAATTTAACCTTATTGGTGATTAATGAACAAAGGTAATTAATTATCGCTCCTCGCAGACCATTGACTTTCTTCGAGTATTTCAAAGGTCCCGCCAAATATTCCTTCAGTGTTATGTTATTTATTGCCAATGATTACCGAGATTCGCTTAGACAATAAATGAGTTGCATGAGTCAATACTTCTTCGCACTAATTTTCTCCATCACCTTACCGAAGTTTTGACCTTGATAAAATGTCAAGATAATATCGAAAGTATCGAAAGCGAGGTCAAGATAATAATCGAGAAATAACGAGAAAGATCAAGATAAAAGATCGAAAAATCGAAAGGGTCAAGATGATATCGAAAAATCGAACGAGGTCAAGATAATACTTAGTAATCGATCTTCGTGATATCCGAGTTTTCCCAAGACTCGAGTTCAAGATTTTCAATTTTATCCCGAAGTTTTCAAGAAAAATCGAGAAAACTTCACGCATATGAAAACCTTCAATTTTTCAGATTTGCTTTTATACACCGATCCAACATACCTAATTCAATCGATAGTTCCCGAAATCTTGATTCAACCAAAGGTTTAGTCAAGATATCAGCTTCTTTGCTTATCAAGATGAATTTTCTCCATCCCGATGTCTTTCTTCTCAACATGATCTCTCGGCGAAGTGATGTCCGATATCAACATGCTTACATCCGTGTGCAATACCGATTTTGTGTAATAGCAATTGCACTATTATTATCACAAAATATAGGTACTTCATCACTATAATCTTATAATCCTCAATTGTTGTCCGAGCCAAAGAATTGCGGCACAACAAAATTTCCTCGCAGCCTATGTATTCAAATTTTCAAGAAGACCGGTCACATCGAGGTTTGTTTCTTTTTGAAACCATGATATCGGTTTTTATTTCCAAGAAATTGACAAGTTCCTTTGGTAGACTTCCGTCAATTCTACATCCTCCATAATCAAGATCCAATAACCAAGCATTCAAGGTTATCATCACCGATACCATAATCCTCAATTCACAAAGGTTTTTAAGATATTTCGTAATCTTTTTGGCAAATTTCCATGTGACTAAATTTTAGATTAGCTTGGTATCTTGCATATATCCCAACAAAGAAATGTTATATCGCCTACTTGTTGTGAGATATAGCAAAGATCCAATGATCCTCTATAATCAAAAGCAGATTTACTAATTTGCCTTCGTGATCGATCCATCTTGTAGTTAGTATTCATAGGAATTTAACCGCATTGCAATTATGTACACCATACTTTGCAATCGATCTCTCGTGTATTTTGCTTGATTGATGAAGATTCCTTCCTTAGTTTGTTTCACCAAGTCCAAGAAAGAAATTCATCTCCCCATAATCGACATCTCAAACTTTCCTTTCATCGTAGAAAAACTTTTCACACAACCGATGATTTGAGATCCAAATATGATGTCATCTACATAAATTTGAACAAGTAAGATGTCTTTCCCATCTTCTATCCCTAACAAAGTCCTATCAATAGCCCTTTGATAAAACCATGGTCAAGAAGAAACCGAGAAAGGGTATCATACCATGCTCGGGTGCTTGCTTAAGACCATACAAGGCTTTCCCGAGCCTCAGAACTTGGTCATTCTCGTCTCAAAACTAGAGGTTGTTCCACATAAACCTCTTCCTTAAGCACACCATTCAGAATGCACTTTTCACATCCATCCGACAGACTGTGAATTTCATGTGGGCAAAGATATGCAAGAAACAACTGATGGCTTTGGGTCTTGCAACAAAAAGCAAAGGTTTCATCATAATCCAAGCCTTCTTCTTGGGAATAACCTTGTGTAACTAACTAGCCTTGCCTTTGTTTCTCACAATGTTGTTGTTTTCATCTCTTATTCTTGAACACCCACTTAGTTCCAATCACATTGTGCCTCTTAGTTCATCCACTAACTCCCAAACTTCATTCCTTGAGAACCCATTCAAATTTCTTCTTGCATAGCAAAGAATCCAAAATGAATCTTGTAGAGCTTCTTCAATCTCAAGAGGTTCTTTTTTTAGATAGGAAGCAAAGTATAACAAAGCACTTTCTCCATGGAACATTCTTGTTTTGACACCATCTAATAGATCACCCACAACTGACTTTTTAGGATGACTATCCAACCATTTTCTCCTAGATGTTCCCCTTCAAGAGTATCCTCAACATCGTAAATGTTAGGTTCAGTAGTTCATTAAATTCAGGAACAACAGAAAAGGAGAAAGAGAATCATCTTCCTCGTGGAAATTCCATTCAAAACATTGTCGAGAGACATTTGTTCCCCTTGGTTGATAGATTCAGAGTTTGCCTCACCAGTGACATCTTCATCCAAGATTACATACCCGAGTCCGAATCGTTGTATGTTCGGATTGGTCACCTTCAAGCAGGTTAGCTTTCCTTCAAAGGAGAATTTACATCCCGAGTCTCACCATCCCGAAGTTTTTCCATCCTAAAACTTTTTGTCTCGAGTCCGATTCACTCCATTCATAGAAAGTGACCGACTTCTTCTTTTTCGTGTTCGTGAGGATGTTTTATCATTCTTTTTCGTGCTAAGTCCGGTGATTCTCTTGGTCGGGCCTCCCTCCGAGTCATGTTCCCGCTGCTTTTTCCGAACAAAAGTAGATTAATCAAAAACAACATGAGGTGTTTTCTTCCACAATAAGAGTCCTACAGCTTGTAAACTCGAAGGCTTTACCGACTTCGTAATATCCTAAGAATATCCCTTCATCGCCTTTGCTATCAAAAGTTTTCAACCGATCTTTACCATTATTGTGTATGAAAACACTTGCAACCAAACACACGAAAAGAAAGAAACAAGAGGCTTCCTTTCATTCCACAAACTCATATGGAGTTTTTCCTTGTTCTTGGTCAAGATGGATCTATTCTCGAGAATAAGATGCAAAGGTTGATAGCTTCAAATTTCAAAATCTCTTAGAATATCACTTCAAAGAATCATTGTCCTTTCAAATTTCTTTCTTCGAGTCCTATTTCTTCTTTCAAAGAACACCATTCTCATAGGGGTCCTTGCAAATGATGTTTCATGAGCTATTCCATTTGTCGCACAAAGAATCGATATAATATGATTGATAAACCCGGCCTTTATCCGATCCGATTTTGACCACACTCAGATTCTTTTTTCAAGATCGAGCCTTTTCAAAGAGTTCAGCAGCTTTTGTTCGAGTCTCTTTTCATCGAGTAAGAATATAACCCATGTGTATCTAGAGTAGTCATCAACTACCACAAGTGTGTATTTTCTACCATTAGTGCTCACATGTGTTACTGGACCAAAAAGATCCATATGTAACAGTTGAAGTATTCTTTCAGTAAAAATATCTACTTTGCTTTTGAAAGATGCTCTGATTTGTTTTCCTTTCTGACAAGCATCACATACATGTTCTTTACTAAACACTTCATTTGGTAACCCCCTCACAAGTGCTAATCTTGCAAGTTTGTTCGTGGTTTTGAAGTTTAAGTGATTCATTCTTTTGTGCCACAACCAACCGGGTATCGCGGGAACTTTTTGCAACCAAACATGTATCTTTAGGAGTTGAACTCCAATCGCCAAAGATACACATTTCTTTTCTATTACCATTCAAGAGAATTTTTCAGAAAGTATTGTTTTCACATAACATAAGTTCTTTGAGAACTCAACATTGAATCATTTGTCACAGAATTGGCTTATAGAAAGCAAGTTATGCTTTTTAGACGCATAATATATGAAACACCATGGATATGAACAGAGTCAAATTCAAGAGTTCCATATCCTTCGGGCCATCCTTTGGAATTGTCTCCAAATGTGATCCGAGGGCCTTTTTTGCTCAACATAGTCAAGATTAGTTGCTTATATCCTCGTCATATGTCTTGAACATCCACCGCCCGTATACCATACAAAGAGAGCCAATTCATTTCCATTCATCGCTATGTTGTTTTCATTCAAATTTCAAAGGTTTTTTTTTCACCAAAAAATGACGGGCTTTAGGTACCCATTTTGTGTAGGGTCCTACCAGTTACCAGATTTTTTTAGAACCCAAAATCATTTAACAACTCTAATTACTTTAGAGTGGCTGATTTGTCTCCCATAAACATCTACATACACATTCACCACCCTAGGTGCCTTGACAAGATCCCCTGTATGAGTGTCACCTTTTAAAGATGAACATGAGCCTTAGAGTTCTTCTTGGTTTAGGCCTTTTGTTCAAGTGCTTTGCTTTTGTGCAAATGGGTCTCGGTCTCGCCGACTGGGTTCAGAAACCTTTAACCCTTAGGCAAGTGGGGTTTAAGGTTGCCCTCAGAGGAAATTGGGGTCTTTCAAGAATGAGGACTTGGTCTTTTTCAACAGAGAATATCTCATGTTGAAAGTGTTTCTCTTCCGAAAATTCCTCCGATGGTTCAAGGCATCTCTTCAGTTGGTATTCTTAGCCTGAGGCTTTGAAGTACTGGGCCTAAAGATTTCCTACGGGGTGGTCAGGTTTTCTAGCCTTTTCCGAGGTCTGGCTTTCTTCCCCGAACCTTCAGGTTTTTCTGAAACCATAGGTCCTTTACCCTTGTCTAAAAACTCGGGCAGATCTTTAGTAAGAAGATTAGGTGCCACTTGTTTAACAAAGACAGTGGTGGTGCTACTAGAAGCAAAGATTCAAAGACCTTGTGAGGTTCCCCTCGAATGTATCCCAATCCAAATTTTTATATAATTGCAGTGTCTTTGATAACTCAATTTCATCTATCACTTTAGATGCGTAATTCAATAGAAATAACTTTCTCTCACAAGACTATCCTCACATTTTTTTTTTTGAGTTTCATGCTTCTCAAAGAGGTCATTGAACTCGCCTCCGATAAGTCGATCTCCTTAGTGGATTTCTCTAATTTTCCATTCAGGATCTCTATCACCTTCTCTTTTTCTAAGAGTTGTACTTTCAGAACATCTAGTTCATCAGTAGTTCCCACCAATTGAGAAGTGATCTCAGCATTTTTAGAGTCTTTCCACTTCATATTCTCAAAGTCAGCTTCCTTTGTTCTCGCTTTTTTTTTAGTTTCAAAGGAGCGTTCTTGTAACACGTATTAGTCCTTCATAAGATTCTCAAATGAATCCATCAGTCAAAGTTATCGCTTATAGTTGAACTTGAGAACTCATGTGTTTGTGTAGGAGCAACAACAGAGATAGAAGAATTTACCTCCTCCACAAACCATAAGACAGATATCATCACCGCACTATCTCGAGAAAATCTCATCCGAGGAATCGAACCTTCTTCGTATCGTTCTTCTTCCTCAAAGAATCATAGCTTTTCTGTGGAGAACTTCTTGTCTCTTTTGGCTTGTCTTTCCTTTCTTTCTTTAGCACTTAGCTCAAAGATGTACCATATTTAAAGTGACCTTTCTTCCCGACGATTGTAGGATCTGTTGCATCATCATCCCCGATCACTTTCCTCCTTGGTCTTGGAGTCCTTCTTCTTGATGAAGATCCTTCACTTTTTTGGTCCTTTCTTTTCAGATTATTTGTCCTCACCTTTTGAGTCTCTTTGTACCGTGATTCCTCGTAATATTTCTTATATTTCCCATATTCGCTATCGAGTCTTTCAAACCTCCTTGCCATCAAGATTAGCTTATCCTCCTCGCTATCCCGATTTTTGGCAAGTGAGTTCTCGACTCTCTAGTCTTTACAGATTTCTTTTTGGCTTTGAAAGCCACATTCTTGCTAGATGAAGAATCATCTTTGCCATCGCCTTTCTTAGATTTCTTGTCAATCACAAACTCATAAGCTTTCAAATTCGAGAAAACTTGTTGATATGGCATGGAATCAATATTTTTGGTGTTTTCAATCACCACAAAGATGTATATCTCATTTCTTAGATAATCCTCTAAGAATTTTCAGTGCCACTTTTCTCTCAGGGTATCTTTTCCCAAGAGCATTCAGATCATTCATGATGCTAGTGAATCAACCTCAAGTTTGTCAATGGATTCACTTTCTTCCATTTCAAAGCTATCAAACTTTCCAATAGCAAATGTAAAGTTTGTTTTCCTTAATATGATATGTGCCTTGACACATAACAAAGAAGTGTGTCATATATTTCTTTTGCAGTTTCACAGTGAGAAATCATCCCCATAACACCATCATCAATAGTGTTATATAAAGTATCTTTAGCAATGTAGTGAAGATTGACTAACTTTCTCTCATCAGGAGTAAGTTGATCATCCGATTTTGGAAATTCATCTCTCGATCATTTCTCTCAAGATTTGATTCTCGATTCACAACAAGAATTTGAATGGTCCTTCAGAAACCACTCTCCACATTCTTTCATGTTTTGAATATAGATGAGTCTGCGTTCTCAATCTCCATAGGTCATAGCTCTCAACTGAGAACATAGGAAGTTTCTTAGAAGGCATGATGACCGAGCCTTGAAGATATCAAAGAAATAGATCTGCTCAAGAGACCACCGTAGTCTTTCAAAGAAATTAGATTATGGCTTACCAAAGCAAGTGGTCAAGTTGAACCACCGCCTAATACCACTTGTTGGTCCCGGTGGCAACGAGTCTCACACGCGGGGGGGATACACGTGTTCAATGATTTTTAAAACTTTTCTTTCACCGAGGTCGATGGGGTCCCCGATGATTTGGCCCCGAGAAGCACAGATCACCCCGAGTCAAAGTCTATCGAGACAATGATCCCGAGCCGCTTTCGTAAGCTTCGAGACAGCCCAACCGAGCCTCGAAGTTAATCATAGATCCCGAGCCGCTGATCGATAACTATCTTATCAACCCTCGCAGAGAGTTAGTTCAGCTTTGGTAACTATCTCGTTTCTAAATTTCTCAAGTGTGCGGAATGGTTGGCCCTATGTTTATACTGCTTTTAACTTTGCTAAAAATCTTCCTTTAATGAAACAAAGGATTAAGATTGTGATCGGGCTGATGCAAGTTCAAATGATTGGTTCCAACCAATATCGCTGAATTATGCTTTCAAAGAAAAACATGCAATGTATAAAAATGCAAAGATAGAAAGCAAAACAACACAAAGAAATTATAGTGGTTCGAGACTCAAGCTCCTACGTCCACTCTCTCCGACCTTCAGAGAAATTCCTTAACCACTTCCTAAAGCTTTCTAGCTGACTCACTGCAGCTTACTCACTTTTCTACCTTGAGTTTTCTGGCTGACTCACTGCAGCTTACTAACTCAACACACACAAGTGTTCAGACTACCACAAGTAGCTTACTAACTTCTTCTCTAGAGTTTTCTGGCTAACTCAATGTAGCTTACTAACTCTTTTACAACTCCAACTCACCAACAAACACACTCAAACTACCTTACAAAGGGTTTGGGTTTTGGTTGGTTTCAACTAGATGAGATATCCTTTACAATAAGTACAATGCAAAGGATAGGATATCTCTACTAAGCTTTGGATATATCTTATCAATCTAGGCTTAGTGAATGAGCTCTCTTCAATGTGAAACACTTGGGAAATTCTAGGTTTTTCGAGTGCTTCAATTTGCAATAATACGAATGAGCTCTTGAGTTGCTTTTCAAATTTCCCCAACCTCTCAATGTAAAGGGTCACTAGTATTTATAAAAAAACTTCACCAAGGTCACTCTTGAAAAACTATCCGCTGGAGGAGATAGCTTCATGAGTTTCCTCTTATGGTGTTTGATGAACTACTATTTTTAGGTTTGAATACTCCCTTGCATGTTTTAGGAAATATGCTTTCATGTAGCCAATCACCACTTTTTTTCACCGAACATAGTACAACCGACATGCTTTAGTGACTGTCGCTTTCAAAGGTCGTAAGAAATACAAATGTTGTCTTCCTCTTATTGGTTCTTGTCTTCAGTAAATGTAGACAAACATAACGACTCTTTTTGGTCAATCTCTCTGAGTGAGATAACCTTAAACAACACTTAGACTTAGTTCCTTTTGTCTGCATGTGAATGTCCAGGGGCAATATCTATTTTTCCTCAATATCCGCTTTTCTCGCTTTTGTAGTCTTCGGTAGATGTTATTCAAAGGCCTCTAATATCTGTGTTATAATCGAGTATTCAGATTTTTTTCGAAGTCTTCAAAGAATTACCGGGGTCTTCATATCTTCTCGCTTTTAGAATCTTCTCGAGTCTTCAAAGTCTTCCTTCGGTGTCTTCTCGAGTCTTCAAAATCTTTCAGCGACATCTTGAGTTTTTCAAGGTCTTTAGTGACATAATCGAGTCTTGTAAAACTTCAAATACATAATCGAGTCTTTAGAAACTTACTGAGTCTTTAGTTTCTTCAAAACTTCATCGAAGTCTTCGCCACTTCATCGAAGTCTTCGCTTCTTGAATCTCATCGAGTCTTTCGCCATTTATCGAGTCTTCAATTTCTTCAAAGAACTTACTTAGTCTTCGCCATTTATCGAGTTTTAGTTTTTTAGAAACTTATCGAGTCTTCAGCTTTCTTGAACTTATCGAGTCTTCGCTTCTTAAAACTTATCGAGTCTTCAGCTTCGTAAACTTATCGAAGTCTTCGTAAACTTCAACATCTAACCTGATCTATATCTGCTGACTAGACATGGTGCAGATAACATCCTGAACACTCTATACTGAATCCTAACTCAGTCTATCAAGATTATCCCTAACATGTCATACTCGTGGGTTTTCAGGATCTAATCAAAATCTTCTTTATTAAATTCATCTCCCAACAAAATTGTCTCAAATGCATCGAATAGTATGTTTGTTATTGAGATAAACATGTCCACAAATGATACTAACTCACCGGGTATTGATACCTATTGTGGCTCACACATTTGTACTAATGTGCAGGGTCTCAAGCATAGCAGGGCAGTTAGGCCGGGTGAAGTCGCCCTACACGTTGAGAATGGAGCAAGAGTTGCTGTTGAACGTGTTGGCATTTATGTTTTAGATTTACCCTCTGGTTTTAGACTTGAAATGAATAATTGTTATTTTGTTCCTTCTATTACTCGCAACATTATTTATATTCCTATGTTAGACATTGAAGGGTTTTCCTTCCATTTTGCAAATAATAATTGTTATTTTTCGCTTAATGGTGATATGTATGGGAATGCCCCTTTATCAAATGGTTTATATTTGTTGCATTGTGGACATAATATTCTTAATATACAAAATAAATGACTCAAATTTAGTAATCATGAAAACCCAACTTACTTTTGGCATTGTAGACTTGGTCATGCAAATGAGAATAGGATAGCAAGGTTAAGAAAGTTAGACTACTTAACCCCATTCGACTTTGAGTCTTATGGTAATTGTGAATCCTGTCTCAAGGGCAAGATGACCAATAAACCCTTTTCTGGGAAAGGAGTTCGTGCCAAAGAAGTTCTAGAGTTGATCCATAGTGATGTTTGTGGATTGCCCACTCTAGCTAGGAGTCAGTTCGGATACTTCATCACTTTTATTGATGATTTTTCAAGATACGGTATGTGTATCTTATGAGACACAAATTTGAATCCTTTGAGATATTCAAAGAGTTTAAGGCTGAAGTAGAAAAGCACCTTGGTAAGAGTATCAAGACTCTTCGATCAGATCGAGGGGGTGAATACCTTAGCCATGAATTCACTGATTACTTAAAGTTACATGGAATCCAGTCACAATGGACTCCTCCCGGAACACCTCAAATGAATGGTGTGTCTGAAAGGAGAAACCGAACCCTGTTAGACATGGTGAGGTCCATGATGAGCTTTTTTTCTCTTCCGACATTCTTATGGGATACGCTACAAAACCTCAATCTACATTCTAAATAGAATTCCATCCAAATCAAGCTTGAGCATACACCATATGAATTATGGTGTGGCAAGAAGCTAACTTTTTTTTTCGATATCAAAACATGGGGTCAGCCCTGATTGTGAAAAAAAGATGCTCACCGATAAGTTGAATCCAAAGGTGAAAAGGGTTATTTTGTGGGATATTCTAAGGAAACTAAAGGATATTATTTCTATCTACCGGAGAAACAAAAGATTGTTTTAGGCAGTGCCGTTCTCAAGAAGACTACATCTTCAAGGAACAAGGCCGTAAGATGATAGAACTTGAAGAAATTTAAGAACCACAAATTAACAAAGAGACTGATATCTTGTCAAAGCAACATGGCCAAGAATCAGTTGGAGCATTCAGTAGCTCGCATGGTGGAAGTTTATCACATAGTGATCCTCTTTTAGCCAGTGGGAGCGCAATTGGAGTTGCAATGCCTGAGCAACGAACTCCAAGTAGGCTGAATGAGAATAGCATTGTTCAAACTCCAGCTCAAGAGGCATCCGGAAGTGCTCAAGGAGCGTCCGGAAGCATCAATCTTGAGGCCTCCCCGGTCAACGATGAAATCGCTGTACCACAAAATTTTCACGATCAGAATGTGCAGCCTGAACAACCACAACTCCGTAAGTCTACTAGAGTTTGTAATCCGATCACCAGACGTGGAGATCCCGGATAAGGACGAACCTAAAACTTACACTGAGGCAACATTAGATGTTGACTCAAAGAAGTGGCATGAAGCCATGAAATCCGAGATGGACTAGATGTACATCAATCAAGTTTGGGACTTGGTTGAATTGCCAAAAGGGGTCAAACCCATAGGTTGCAAGTGGGTCTACAAGCGTAAGACCGATGCAAATGGCAAGGTATAAACCTACAAGGCTAGGTTGGTGGCGAAAGGTTACAGTCAACACGAAGGCATTGACTATGACGAGACTTTCTCACCAGTTGCTAAGATCAAGTACATTCGAATTTTACTTGCAGTAGCAGCACACCTCAACTACGAGATTTGGCAAATGGATGTCCAAACAGCTTTCCTCAATGGAAACATTGATAAGGAAGTGTTCATGACTCAACCGGAAGGTTTTATCTCAAAGCCAAAATCTAATCTTGTGTGCAAGCTCAAACGATCCATCTATGGATTGAAGCAAGCTTCTAGGAGTTGGAATATCCGATTTGATGAGGTTGTCAAATCATTTGACTTCATCAGAAACTCGGAAGATCCGTGCGTCTATCGAAAGTGCAATGGGAAGAATATTGTCTTCATAGTTCTGTATGTTGATGACATACTTATTATGGGGAACAATATCCCTCTCATGCAGTCCGTGAAAGAATGGTTGTCAAAGACCTTCATGATGAAGGCCTGCTACATCTTAGGGATCAAGATCCATAGGGATAGATCTAAGAGGATGTTGGGGCTATCACAGTCCACCTACGTAGATAAGGTGTTGAAGCGATTTGCGATGGAGAACTCTAAGAGAGGTTCTCTACCTGCATGTCATGGGATAAAACTGTCTAAGAAGGATTGTCCTTCCACAGACGATGATATCAAGGACATGAAGGACATACCATATGCATCAGCAATTGGGTCCATCATGTACGCCATGACTTGTGCTAGGCCAGATGTGGCCTTCGCTGTCAGCATCACTGGTAGATACCAACAGAATTCGGGTGAACCTCACTGGATTGCTGTCAAGAAAATTCTTAAGTACCTCAGACGTACTAAAGAATACTTCTTAGTCTACAGGGGACAGTCAGAGCTAGTGGCTACAGGCTATGCAAACGCAAGTTTCCAATCTGACTATGATGATTACAAATCTCAGTCAGGCTATGTGTTTACTCTCAATGGTGGGGCGGTTAGTTGGAATAGTGTTGGGATAACATATGTCAGGATCTATCGGGATGACCTCATAAACACAAATTTAAATTAACAATTATTACTAGAATGAATTTACCAAAGTGAATTCAAATAATAATTACACCAATAACGACATGCAAATAAAATTCACGTAAAAGATCCTAGCATGCGGAATTTCTAGGAGTTTACGTAAACGTACCCGTTGGAGAGACAGTCTGAGATGGACAGGATCAAGTATCTGGCTACCAACCAAAAGTCTTTCTCAAGTATTCCCAATTCCTCGCTCAATAACCCGGTGGGAGGTTCTCCGATGAACGATTTATAAAACAAAGGAAAAAATAAAATTGTTGCACCACCTTTGTGGATTTCTAATATTTCACTGAAATTAGGGTTAGGAAAAATCTTTTCTTGATCTCCAAGAAATCTTGAATATATCCCATATATTCTTCTTTCCATGTGTATTTTTCCACAAAAATCTCACACCCTTATTTATCCTTAAATTTCGAAATTTACAAGAAGATTTGCAAGATTGGATCTTTCTTGAATTTATGAGATATTCTTGTATTCCAAGAATACAAATCTTTCTCCATAAAATCTTTCCAAGAAAATCTTTCTTCCCTTCCTCACACAAAATTTTCGAAAATCCCATTAAAGATACCAAGTGGGAGATTTATTGAATTTATGAGATAATCTTGTATTCCAAGAATACTTATATCCTTTTCCATAAAATCTTTTCAAGAAAATTTCTTCTCCCACTTTTCATTAATATTTTTGAAAAATACAAAAATATTAGGCAACAAAATTTATTTTATTTCAAGCACCTTTTATTTATTGGACTATAATTGGGCTACTTGAGGGGCCTTTAGGAGAATTAAGATGGACCTTCCAATGGGCATCTGAATTCCAATATTGACCCACACTATAATTCAGCCCATTAATATTAATTAATACCACTATATAATTAATATTGCACTATCCAATCTTAACCCATATTACGGTAATATGGCTCCCGGTCATTATTTCACGTGTTTAAGATTATTTAGTCCACTAATTAATTAAGCCACTGAAAAACTTTATGTTGGGAGATGAATTTAATAAAGATATGATTTTGATTAGATCCCAAAACCCCTGAGTATGACATGATCAGAATAATCTTGATAGTTGAGTCAGGATTCAGTTTTAGAGTATTCAGGATGTTATCTACAAAATGTATAGTCAGCAGATATAGATCAAAGTTATCCAAGATTCTCAAGAACTTAGTAAGTTTCAAGAAACCAAAGTTTCAAGATGAAAACCGAAGTTTTGAAGTTTCAAAGATGAAACGAAGAAATCAAGTCTCAAAGAGAAATCGAGATATCAAGACTCAAGATGAAATCGAGATATCAAGTCTCAAAGGAAAATCGAGATATCAAAACTCAAGATGAAATCGAGGAATCAAGACTCAAAGATGAAGACTTAGTATATCACCAAGACATCCAGAAGACTCGTAAGACCTCAAGACTCAAGACTCAAGACACGTAA
Organism: Stenogyne calaminthoides; assembly: GCA_037126765.1. Taxonomy (NCBI): domain Eukaryota; kingdom Viridiplantae; phylum Streptophyta; class Magnoliopsida; order Lamiales; family Lamiaceae; genus Stenogyne; species Stenogyne calaminthoides. Next base: position 18,144,177 of record JBBCBC010000031.1, on the reverse strand, counting down.
GATCAAGATCAAGAATCAAGATCAAGAATATCAAGGCACAAAGAATTCATCAAGAGTCAAGAATGTACTAAATTTCAAGATAAACTCAATGTTCCGAGGCATCAACATATCTATCCAAGGATGCACTAATGGTAAGATCGCGATTCCTTAGAAAAATAGATATTTGCCAAGACATTCAAATGCGTATAAAAGGAACTAAGACAAAGTGTTGTTAAGGTTATATCACCGAGATTATAACCAAAAGAGCCGCTGAAGTTGTTCACCTTTAACCGAGACAAAAGTCAAAAGAGGAAGACAAAGATCGCACTACATCGACAATCGACAAAGGATGTGTCAAAAAAAGATGTCAGAAGTACTAAGTTCCAGGCTGCAAAAAGTGAAGACCGGCTACATGAAAGGCTATTGCCTAAAACGTGTTAGGGAGTGTAAAACCCTAAATATAGCCGTTTCTCACACACCATAAGAGGAAACTCTCGGAGGTATCTCTCCAACGGATAGTTTTTCAAGAGTGACCTTGGTGTATGCCTATAAATACTTGTGACCTTCTACATTGAAAGGTTACGGGAAATTTGTAAGCAACTCAAGAGCTTAAACTTATTATCGCAAAGTTGAAGCACTCGAAAACCCAAAAATTTCCCAAGTGCTTTATATTGAAGAGAGCTCATTAAACTAAACCTAGCTTGATAAGATATATACAAAGCTTAGTCGAGATATCCTAGCCTTTGCATTGTTCTTCATTGTAAAGGATATCTCATTCTAGTTGGAAACCAACCAAGAAACCCCAAACCCTTTAGAAGGTAGTTTGAGTGTGATTGTTGGTGAGATTGGAGTTGTAAAGAGTGAGTAAACTACATTGAGGTAGTCAGAAAGCTCTAGAGGAGAAGTTAGTAAGCTACTTGTGGTAGTCTGAAAGCTTGTGTGAGTTGAGTAAGTAAACTACAGAGGTAGTCAGAAAGCTCAAGGTCGGGTTGAGTAAGTAAACTATAGAGGTAGTCAGAAAACTCAGGGCCGAGTTGAGTAAGTAAACTACAGAGGTAGTCAAAAAGTTCAAGGAAATGATTAGTGAATTTCTCTAAAGAGATCAGGGAGAGTGGAAGTAGGAGCTTGAGTCTCTGAACCACTATAAACTGTTGTGTTCTTTGCTTTCTGTTTTGCTTTGCTTAACTGCATGATATATTCTCAAAAGCATATTTTCACCGATATTTCATTGGAATCAATCCACTAAAGTTGCATATAAATTGAATCACAAACCAATGACTATTCCATTAAAGGAAGGTTTTCAAAGAAAAGCTTAAAACGAGTATAAACTAAGGCCAACCATTTTCGACATCCGAAAGAGCTAGAACAGATAGTTACCAAACCGAACTTACTCTTCCGAGGGTTCAAGAAGTTAGTTATCCGATCCAAGCAACTCAGATCTCAAACTCTGACTCACTTGATTATCCGAGGTTTCGAAAAGCAACCAGATCACTGCCTCAAAGAGACTTTTGACTCAGAGCGATCTATGCTTCTCAGACCAAATCATCGACAACCCCACCCAAGTCGACCTCAAGAAAAGAAAAGTTTTAAAAACACCAACACGATATTCCCCCATACACGTAAGACTCTGCTTTGCACCGACCAACAAGTGGTATCGAAAGCAAAGGGTTCAACTTGACCACCATGGTTGTTGACCAAAGTTTTATTTGCTAAAGTACTTGTGGTCTATCCGAATCGATCTTATTTGGTCAATTCTTAAAAGACTCGTATAAAATGTCTTCTAAGAAACTTCCCATGTTCTCAAAGGAGAACTATGATTTATGGAGATCGAGAATGCAGGCTCACCAGATTCTAAACATGAACGAATGTGAGAGTGGTCTCTCAAGGGCCATTCCAATTTATCGTGGTGAATCCCAGAGGAACATAAAATGAGAGAAACGATCCTAGAGCAGACTTCCTAAGTCCGATGACCAACCCACTCGAGGAGAGGAAGTTAACCAATCTAGACTATATTGCTAAAGACACACTATACAAAGACTATTGATGATGGTGTGATGGGAATGATCTCTCACCGCAATATCGCAAAAGAAATTTGGGATACACTAGTCAGAATGTGCCAAGGCACGATCATATCAAGGAAAACAAACTTTCAAATTGCAATTGGAAAGTTTGATAGTTTTGAAATGGAAGAAGGTGAATCTATTGACAAATTAGAAGTCGATTCACTAAAGATTATGAATGATCTAAATGCACTTGGTAAGAAATATCCACAGAGAGAAGTTGCATTGAAAATTCTTAGAGGTCTTTCTAAGAAATGAGATATACATGCAAAGGGTGATTGAAAACACCAAAAACATTAATTCAATGCCATATCAACAAGTCTTCTCTGAGCTGAAATTGATAAGAAATCCAAAAAGGCTGACAGCAAAGATGATTCATCATCTAGTAAGAATGTGGCTTTTAAAGCCAAAGATAAAACCTGTAAAACTAGAGAGTCCGAGAACTCCTTGCTAAAAAATCGGGATGAGCTTGAGAATAAGCTAGCACTGATGGCAAGGAGGTTTGAAAGACCTAATAGTCGATATGGAAAATACAAAAACTATTACAGGAATCACAGGTACCAGAAGAAACCTGAGGACAGATCAACTGAGAAGAAGAAGGACCTGAAAGCTGAGGGATCTTCATCCAAAAGGAAGGACTCCAAGTCCAAAGAAGAAAGTGATCGATGATGATGCCAACAGATGCTATAATTGCCAAAAAGAAAGGTCACTTCCAAAGATGATTGTCCAGATCTCGAAAAGGCTAAGGAGAGAAGAGAAAGGCAAGCTAAAAGAGACAAGAAGTTCTCTAGCAAAAAAGGCCATGGTTGCGTAAGAAGAACATTCTCGAGGAGGGATCTAGCTCTTCGATGAAATATTCTCGACAAAGGAAAGTGATGACATCTCGTCTCGATGGCCATTGAGGAGGTAAACTCTTCTTTCTATGTTGTTGCTCCTACACTAGCACAAGAGTTGTCAAGTTCAACTGTAAAATGATATTTTGACCGATGGATTCTTTTTGAGAGTCTAATGAAGGACTATGTCGCTTTTACAAGAACTCGCTAAATGAAACTCAAGAGCGTAATAAAGAATCGAAAAGTCAAAAATCTAAAATGGGAAAACTTAGCAATATCAAATCACTTCTCAATTAATGGGAGCTACTGATGAACTGGATGTTCTGAAAGTACAACTCTCAGAGAAAGAGAAGTTGATAGTGACCCTAACTGAAAAGCTAGAGAAATCCAATCAAGAGATTCAAATTTACTGTAACTAAGTTCAATGACCTCTCCGAGAAGCTTGAAACTCTATAGAATCGTGAGGATAGTGCACGTAAGAAGCTAACTCTATTGAATAATCGCATCTAAAGTAATAGATGAAATTCAGAGTTACCAGAGATCTGCCACTATAAAAACTGGATTGGGATACATTCCAGGGGGAACCTCACAAGGTCATCTGAATGCTGCATCAAGTAGCAAGAAGACAATCTTTGTAAAACCAGTGGCACCCACACTTCAAAATGAAGAAATGCCCAAGGTTGTAGACAAGGGAAAAGGACCCATGGTTTCAAAGAAAACCGAATGATCGTAGAAAAGCCCAAACCTCTGGTGAAGGCTAGAAAACCCGAAAGCACTCAATTGAAAAATTTCAGTAAGTACTTCAAGCCTCAAAGCTAAGAATTCAAACCCGAAAAGGATCTACACCGAACCATCGAGGAATCTTCGAAGAGAAACACTCAAAGCAGAGACATTCTCAACTCAAGAGACCAAGTCCTCAAGATAATCGAAGACCAAAATTTCAAGACAGTAACCTCAAACCCCACTTGCCTAAGGGTAAAGGTTACCAACCCGAAGTCAACAAAGATTCGCACCACCGCAAGACAAAAAAGCCAAAGCAAATGAACAAAAGACCAACCAAAGAAAAATTCAAAAGCTCATGTTCATGCTAAGGCAAGACTCATACACAGAAAACCGCTAAGGCACCCAGAGTAGTAAATGTGTATGTAGATGTTTATGGAAGATGATCAACCACTCTAAAGTGATTAGAGTTGTCGTAGATTTGGATTCCGAAAAGGTACAAATAACCTTGTAGGACCCTACACAAATTGGGTACCTAAAAATTGATTTGTTTTTCAGGAGGGAAACAAGGGCACTGAGCTGATTAAAGATCACTTAGAACTGATGAGTAGAGATGAAAGAGCCCTTGATGTATGGTATCTTGACAAAGGATGCTCAAGACATACGACAGATTCAAGAAGATACTCAAAGGACTATGTTGAACAAAGAGGCCCTCATATCACTTTTGGAGATAACTCCAAGGATTAGATCAAGGATATGGAACTTTGGAAATCGACTCCGCCATATCCATGGTGTTTCATATGTATCCGGATTGAAGCATAACTTGCTTTCAATAAGCCAATTCTCGTGATAAGGGTTTTAATGTTGAGTTCTCTAAGAACTTATATTATGTGAAAGATGATATCTCACAGAAAGTTTTACTGACTGGTACTAGAAAAGGAAATGTGTATCTTGGTCGATTGAGTTCAACTCCTAAAGATACATGTTTGGTTGCTAAAAGTTCCACAGATACTAGTTGGTTATGGCATAAAAGAATGAATCACCAATTTCAAAACCCCTAATAAACTTGCAAGATTAGCTCTTGTGAGAGGGTTGCCTAATGAAGTGTTCAAGAAGGAACATATTTGTGATGCGTACAAAAAAGGAAAACAAATTAGAGCATCATTTAAAAGCAAAGTAGATGTTTCTACCGAAAGAATACTTCATTCGTGATATGGATCTTTTGGTCCTATAACACCAAAGGAGCACTAATGGCGTGAAATACACATTGGTAGTAGTTGATGACTACTCAAGATATACTTGGGTCATATTCTTACTCAAGAAGAAAGAGACTCGTATAAAACGCGCCAATTATCGAAAAGGCTCAAGATTGAGAAAAAATCTGAAAGTGGGGTCAAAATCGATCCGACAAAGGAACTGAATTTATAAATCATATCATATCTGATTATTGTGCAGCAAATGGAATTACTCATGAAACATCAGCTGCAAGGACCCCTCAACAAAATGGTGTTGCTGAAAGAAGGAACAGGACTCTGAAAGAAGTTGCAAGGACAATGATAGCTGAGGCTGATATTCCTAAAAGATTTTGGGCTGAAGTTGTCAACACTGCATGTTATTCTCATAACAGATCCATTCTGACTAAAAGTCAAGGAAAAACACCTTATGAGCTTTGGAATGAAAGGAAGCCTCTTGTTTCTTTCTTTCGTGTGTTTGGTTGCAAGTGTTTCATACACAATAATGGTAAAGATCAGTTGAAAACATTTGATAGCAAAGCTGATGAAGGAATATTCTTAGGGTATTCTGAAATCAGTAAAGCTTTCAGAGTTTACAACTGTAGGACTCTTATTGTGGAGGAAATACCTCATGTTGTTTTTGATGAATCTACTTGTGTTCAGAAGAAATAGGAACATGATGTAGAAGAACTGACCAAGAGGATCACCAGATTATGCCTGAAAAAGAATGACAAATCATCCATCAACTCGAAAAAAGAAGAAGTCACTCACATTCTATGATTGGAGTGACTCAGACTCAGATAAAGAAGTTCGTGATGGAACTCGTGATGGTGAGACTCGAAAGCTAACACACCAAAGGTGACCAATCTCAATGACACCAGCCTGCATCTGTATGTGATGCCAATGAAGATGTGGTCACAAATTTAGGCAAATTCTCAATTTATCAACCAAAGGGGAACAAATGTCTCTCGACAATGTTCTCAATAGAATTTCCTAGGAAGATGATTCCCTTTCTCATTTTCTCGTTGTTCCTCGAAGTTTATCGAATTAATCGAACCTAACATTTCAAATGTTGAGGATATCATTGAAGGGGAACATCTAGAAGAAGATGGTTAGATAGTCATCCCGAAAGGTGTCAAAACAAGAAGGTTCCATGGTGAGAGTGCACTATTCAAATTTCTCTATCGAGAAAGAGCCTCATCGAGATTGGTGAAGCTCTACAAGATTCTCATTGATTATCTATGCATGAAGATGAAATAATCAATTCTCAAGAAATGAAGTATGGAGCTAGTAGATAGACCTGAAAGGCACAATGTCATTGGAACCAAGTGGGTATTTAAGAATAAAAGAGATGAAAACAACAACATTGTAAGAAACAAGGCAAGGCTAGTTGCATAAGGTTATTCCCAAGAAGAAGGCTTGATTATGATGAAACCTTTGCACCTCGCTGTTGAAGACTAGAAGCCACCAGATTGTTTCTTGCATATGCCGCCCACATGAAGTTCACAAATGTTTATCAAATGGATGTGAAAAGTGCATTTCCACGAACGGTGTGCTTAAAGAAGAGGTTTATGTAGAATAACCTCCTGTTTTTCAAACAGAATGACCAAGTTTACAGTGCTCGTAAAAGCCTTGTATGGTCTTAAGCAAGCACCCGTGAGCATGGTATGATACTCTTTCTCGCTTTTATCGACCATGGTTTTGTCAAAGGAATCGTTGATAGAACTCGCTCAGATAGATAGAAGATGGGGAAGATATCTTCATGGTTCAGATATATGTTGATGACATCATTTTTGATCTCCAAACCATCACCGTGAAAAGTTTTCAACACCGATGAAAAGGCAAGTTTGAGATGTCAATGATGGGAGAGATGAATTTCTTTCTAGGTCTTCAAGTGAAACAATCAAAGGAAGGAATCTTCATCAACCAGGCAAAGTACACCAGAGATCTGATTGCCAAGTATGGTGTACAGAATTGCAATGCAGTTAGAGTTCCTATGAATACTAACTACAAGATGGATCCTGATTCTGAAGGCATATCAGTAAGTCATACTGATTATAGAGGAATCATTGGATCATTGCTCTATCTCACGTTAAAGTAGGCCCGATATAACATTTGTTGTTGGGATATGTGCAAGATACCAAGCTAATCCTAAGGCTTAGTCACATGGAGGTCGCCAAAAGATACTTGAAAGTATCTTAAGGCACGATGAATAGAGGATTATGGTATCCAGCTGATGATAACCTTGAATTAACTGGTTACTCAGATGCTGATTATGGAGGTTGCAGAATTGACAGGAAGTCCACTACAGGAACTTGTCAATTTCTAGGAAGTAAGCTGATATCTTGGTTTTTGAAGAAACTGACCTCAGTAGCAACCAGTACTACTGAAGCTGAATACATGGCTACAGGAAGCTGTTGTGCTCAGATTCTTTGGCTCAGACAACGGTTAAGGGATTATAAAGTTGTAGCCAATGAAGTACCAATATTTTGTGACAATAATAGTGCCATTCCTATTTCACAAAATCCGGTATTGCACACCAGATGCAAGCATGTGGATATCAGACATCACTTCATCAGAGATCATGTCGAGAAAAATGACATAAGGATGGAGAAAATTCATACTGATAAGCAGAGAGCTGATATCTTGACTAAACCTTTGGCTGAATCAAGATTTCAGGAACTATCAGTTGAATTAGGGATGTTGGATCCAGGTGTATAGAGTAAAATCTGAAAAATTGAAGGTTTTCAGATGCATGAAGTTATCTCAGAATTCTACTGAGAAACTCAGGATAAAATGGAAATACTGAACTGAGTCTCAGGAAACTCAGATTTACTGAAGGTCAGTACTCAGAGTTATACTGAACCCATTCAGTACTCAGTATCATACTGACATTTTATCAAGGTCAATACTCAATAAGACTGATAGAGGGAAATTAGTCTGAAGAAGTAATGACTCATGCGACTCATTTATTGCCTAAGTCAAACTCAGTAATCATTCGCAATAAATACAAAACACCTGAGGAATGTTTTTGGGCGGGATCTTTGAAATTTCTAAAGAAGGTCAACAGTCATTAAATGCTCTGTTACATTTAATTACTAATGAAGTTAAAATGGCGGCTTACTTTTCGGGGATCGACCTTTCGCATACCCGATTAATCGTGGATTAATCTTAACCGTTGCTTTTCACCAAACCGGTACGACTTCCCACGATCTCGAACTATTTAATCCTTTGAATCAATTCAAGCCAAACTTTATCAAACCCTTCGTTCCCAAAATCCTCTGCAAATAAATCCCTTTGCCCAGAAAACCCAAACCCTAAATCTTCAAATCTTCAAAATCTAAAATGGCTCCTACCATTTTCAAGAGATTAGCTGAGACAAATAAGTTATGGTACGAATACGTGGTGTCTCTGGAGAGCACGTCAAATGCCAAGCACGAAGAAGAAGCGCTACACTTAATCAGATTGGCGAAACTGATGAACCTCGTCACAAATCGACCAGAGGCGGAGTACACCCGTGAGGTAATAAAGTTTGTTGCAAATATGGAAATCGATGAGGAAGATTGTATAGAATCTAAGATTTCTGTTTTGCATCTTGAACAATCGATGAAATATGTAGATTTTGTTCGAGAGCTCTATATAGTCCCTAAGCATTTGAACGATGTATTTGAGTTGTGCGATAGGGGAGATGATCCCTCATTGTATATGTTGGGACGGGAGCAGGAGTATCTTGACAAGGTTGCCGAGAAACCTATTAAGTTTGAGGCAACTCTGCACAAACGGCATCTATAGCCGAAATACAGAGTATTGATGGATATTGTGGGAAAGTGCATAATGAGACGATCTGGAAGCTTCGAGCAGATCAGCACTCCCAAACTACGACTGATGGCGGCGATTGAGGACTCACCCACCAAGGATTTCAACTGGCTGAAATATCTGATCAAGGTGGTGACTGAGCAAGCCAAGGTCATAAAAAGGGAGGATGATGGCGCAATATCTATCAAAGGCAGAATCCTCCACGCCACCAAAATTGCATTCATTATGGAGATGTGCCGAGAGGAGGAGGATATCTTTGCCAACTCTACCCCATTCCCTAAGTCCAAAATCATGTTCAAACTGATTGCTGCGAAGAGGACTTTTAAGGGAAAGAAAGAGAAGAAAGTGGAATCACCGGTTGCTGTTGTTGAAAAGGAAACCCAACAAGCCAGGGGGAAGGTGTTGTTGGAAGCCAAGAAGGAGCAAGGTGAGAAATTGAAGAAGCAGAAAACCCTTGCTCCAAAACGCAAAAGGATGGTGGTTCTCACTGATGAAGATGAGGAAAGTGAGACTGAGGAGATTCAGCCTGAGAGCCAAACTGCTCAGAAATCGCCATTACATGTTTTGGCTCAGGCTATCTCAAAGGCACAGGATCAAACTGAGGAGCAAGTCTTCTCTGAGGTTCTTGAGACTTCACTGAGCTCAGACAAATTTTCTCAGGAAATTTTCAAAGGACCTCGAGACCTCGTAGAAAGTTCAGATTCCTCTCGAGGATATCGGCTTTGACAGATCACAGAAGATGCTCGATTCCTGGCCGAGGATATGCCCACTCGGTTCTCGTGAGCAAGAGATATTCCCCTTCGAGGAGGCGCCATCTCGCACCTCGTAACCAAGTCATATCCAGACCGAGGAGTCACTTTCTGTCAAAACCTCGGAATCCATTGTTTTCGCCGAGCCTCGAGAGCCGATGAACTTTGAAGAGCTCCCGAGTGAGTATTGTTGATTGACCCTTCCATCAACACGAGAGCCCGATGCTCAAGAAAGGTGAAGTCAAGAGACCGAATGGAGAAGCAAGGGGGAACGGTTCATTCTTGATGAAGTACCGCTACCCCGAAATTTGAGCTCATTCCCCGACCTCCAAGACATCTTCTTCGTGATTGAGGTCAATGGTCTACATCCTCAACCAGACTCTTCCATAGATGCTTAATATTGCTTCATTCAGAGGGGAAGACTGGTGGAACGAGGAGACAGCTTTTCTCACTAAATTCTCAAGGTTCGGAAAAACCAAGCTCCGGATGAAAATCTCAGATTTTGATGAGCTTGTGAAGAGAAAGGTGGTTGAGAGAACTGCTGAAGTTGGTGCCCCGAGCTCCATTGACAAATCTCAGGATGGGGACCAACAAGGGGATGATGAGAGTCAATCTCAGAAGGAGAAAGACTCAACCGATCTTTGATCAGTCATTTGTTGAACATCCTCGATCGGTTTAGCCTTCAGGTAACTTTTGGCACAATTAATAATTATGCCAGGATTACTGAAGTTCCTACCTTTAAATCTGTAATATCTGATATGCAGGCTGAGGCTCAGGTGGACACCCAAGCTCAGGGTGAATCCCAAACTCGGTCGAAGTCTGAAGCCCCGCTCAAAGCTCAAGCTCGAGTTGGATGAGACTCAGGATGAATAAATTAACTCGGGAGGCACAAGATCAATCGAATGCTCCTGAGATTGATCTCACCCCGGTGATGGAGAAATTGGAGAAGGTTGAGCCAATACTGAACAAAATTGCTCAGATGGAGGAAGGTTTGGCCAACCAATCTCTGAAGATTGAAGGATTGAGTACTTCTTCAGAACTGGTGCTGCTTCAGAGCTCTATGACAGAAAAGATGACCTCCATGGAAGCAAAGCTAGAAAATAAGATGGAGGGGGTCAAGGCTGAGCTTAATGAAGAGCTGAAGCAAAAGCATCAGGAGCAGACACAAATTCTTGAAGCAAAGTTGGTTGAGAGGAATGATATGCTAGTGAAGAACGTTGTTGAGGAAATGAGCTCAATGCTCATGGCCAAGATGACAGACATGTTCAAGGAAGCTCTCTCAAGCCAATTTGCACATTTGTCTGAAGAATTCTCTGTGGCGAAGAACCACCTTAGGCGGCTCGAGGAGGAGCAAGATCAGATGGCAGGGGAGGTGCGGAGTGTCAGCAAAGAGCAATATCACATGGACACAAAGACTCTCCAAAGCTCTTCGCTTTAGTATGGTTCCAAGAAGGGGAAAGACACGAGCCGATCTTAGGGAATTATTGGAACATACTCAAAGGGCAAGGTTGTTAAAAATCCGAAAAGAAGATACTTGCCGGGCCATGAAGGAGATTGAAGCCAACCGAGAAAGCTTAAATTCAAGAAGGTGGAGAAGCGGTCTACACTCGGGTTTCGAGGAAACAATGCGAAGTTGCTATGGAGAAACCGAGTGGCGGAGGAAGGATTGGGACAAGCCCGTCTTTGGTCGAATTGCCCATCAAGAGAAAGGTCGTGGTGATAGAAGAGCCTGGGGGCAAAAGAGCAAAGGCTTCTAAGCCAGTTCAGAGGAAATTGATATTGGGTACTGAAGATTCTGAGTCTGAGCCCAAGAAGAAAGTCTTCAACACTAGAAGCACTCTGAAAACACTCCAGATTGAACAAGCAAAAAAAAACCGCTTCATTTTTGACTCGTGTACCAAAGGATCGTAAATAAGGCTGAAGAAGAGCAGAAAAGAAGGAGTGGGTTCAATAGGTTCGCAAGCAAGAGGAGAGGGAGTACAAAAGCACAGAAATGGCCGCACGTTGACAAGTGGATGCCTATCCAGCTCAACGATGCGTGGGAAGAAATCAAGAGAACCTTCTGGTTCTACTATGATGTGCTCAGAGAATGGAGAGGGGAGAGCATCAGATCCGAATGAGGCTTTCATCGATTATCTCCTGACCTTTTATCCAAAATATCTCCAAGGATGGATAAATCTAGCGGATGAAGGAAAGGTGCAGATAACCGCCCCTGGTCCATATGTGTACCCTCCTCCCAGGCTGGAGAATGGTTGTGTTAATGAGAAAGCCATTTCTCAGGAAATATCTCAATATGCTGCTCAGTTGGGTCTGACAGGAAATAATCCGGATATCATCAAAGAAAGAGATGCACTGAAGAAGAGATATTACGGAATGTTCGACCTAGAAGTCCCTGCTGATGAGGTGGAAGAGCAGAGCTGAAGAACCGAACTAAAGAGCTGAACTGAAGAACAGAATGAAGACTCAGAAGATGAAGACTCAGAAGATTCATGTAATCTTTTATTTTTTTGTCTTTTTTATTTTGTTCGAGATAAGATTCATTGGAACTTGTAACATCCACTACCTATCATCAATGAAAACTTATCATTTATGCTCAAAAGATAATATCTCATTATCTTATTTACATGTCTTTTAAATTTTGATATGCCTGAATGATTGTCTCTGAGATTAATTGATTGAGAAATTAAGTATTTGGTGATGAATCCTTTGAGAGATTCATTACTGGAGAAATTGCTGTGAGATTCTCTGTATGGAAATTGTTGGGAGATTATTTGTTAAGAGACTCATTATTTATGGGGGAAATTGTTGAAAATAAAACCAATCTTATAATAGGATAAACTGAAACCTGAGTATAGGTTAAGTATATGTGTAACAAGATAGGTTTTGCATCATCAAAAAAGGGGGAAATTGTTGGGAGATGAATTTAATAAAGATATGATTTTGATTAGATCCCAAAACCCCGAGTATAACATGTTCGTAATAATCTTGATAGTTGAGTCGATTCAGCTTTTAGAGTATTCAGGATGTTATCCGCAAAATGTATAGTCACAGATATAGATCAAAGTTAGATCTCAAGATTCTCAAGAACTCAAGAAGTTTCAAGAAACCGGTTTCAAGATGAAAACGGTTTCAAGTTTCAAGATGAAACGAAGAAATCAAGTCTCAAAGTGAGAAATCGAGATATCAAGACTCAAGATGAAACTAAGATATCAAGTCTCAAGAGGAAATCGAGATATCAAGACTCAAGATGAAACTCGAGGAACCAAGACTCAAAGATGAAGACTCAAGATATCACCAAGACATCCAGAAGACTCAAGACTCAAGAAGACTCAAGACAAGACACGTAAGACCAAGAATCAAGATCAAAATATCAAGGCACAAGAATTCATCAAGAGTCAAGAATGTACTAAATGCTCAGTATAAACCTGAATGTTCCGAGGCACTGATCATATCTATCTGAAGGATGCACTACTGAGAAGATCGCGATTCCTTAGAAAAATAGATATTTGCCAAGACATTCAAATGCAGACAAAAGGAACTAAGACAAAGTGTTGTTAAGGTTATATCACTCAGAGATTGTAACCAAAAGAGCCGTTGAAGTTGTCTACCTTTAACTGGAGACAAAAGTCAAAAAGAGGAAAACAAAGAATGTACCATAATCGACAATCGACAAATGATGTCGCTAAAAAAAAAGATGTCAGAAATACTAAGTTCCAGACTGCAAATAGTGAAGACCGGCTACATGAAAGGCTATTGCCTAAAACGTGTTAGGGAGTGTCAAACCCTAAATATAGCCGTTTCTCACACACCATAAGAGGAAACTCTCGGAGCTATCTCTCCAACGGATAGTTTTTCAAGAGTGACCTTGGTGTATGCCTATAAATACTTATGACCTTCTACATTGAAAGGCTACGGGAAATTTGTAAGCAACTCAAGAGCTCAAACTTATTATCGCAAAGTTGAAGCACTCGAAAACCCAAGAATTTCCCAAGTGCTTTATATTGAAGAGAGCTCATTAAACTAAGCCTAGCTTGATAAGATATATCCAAAGCTTAGTCAAGATATCCTAGCCTTTGCATTGTTCTTCATTGTAAAGGATATCTCATTCTAGTTGGAAACCAACCAAGAAACCCCAAACCCTTTAGAAGGTAGTTTGAGTGTGATTGTTGGTGAGATTGGAGTTGTAAAGAGTGAGTAAACTACATTGAGGTAGTTAGAAAGCTCTAGAGGAGAAGTTAGTAAGCTACTTGTGGTAGTCTGAAAGCTTGTGTGAGTTGAGTAAGTAAACTACAGAGGTAGTCAGAAAGCTCAAGGTCGGGTTGAGTAAGTAAACTACAGAAGTAGTCAGAAAAATCAGGGCCGAGTTGAGTAAGTAAACTACAGAGGTAGTCAGAAATCTCAAGGAAGTGATTAGTGAATTTCTCTGAAGAGATCAGGGAGAGTGGACGTAAGAGCTTGAGTCTCTGAACCACTATAAACTGTTGTGTTCTTTGCTTTCTGTTTTGCTTTGCTTAACTGTTGCATATATTCTGAAAGCATATTTTCACTGATATTTCAGTTGGAATCAATCCACTGAAGTTGCATATAAATTGAATCACAGCCTAATCACTATTCCATTAAAGGAAGGTTTTCAGCAAAAGCTTAAAACGAGTATAAACTAAGGGCCAACCATTCCGCACATCTGAGTAGCTAGAACAGATAGTTACTAAATTGAACTTACTCTTCTGAGGTTCAGTAAGTTAGTTATCTGATCCAAGCAACTCAGGATCTCTGAAACTTCGGGACTCGGTTGGGATTATCCGAGGTTTACGAAAGCATTTCGAGATCACCGTCTCGATGACTTTGACTCAGAGCGATCTATGCTTCTCAGGACCAAATCATCAGGACAACCTGACCCAAGCTGACCTCAGTAAAAGAAAAGTTTTAAAAATACTGAACACGTGTATTCCCCCCCCATACACGTGTAAGACTTGTTTAATATTAATTAATATCTTTATCCTTGGAGTAAGGACAACTCAGCTTTATTATCCATACCGGAAAATTAATTCCACTTGCAAGATTTGGTATGATAAAGGTTCCGAGCCCACCAAGGGGATCAATCACGCAAGACTTTGCAAGCACACGATTCTCTGTATTAATCTTAGCAACCGTCGTACAATTAATATTATTGCCCAAGATATAGGGTATCGAAGTCTCAATGATTCTCTTCCCATTTATAAGTCAAAGCAATAATTACTAATCGCACACGGTCCTTATTAAGTGACAGAGATTAAGAAATCAACAACCAACTCGAGGTCTAACTCTTCATCCCATAAGTCGGTGTGAATGAGTTTATCCTCTCTGGCAGTCCGCTTCAGCACATCGAGTGCACTAGTGTAATCTCTTGGTCAAGACAAGCCAATCTGAGACTTACACATCAACTTCTACCAATAGATCGTTTCGGGTCTATCTAGGTTGTGAAACACACACCGGTTTACAAAGGAATTTTATTAACGTGATCTTCGTGATCTCGTATCACCACGTTAACTACAATGTAACATGTGCTATTATATGAACGGTTTTGCAATAAATATATATAACATTCAATCATATTTAAAGCAACAAAGGATAAAAATTTATTTCAGTAAATAAGTGTTTAATACATAGGTTATACAAAGTAAAAGCATACTTTCACGTATAACCCCAACAATCTCCCACTTATACTCAAAGTCTGCTTTTAAGTATACCACAGCACGTCTAATGTATTATACAGTGACATCTAATGTCACCTACATCAACCTAATAATATATCTCCCACTTATACTCAAAGCAGATTGGCAAAGCCCTTGACACTCATTCCTTCCACATGTCTCTCGAATGTTAACAGAGTCAGACCCTTTGTGAATGGATTAGCTAGGTTGTCTTCCTCTATATCTCCTCTCTTAACGATTTCTCTTATAAGATGGTATTTCCTTTCAATGTGTTTGCTGGCCTTGGGGGCTCTCGGTTCCCTTGAATTTGCAACTGCTCCGGCATTATCACAGAAAATTGTGATGGTGCTGGGCAAATTCGGAACAACGTCCAAGTCCACTAGGAAGTTCTTGAGCCACACCGCTTCTTTCGCTGCTTCACAAGCAGCTACATATTCGGCTTCCATGGTAGAATTTGTGATGCATTTCTGCTTAACGCTTCTCCATGTTACAGCTCCTCCCCCCAGACAAAACACACTACCCGATGTAGATTTTCTGGAATCTATATCTGATTAGAAATCCAAGTCCGTGTATCCGACTGGAAACAAACTGTCCGACTGGTAAACTAGCATTCTATCCCGAGTTCTTTTCAGATACTTTAGAATGTTCTTTACGGCAGTCCAGTGTTGATTTCTGGGATTACTTTGATATCTTGCTACCATGCTAACAGCATAGCAAATATCCGGTCTCGTACACAGCATTGCATACATTGTTGGGAAATTAGGGTGCCCGGATCTATTCGAGATAATTTTTAAATACATATATAAATTAAACAAATAATTACTAACATGAATTAATCCTAAATTAATTCAACATAATAATTAAACAACATGCGTACACGTAATTCACGTAAATCCTAAACATGCGGAACTAGGAGTTCGGGATTACTAACCTCTTGTAGAAACAACCTTTTAGACGATGGATCAACCCAAGAGCCTTCCCAAATATATCCCCAAGTCCAAGAACGTAACCCGGTGGGAGGATTTGCACGAACGATTTTAATGGGAGAGAAATTAAATATTTTGCTACCACCTTTGTGGATTTCTAATATTTCCAACACATGGAATTGCACTTGGGAATGAAGAGCTCATCCCCTATTTATAGGGAGGAGGGGTTCGAAATTTTGTGTCAAGAAAATAAGGAAGAAAATCTTTTCTTGATCTCCAAGAAATCTTGAATATATCTTCTATATTCTTTTCTCCTTAATTAAATTTTCCATAAAAATCTCTTCCCTTCTTCAACCTATAATTTTCGAAAATTACAAGATTAAAGGAGTCAAGATTTGACTTCTTGAATTTATGGGATAATTATGTATTCCTACAATAATTATCTCTTTCCATAAAATATCTACAAGAAAATCAAGACAATCTTTTCTTCCTTTTTATCTACAAAATTTCGAAAATTACAACATGGAAATATAGCAAGAATATTTTTTTCTCTCTTTCATTAATTGGACTTTATTTTGGGCTATTTGGGGGGCCTTTAGGAGAATTAAGATTTGACCTTCAATGGACTATGAAGCTTTAATATTTCGAGCCAAATATTATTCAAGTCCATTAATATTAATTTACTCCACTATAACATTAATATTGAACTATCCATCTTAACCCATATTACGATTTCACATATAATATGGCTCCCGGTCATTATTTCCCGTGTTTAAGATTATATTAGTCCATTAATTAATTAAGCCACTGAACAAGCTTTATATTAATTAACATCTTTGTCCTTGGAGTAAAGACAACTCAACATTATTATCCATACTGGAAATAAATTTCCACTTGCAAGATTTGGTATGATAAAGGATATGAGCCCACCAACGGGACAAATCAAGCAAGATGTACTTGCACGCGATTCTCCGTATTAAATGTCAGTAATCGTCATGTGATTAATAATATTACCCATGATATAAGGTATCGAATCGCATTGACTCTCTTCCCATCATAAATCAAAGCAATAGTTATTAATTTCACACGATCCTATTTAAGGGACGGAGATTAAGAAATAACGCACCACTAAGGTCTAATTCTTGTATATTCAGTACCAAAGAATTTGTCCTCCTGTAGGTCCTCATTCAACGCACCTAAATGCTCTAGTGTGATCTCTTGGTCAAGACAAGCCAATCTGGGTCTCACACTTCAACCGTTCATGATGGTTCGTTCATTTCCATCTAGTTTGTGAATTTGTACTTAATTACGAGGGCTGTTAATTTGATCTTCAGTGATTGGGTATCACCAAATTAACTGCAATGTAATACGTACTGTCTTATTGAACGGGTTTGCAATAAACATATATAACATTCATTCATATTTAATGCAACAGTGATTAAATAATTTATTTCAGTAAATAAATAAGAAACTTCAGTTTGGTTATACAAAGTAAAAGCATACTTTTCAGTATAATTCCAACATACATAAGACTCCCTACTGCCGACGCATAAGGAATGTCTTTCATATCCTCCATCTCCCCTTGTGTCTTGGGACACATGTCTTTCGATAGATGGATTCCGTGCCTGAAGGGTACAAAACCTTTCTTGGAATCTTGCATGCTGAATCGCTTCAAAACTGTGTCTATGTATGAAGCTTGCGATAAGCCGATCATTCTTTTCTTTCGATCTCGAGTGATCTTGATCCCAAGAATATAAGCGGCTTCCCCTAAGTCTTTCATATCAAACTATTTTTTCAGCCATACTCTTACGCCTGACAAAACCTTTACATCGTTTCCGATGAGCAGAATATCATCTACGTATAGTACTAAGAATACCAAGGCAGTTCCGTCACACTTCTTATACACACAACTTTCAAACTCGTTTTGATCAAACCCATAAGACTTGATTACATGATCAAAACATTGGTTCCAAGCCCAAGATGCTTGCTTTAGTCCATAAATGGACTTCCTTAGTTTGCAAACAAGGTGTTCTTGGCCTTTCGCGATGAAACCTTCGGGTTGTTGCATATAGATTTCCTCGTCAAGACTCCCATTAAGGAAAGCTGTCTTGACATCCATTTGCCAGATCTCAAAATTTAGATGCGCAGCTATTGCCAAGAGAATACGGATGGACTTAAGCATGGCTACAAGCAAAAAGGTTCCTTCATAATCGATACCCTCTTTTTGAGTGTATCCCTTTGCCACAAGCCTAGCTTTAAAGGTCTCGACCTTCCCGTCCGGTCCTCTTTTTCTCTTGTAGACCCACTTGCATCCAATGGGTTTTACCCCACTGGGTGGTTTCACTAGCTCCCACACTTGATTATGATCCATTGAGTCCATCTCGGCTTCCATCGCATTTTGCTAGGATTCAGAATCCTTATCTTGGACAGCCTCCTTGTAAGACCAGGGGTCTGATTCAATATCCCCGGGGACCAAATCCGAAGATTCTCCTATCCCCATGAATCTCTCAGGTTGTCGAACAACCCTCCCACTACTTCGAGATTCCGGTTGTGTCGGTGTGACACTTGGTATATCAACTTGTACAGTTGGTATAGGAGTTTGTCGTCTTATTTCGTCTAAGGTAATCTCACTTTTGGGCTTTCTATTGTTCATAAAGTCTTCTTCAAAAAATCTAAAGTGCATACTTATTACTGCCTTTTGATCTTCGGTACAATTGAACATACACCCTTTCGTTCCCATGGGATATCCTATAAACAGCCTTAGTTCCGAACGTGCATCCAACTTACCGGCTTCCTTGTCTAGCATGTATGCCAGACACCCCAAAATCCTAAGATGTCTCAGACTGGGCTTGCACCCGATCCACAACTCTTTAGGGGTTTTGGGAATCGATTTGGATGGAACTAGGTTTAGAACATAAGCCGATGTTTCCAAGGCATAACCCCAAAATGACTTGGGAAGATCTGAATAACTCGTCATGGATCTGACCATTTCTAAGAGTGTTATGTTTCTTCGTTCTGCAACCCCATTTTGTTGAGGGGTTCTGGGTGCAGTCAACCGGGAAATAATGCCCTCGTCTGACAGGTAGTTCAAAAACTCATCACTGAGGTATTGGCCTCCACGATCAGATCGTAGAAACTTAATACTCTTTTCCATATGATTCTCCACTTCGTCTTTGAACTCTTTGAATTTATCAAAGGTTTCCGATTTGTGTTTCATCAGGAAAATGTACCCGAACCTTGAGTAATCATCAGTGAAAGTCACGAAATACTCATAACCACCTCTAACTTTGGTTGACATTGGACCACACACGTCAGTGTGAACGATTTGCAACACTTCTTTGGCTCTATTCCCCTTAGCTCCAAATGCCCTCTTAGTCATTTTACCCTCCAAACATGATTCGCAGGTTGGAAGTGGTTCCAATTTAGGGTCAACAATGAACCATCTTTCACCAACCTTTGGATCCTATTTAGATTAATATGACCCAACCTTAGATGCCAAAGAAGTGTCTCGTTCACTTTTTCTGAACGTTTTCTCTTATTGCTTGAAACAGTTGATGTGTTAAAAGATGCATTTTGTGAGTGGTGTGCACAGTTAATAGTATAGAGATTGTTCCGTAAAGTTCCATGACAGATAAACACATCGTTACGAAAAACAGTAACTTGTTTAGAAAAATGAACAGAATATCCATCAATAAATAGTTTTGAAACTGAAATTAGGTTTTTACGAAAAATAGGAACAAAAAGAACATCTCTTAAAACTAAAGTCTTGTCTTCAAAAGATAGGTGCACGTCTTCCACTGCTTCAGCTGCTACTCTCGTAGCATCGCCCAGTGTGATGAGGATCTCACTTCCACTAAGTTATCGGGTCAATTTGAACCCCTGTAATGTGAAACAAACATGATCAGTGGATCTCATATCCACTACCCACGAGTGGGTAGCATACGCAGCTAAACAAGTTTCAACAACTAGTGCGTGAGAATTACCTTTCTTCCCATTCCTCTTAGGCTTGGGACAGAAAGACCTCCAATGTCCTTTCTCACCGCAATTGAAGCACTTCCCCGCAATTAAGCCACTGAAAATCTTTATATTAATTAATATATTTATCATTGGAGTAAGGACAACTCAGCTTTATTATCCATACCGGAAAATTAATTCCACTTGCAAGATTTGGTATGATAAAGGTTCCGAGCCCACCAAGGGGACCAATCACGCAAGACTTTGCAAGCACACGTTTCTCTGTATTAATCTTAGCAATCGTCGTACAATTAATATTATTGCCCAAGATATAGGGTATCGAAGTCTCAATGATTCTCTTCCCATTTATAAGTCAAAGCAATAATTACTAATCGCACACGGTCCTTATTAAGTGACAGAGATTAAGAAATTAACAACCACTGAGGTCTTACTCTTCATCCCATAAGTCGGTCTTGAATGAGTTTATCCTCTCGGCTCGCAGTCCGCTTCAAAGACATCGAATGCACTAGTGTAATCTCTTGGTCAAGACAAGTCAATCTGAGACTTACACATCAACTTCTACCAATAGACTGTTCGGGTCTATCTAGGTTGTGAAACACGCACTAGTATACAAGGGACTTTTAACGTGATCTTCTGTGATCTGGTATCACCACGTTAACTACAATGTAACATGTGTTATTATATGAACGGTTTGCAATAAATATATATAACATTCAATCATATTTAAAGCAAATGTGATAAATAATTTATTTCAGTAAATAAGTGTTAATCACATAGGTTATACAAAGTAAAAGCATACTTTCATGTATAACCCCAACAAATAGTTCCAAGCAAGAGACTACCGCGTGGACTCAACAACCGAAGTTGAGTACATTGTTGCGGCTGAAGCTGCTAAAGAAGTTGTCTGGATAAAATAGTTCTTAAATGAACTAGGGGTAGTTCAAGTCTTGCGGCGATCAATAAAATTATATTGTGACAACATCTGGTGCAAGCGATTCTAGCTAAGGAACCGAGATCCAATAACAGAAACAAGCATGTGCCGAGGCGTTATCACTTGATAAGAGAGATAATCGCTAGAGGAGAGATAGAGTTAGAACGTGTTCCCACAGAAGATAATTTGGCTGATCCTTTCACTGAGGCTTTGAGTGTTCATGTACACACTAGACATTTCAATGGTCTAGGGGTTAGGCATGTAGGTGATTGGCTCTAGTTCAAGTGGGAGATTGTTAGTGTTAGTGTCCTAGAGATAATCCTTTGTATGGACTGTTGGGATAATTCATGTGCCAGTATTTATCGGGATGATCTTGTAAACACAAATTTAAATTAACAATTATTACTAGCATGAATTTACCTAAGTGAATTCAAATAATAATTACGCCAACAACGACATTCAAATAAAATCACGTGAAAAGTCCTAGCATGCAGAATTCAAGGAGTTTACGTAAACGTACCAGTTGGAGAGACGGTCTGAGATAGGCAGGATCAGGTAACAGCTACCAACCAAAAGTCCTTCTCAAGTATTCCCACAGTCCTCGCTCAACAACCCGGTGGGAGGTTCTCCAATGAACGATTTACAAAACAAAGGAAAAATAAAATTGTTGCACCACCTTTGTGGATTTCTAATATTTCCAACACATGGAATTGGTGTGGGGATGAATGAATTCATCCCCTATTTATAAGAGGGGGGGTGTCGAAAATTAGGGTTGGAAAGATCTTTTCTTGATCTCCAATAAATCTTGAATATATCCCATATATTCTTCTTTCCATGTGTATTTTTTTTTTTTCACAAAATCTCACACCCTTATTTCCCCATAATATTTGAAAATTTTAGTAAAGATTTGCAACATTGGATCTTTCTTGAATTTATGAGATATTCTTGTATTCCAAGAATACATATCTTTTTCCATAAAATCTTTCCAAGAAAATCTTTATTCCCTTTCTTATACTCATTATTTTCGAAAATCCCATAAAGAAGGCCAAGTGGGAGATTTTCTTGAATTTATGAGATAGTCTTGTATTCCAAGAATACTTATATCCTTTCCATAAAATCGTTTCAAGAAAAATTCTTCTCCCTCTTTTTCTCTATTTTTTCGAAAATTTGAAGAAATATTAGGCAACAAAATTAATTTTATTTTAAGCACATTTTATTTATTGGACTATAATTTGGGCTACTTGAGGGGCCTTTAGGAGAATTAAGATGGACCTTTCAATGGACTTCTGAATTCCAATATTGAGCCACAATATAATTCAGTCCATTAATATTAATTAATACCACTATATAATTAATATTGCACTATCCAATCTTAACCCATATTTCGGTAATATGGCTCCCGGTTATTATTTTTCGTGTTTAAGATTATTTAGTCCACTAATTAATTAAGCCACTGAAAAGCTTTATTAATTAATATCTTTGGCCTTGGAGTAAGTACAGCTCAACTTTATTATCCATACCGGAAAATTAATTCCACTTGCAAGATTTGGTATGATAAAGGTTCCGAGCCCACCAAGGGGACCAATCACGCAAGACTTTTGCAAGCACACGATTCTCTGTGTTAATCTTAGCAACCGTCATACAATTAATATTATTGCCCAAGATATAGGGTATTGAAGTCTCAATGATTCTCTTCCCATTTATAAGTCAAAGCAATAATTACTAATCGCACACAGTCTTTATTAAGTGACAGAGATTAAGAAATCAACAACCACTGAGGTCTAACTCTTCATCCCTTAAGTCAGTGCGAATGAGTTTATCCTCTTTGTAGGTCCACTTCAGCACATTGAATGCACTAGTGTAATCTCTTGGTCAAGACAAGCCAATCTGAGACTTACACATCAACTTCTACCAATAGACTATTCGGGTCTATCTAAGTTGTGAAACACGCACTAGTTCACAAGGGACTGTTAAAGTGATCTTTTGTGATCTCCGTATCACCACCACGTAACTACAATGTAACATGTGCTTTATGAACGGTTTGCAATAAATATATATAACATTCAATCATATTTAAAGCAATAGTGATAAAAAATTTATTTCAGTAAATAAGTGTTTAATACATAGGTTATACAAAGTAAAAGCATACTTTCACGTATAACCCCAACAATCTTCCACTTATACTCAAAGTCTATTTTTAAGTATACCACAGCACGTCTAATGTATTATACAGTGACATCTAATGTCACCTACATCAACCTAATAATATATCTCCCACTTATACTCAAAGCAGATTGGCAACGCTCTTGATACCCATTCCTTCCACATGTCTCTCGAATGTTAACAGAGGCAGACCCCTTGTGAATGGATCAGCTAGGTTGTCTTCCGACGTGATCTTTGCCACCTCTATATCTCATCTCTTAACGATTTCTCGTATAAGATGGTATTTTCTTTCTATGTGTTTGCTGGCCTTGTGGGCTCTCGGTTCCCTTGAATTTGCAACTGCTCCGACATTATCACAGTAGACCGTGATGGTGTTGGGCAAATTTGGAACAATGTCCAAGTCCACTAGGAAGTTCTTGAGCCACACCGCTTCTTTCGTTGCTTCACAAGCAGCTACATATTCGGCTTCCATGGTAGAATCTGCGATGCATTTCTACTTAACGCTTCTCCATGTTACAACTCCTCCCCCCAGACAAAACACACTACCCGAGGTAGATTTTCTGGAATCTATGTCCGATTGGAAATCCGAGTTCGTGTATCCAACTGGAAACAAATTGTCTGACTGGTAAACTAGCATTCTATCCCGAGTTCTTTTCAGATACTTCAGAATGTTCTTTACGGCAGTCCAGTGTTGATTTCCGGGATTACTTTGATATCTTGCTACCATGCCAACGGCGTAGCAAATATCTGATCTCGTACACAGCATTGCATACATAAGACTCCCTACTGCCGACGCATAGGGAACGCCTTTCATGTCATCTATCTCCCCTTATGTCTTGGGACACATGTCTTTCGATAGATGGATTCCATGCCTGAAAGGTACAAAACCTTTCTTGAAATCTTGCATGCTAAATCGCTTCAAAACAGTGTCTATGTATGAAGCTTGCGATAAGCCAATCATTCTTTTCTTTCGATCTCGAGTGATCTTGATCCCAAGAATATGACCGGCTTCCCTTAAGTCCTTCATATCAAACTGTTTTGATAGCCATACCCTTACGTCTGACAAAACCTTTACATAGTTTCCGATGAGCAGAACATCATATAGTACTAAGAATACCAAGGCAGTTCCGTCACACTTCTTATATACACAACTTTCAAACTCGTTTTGATCAAATCCATAAGATTTGATTACATGATCAAAACATTGGTTCCAAGCTCGAGATGCTTGCTTTAGTCCATAAATAGACTTCCTTAGCTTGCAAACTAGGTGCTCTTAGCCTTTGGCAATGAAACCTTCGGGCTGTTGCATATGGATTTCCTCGTCAAGACACCCGTTAAGGAAAGCTGTCTTGACATCCATTTGCCAGATTTCGAAATCTAGGTGCGCAGCTATTGCCAAGAGAATACAGATGGACTTAAGCATGGCTACAGGCAAAAAGGTTTCTTCATAATCAATACCCTCCTTTTGGGTGTATCCCTTTGCCACAAGCCTAGCCTTAAAGGTCTCGACCTTTCCCTCCTGTCCTTTTTTTCTCTTGAAAACCCACTTGCATCCAATGGGTTTTATCCCATTGGGTGGTTCCACTAGCTCCCACACTTGATTATGATCCATTGAGCCCATCTCTGCTTCCATCGCAGTTTGCTAGGATTCCGAATCCTTATCTTGAACCGCCTCCTTTTAGGACCAAGGTCTAATTCATTATCCCTGGGGACCAAATCCGAAGATTCTCCTATCCCCATGAATCCCTCAGGTTATCGAACAACCCTCCCACTACGACGAGGTTCCGGTTGTGTCTGTGTGACGCTTGGCATATCAACTTGTACAGTTGGTATAGGAGTCTGCCCTCTTATTTCATCTAAGGTAATCTCACTTTTAGGCTTTCTATTGTTCATAAAGTCATCTTTAAAAAATCTAAAGTGCGTACTTATTACCACCTTTTGATCTTCGGGACCATAGAACATACACCCTTTCGTTCCCATGGGGTATCCTATAAACAGCCTTAGCTCCGAACGTGCATCCAACTTACCGGCTTCCTTGTCCAGCACGTATGCCGGACACCCCCAAATCCTGAGGTGTCTTAGACTGGGTTTGCGCCCAGTCCACAGCTCTTTAGGGGTCTTGGGAACCGATTTGGATGGTACCAAATTCAGAATGTAAGTCGTTGTTTCCAAGGCATAGCCCCAAAATGACTTGGGAAGATCTGAATAACTCATCATGGATCTGACCATTTCTAAGAGTGTTCTGTTTCTTCGTTCTGCAACCCCGTTTTGTTGAGGGGTTCCGAGTGCAGTCAACTGGGAAACAATGCCCTCGTCTGACAGGTAGTTCAAAAACTCATCGCTGAGGTATTCGCCTCCACGATCAGATCGTAGAAACTTGATACTCTTTTCCATATGATTCTCCACTTTGGCTTTGAACTCTTTGAATTTATCAAAGGTTTCCAATTTGTGTGTTCATCAGGAAAATGTACCCGAACCTTGAGTAATCATCAGTGAAAGTCACGAAATACTCATAACCACCTCTAGCTTTGGTTGACATTGGACCACACACGTCAGTGTGAATGATTTGCAACAGTTCTTTAGCTCTATTCCCCTTGGCTCCAAATGCCCTCTTAGTCATTTTACCCTCCAAACATGATTCGCAGGTTGGAAGTGGTTCCAATTGTAGGTCCAACAATGAACCATCTTTCACCAACCTTTGGATCCTATTTAGATTAATATGACCCAACCTTAGATGCCAAAGAAGTTCCTCATTCACTTTTTCTGAACGTTTTCTCTTATTGCTTGAAACAGTCGATGTGTTAAAAGATGCATTTTGTGAGTGTTGTGCACAGTTAATAGTATAGAGATTGTTCCGTAAAGTTCCATGACAGATAAACACATCGTTACAAAAAATAGTAACTTGTTTAGAAAAACGAACAGAATATCCATCAATAAATAGTTTTGAAACTAAAATAAGGATTTTGCGAAAAATAGGAACATAAAGAACATCTCTTAAAATTAAAGTCTTGTCTTCAAAAGACATGTGCACGTCTCTCACTGCTTCAGCTGCTACTCTCGTAGCATCGCCCAGCATGATGAGGATCTCACTCCCACTAAGTTGCCGGGTCAATTTGAACCCCTGTAATGTGAAACAAACATGATCAGTGGATCCCGTATCCACTACCCACGAGTGGGTAGCATACGCCGCCAAACAAGTTTCAACAACTAGTGCATGAGAATTACCTTTCTTCCCATTCCTTTTAGGCTTGGGACAGGCAGACCTCCAATGTCCTTTCTCACCGCAGTTGAAGCACTTCCCTTTTGGATCCTTCTTGATACCCCAGCATCCCTCATCTTGCTCTTGCCCTTGGCAATAGTTGAGTTCGACTGCTTTTAGCTTTTGACCTTTTTCTTCTTCTTGCCCTCCCTTGGCCTAGAAGATGAAGATGGTCCATTAGCCACCAAAGCTTGAGTCTGGTGTCCCATCAGCGTCTCTGCCGAGACCAAAGCTTGCAACAAGTCAGCAAGGGAGAACTTTTGATTATTCATCTGATAGTTCAGCTGAAAATGTTCAAAGCTTTTAGGCAGAGAGTGAAGCACCAAGTCTATTTGAGTCTCCAGATCGTAATCTGCACCCAGAACCTCAAGTTTGTTCAGATAAGCCATCATCTTGAGAACATGATCCCTTACGGGTGTGCCCTTCACCATTTTCAACGAGAGCATCTCTCGCAAGGTGATTTGTCGAGCCGTGCGGTTCTGATGTTGGAACATCTTCTTAAGATTTTCCATGATTTCCGCAGCAGTTGTAAATTCTTGGTGTTGGTGTTGCAACACATATGACATAGATGCCAGAATAGTACACTTTGCCATGTCATTACAATGCTCCCAGTCATCATATTTTTTCTTTTCCGCCTTACTCGACTCGCCAGTTGGCTTATCAGATTTTGGGGTATCAAGGACCCACTTGTGCTTTTGTGCGGTTAGGACAATCATCAGTTTACGTTTCCAATCAACATAATTTTCACCAGATAAATTATGATCTTTAAGTATAGCAAATAGTCGATTAAAAGGTTGCGACATCCTGAACTGAAATAAACAACAATTTGTATAAGTACAAATTTATCACATAATTCGATCACATTATTCATATCAAAATCTCAAAATAATATGAATATGCATCAGCCGACATCTCAAAACAGTTTAAATAGGTCACGTTGGGTGATCTGTCTATTTAAACACATTCAAGTAGGTTACAAACAGGAACAGTTACAAACTTTTAGTTCAAAATTAATAGTCGTCTCCCAGTTGACCAATATAAAATTGACAGGGACTTCGGTGAAGTATATGCATATCAGTTTTATATCTAAGTAATAACCATGATTAAATATAGAATTATTACTTTGCTTTGATCGAGCCTCGTTGGGAGGGTCATCGTTGCCACTAATAATAATTCACAATCATCCTTTTGGGAATTTATTCATGTGAAAACCATCTTTTGGTAGTTCCGTTGGGGAAATTTCTCCAAAAGAATTCACAAATAAATAAATCATGGAGGTCAATGTTGATGTAATTTTATTATCCGGAATAAAATTTATCAACCAAAACATACTTAGTAATTTTCGAAAGTAAGATTTTCTTTTGACAATTTTTAAATCATGCAAACACATATATCAAATAAAAAACTGCACGAATTTAAAACAAGCATCAAGATAAAATAAATTACCTTGGGCACATATATCCAACTGTCATGGTTTAAATTGCATATCTTGATCTCGAGAAATCGTCTCTTCTTATTTGCCTTCATCGTTCGTCTCGAAAGGCTCCAATTGAATCCGCTACAATTCTTTAACGAACGTCCTCCGTCTTGGGTTAGGATGACGTCTGGTGCCTATGCCTACGCCCGAAAGCTCCAGAAATAGACACCCGTCACCCGCCCTCATCGAGCAGCACGCGGCTAGGATGCCGCCAGCATCCCAATCGGCCGCGTCGACCGAGTTCCGCTCGCGCGCCTAGCGCGCATCCGCCTTACCCCATGCGCGATCGACCGGGTGGTGCGTGCGGTCGCTAGGCGTTCCGCCCAGCCCGCGTGCTCCACCTTGGCTCGTGTACGTCCGGGCACTCGGACGACCGTCTTTAATTCTTTGTCTCCGTCTTCATTCACGATCCGGTTCTAATTTATTTACAAAATAAATAAACCTAGATCTAGACTAGTCTATTACATTGAACAAATCTAACAAATACTATTCTACTCGTGGATTTTCTCACGAGGCAAAACAAATCCGAACGAATCGAATTAAAAACCAATAATTTATTTGCATGTAAATAAGCACATTAAAATACTATGACAATTGGATACCTGCAAAACAGATCTGACAGTTCTACTATCCAATTTCAAATTTTAATGAACAACAATTTAAATTACAGTTTAAAAGATCAGAGCCCAAACCTGGGCTCTGATACCAGTTGTTGGGATAATTCATGTGCCAGTATCTATCGGGATGATCTTGTAAACACATATTTAAATTAACAATTATTACTAGCATGAATTTACCTAAGTGAATTAAATAATAATTATGCCAACAACGACATGCAAATAAAATCACTCAAAAAGTCCTAGCATGCGGAATTCTAGGAGTTTACGTAAACGTACCCGTTAGAGAGACGGTCTGAGACAGGCAGGATCAGGTAACAACTACCAACCAAAAGTCCTTCTCAAGTATTCCCACAGTCCTCGCTCAACAACCCGGTGGGAGGTTCTCCAATGAACGATTTATAAAACAAAGGAAAAATAAAATTGTTGCACCACCTTTGTGGATTTCTAATATTTCCAACACATGGAATTGGTGTGGGGATGAATGAATTCATCCCCTATTTATAAAAGGGGGGGTCAAAAATTAAGGTCCAAAATTAGGGTTGGAAAGATCTTTTCTTGATCTCCAAGAAATCTTGAATATATCCCATATATTCTTCTTTCCATGTGTATTTTTTTTTCACAAAATCTCACACCCTTATTTCCCCATAATTTTTGAAAATTTTAGTAAAGATTTGCAAAATTGAATCTTTCTTGAATTTATGAGATATTCTTGTATTCCAAGAATACATATCTTTTTCCATAAAATCTTTCCAAGAAAATATTTATTCCCTTTCTTATACTCATTTCGAAAATCCCATAAAGAAGGCCAAGTGGGAGATTTTCTTGAATTTATGAGATAATCTTGTATTCCAAGAATACTTATATCCTTTCCATAAAATCTTTTCAAGAAAAATTCTTCTCCCTCTTTTTCTCTATTTTTTTTTAAAATTTGAAGAAATATTAGGCAACAAAATTTATTTTATTTTAAGCACCTTTTATTTATTGGACTATAATTTGGGCTACTTGAGGGGACTTTAGGAGAATTAAGATGGACCTTCCAATTGACTTCTGAATTCCAATATTGAGCCATAATATAATTCAACCCATTAATATTAATTAATACCACTATATAATTAATATTGCACTATCCAATCTTAACCCATATTACGGTAATATGGCTCCCGGTTATTATTTCACGTGTTTAAGATTATTTAGTCCACTAATTAATTAAGCCACTGAAAAGCTTTATTAATTAATATCTTTGGCCTTGGAGTAAGGACAGCTCAGCTTTATTATTCATACCGGAAAATTAATTTCACTTGCAAGATTTGGTATGATAAAGATTCCGAGCCCACCAAGGGGACCAATCACGCAAGACTTTTGCAAGCACACGATTCTCTGTATTAATCTTAGCAACCATCGTACAATTAATATTATTGACCAAGATATAGGGTATCGAAGTCTCAATGATTCTCTTCCCATTTATAAGTCAAAGCAATAATTACTAATCGCACACGGTCCTTATTAAGTGACAGAGATTAAGAAATCAACAACCACTGAGGTCTAACTCTTCATCCCTTAAGTCAGTGCGAATGAGTTTATCCTCTCTGTAGGTCCACTTCAGCACATCGAATGCACTAGTGTAATCTCTTGGTCAAGACAAGTCAATCTGAGACTTACACATCAACTTCTACCAATAGACTGTTCGGGTCTATCTAAGTTGTGAAACACGCACTAGTTCACAAGGGACTGTTAACGTGATCTTTTGTGATCTGGTATCACCACGTTAACTACAATGTAACATGTGCTTTATGAACAGTTTGCAATAAATATATATAACATTCAATCATATTTAAAGCAATAGTGATAAATAATTTATTTCAGTAAATAAGTGTTTAATACATAGGTTATACAAAGTAAAAGCATTGTTGGTCCCGGTGATAACGAGTCTCACACGTGTATGGGGAGGGAATACACGTGTTCAGTGATTTTTCAAACTTTTTCTTCACTGAGGTCAGATGGGTCAGGTTATCCTGATATTTTTGTCCTGAGAAGCACGAATTGCCCTGAGTCAAAGTTTACTGAGACAGTGATCCTAAGCTGTTTTCAGAAGCTTCAGATTAGCCCAACTGATCCTGAATTTATCAGAGATCCTGAGGAGCTTGGATCAGATAATTATCTTACTGAACACTCAGTAGAGTTAGTTCAGTTTGGTAATTATTTGTTCTAGCTACTCAAGTGTGCGGAATGGTTGGCCCTAAGTTTATACTCGTTTTAGCTTTGCTGAAATATCTTCTTCCTTTAATACAACAGTGATTAAGGTTGTGACCAATTTTATGCAGTTAAGTGGATTAGTTCCAACTGAATATCAGTGAAATATGCATTCAGTGAAAAACATGTAACAGATAAAATGCAGTACAGAAAGCAAACAACAAAGCAATTATAGTGGTTCAGAGACTCAAGCTCCTACGTCCACTCTCTCTGATCTTCAGAGAAATTCCTTAACCACTTCCTAAAGCTTTCAGGCTAACTCACTGTAGCTTACTCACTTTTCTACCTTGAGTTTTCTGGCTGACTCACTGCAGCTTACTAACTCAAACACACACAAGTGTTCAGACTACCACAAGTAGCTTACTAACTTCTTCTCTAGAGTTTTCTGGCTAAGTCACTGTAGCTTACTCACTCTTTACAACTCTAACTCACCAACAAAACACACACAAACTACCTTAACAAAGAGTTTGGGTTTTGGGTTGGTTTCCAACTAGGGTGAGATATCCTTTATAATAAGAACTAATGCAAAGGCTAGGATATCTCTTCTAAGCTTTGGATATATTTATCAATCTAGGTTTAGAATAGTGAGCTCTCTCCAATGTGAAACACTTGGGAAATTCTAGGGTTTTCGAGTGCTTCAATTTACAATAATACGAATGAGCTCTTGAGTTGCTTTGAAATTTCCTGTAACCTCTCAATGTAAAGGGTCACTGGTATTTATAGGCAACTTCACCAAGGTCACTCTTTGAAAAAACTATCCATTGGAAGAGATAGCTTTATGAGTTTCCTCTTCTGGTGTTTGATGAATGGCTATTTTTAGGGTTTGAACACTCTCTTGCATGTTTTAGGAAATATGCAGTCATGTAGCCAATCACCAATTTTTTGCGATGCGAACTTAGTACTCGACATAATTCAGGTCCTGTCGCTTTCGATTAAGGTCGAAGTGCAGTGTTGTCTTCCTCTGATTGGTTCTTGTCTTCAGTGAATGTAGACAAACAAAACGGCTCTTTTTGGTCAATCTCTCTGAATGTGACAACCTTAAACAACACTTAGACTTAGTTCCTTTTGTCTACACTAGAATGTTTTGGGCAATATCTACTTTTCTGAACATGTGCGTTTTTCTCAGTTTTGTAGTCTTCAGATAGATATATTATTCAGTGCCTCTGAACATTCAAAGTTATCTTTTGAGTATTCGATATCTTCTTTTTGAGTCTTCATAACTCATGAGTCTTGATGTCTTGACAGAACTTCTTGAGTCTTGATGTCTTGACAGAACTTCTTCGAGTCTTGATGTCTTGAAAGAACTTTCATCTGCGTCTTGATGTCTTGACAACTTCTTCGAGTCTTGATGTCTTCTTGACAACTTCATCGAGTCTTGATGTCTTGAAAGAACTTCAAGATCTAACCTGATCTATATCTGCTAACTATACATTGTGCAGATATCTTCCTGAACAATCTATGTTGAAACCTGACTCAGACTATCAAGATTATCCTGAACATGTCATACTCAGGGGGTTTTGGGATCTAATCAAAACTTCTTTATTAAATTCATCTCCCAACAATTTCCCCCTTTTTGATGAAGCCAAAACCATCTTGTTATATTTAAGAAAACCTAACCTATCCTTAGGTTTCAGTTTATCTATTACAAACTAAAATGGTATTTCACCCAACAATTTTCTAAACAATCTGGCATATCAAGTAATTAAAGACATGTAAAAAGATAATGAGATATTATCTTTTGAGCATAAAGATAAAATTTTCATTGATATAGGATAAGAGTTACAGATTACAATGAAAATAAAAAATAAATCAGAAGAACAAAGTCTTCAGTCTTCTTCCACTTCATCCTCTGGCACTTCCAGGTTGAACATCCCGTAGTATCTCTTCTTCAGTTCATCCCTTGCCTTATGATATCAGGGTTGTTTCCTATTAGGCCTAGCTGGATGGCATACTGGGTTACTTCCTGAGAAATGGCTGCTTCATTCACATAGTCACTCTCAAACCTAGGAGCTAGGTACATGTATGGACCAGGGGCTACTATCTGCGTGTTTCCTTCATCTGCCATGTTGATCCAACTTTGCAGGTACTTAGGATATAATGTCAGTAAGTACTCAATGAAGGCTTCATTCTTATCCGAGTTGCTCCCCCTCCATTCTCTCATAATCTCATAATAGAACCAGAAGGTTCTCTTGATCTCTTCCCATGCATCAATGAACTGTATAGGCATCCACTTGTCAATGTGCGGCCACTTCTGAGTCTTTTCCGTACCCCTCCTTTTGCTTAAAAACTTTTTAAAACCACCTCTTCTTTTCTGCTCTTCTTCTTTCTTCTTCCTGATCAGTGGAACACCTGAAACTGAAGCAGTAGTCTTCTTCTCTTTTTCAATCTGAAGAACTTTCAGATTTTTCTTGGTATCGAAGACTTTTTTCTGAGTTTCAATTTCTTTCTTTTCAGCTTCTTCCTCAGATTCTTCAAATTCCATTATCAACTTCCTCTGAGTAGGTTTTGAAACTTTAGCTCTTTTATTCTTTTCTTATTCCACGAATGCAACAGCCTTTCTCTTTTTCGTGTCCGACCGCTTTCTTCACCGGCTTTGCTTGTCTCAATCATCCTTCTATCACTTTCGGTTTTTCACTAATTACTTCTGAATGGTTTGCTCGGATGTTTGAGTGAAGGTAGGTTTTTCCTTCTTTGAACTTCGGTTTCTCGGGGCTTCAATCTCACTTAAGGCATCCAAAATTTTCTTTCCTTCAGCTTCTTTTTTAGCCTTTCTCTCCAAGGTTTGTGCCAACAACTCACTTAATTTGCCACCAGGTCTTTCCCCCTTTTTGGCACCATACCTTGGGAGTAGTTAAGTCAGTGCAGTATCCATATAGTATTGCTCCTTGCCCATACTGCGTACTGCCCCTTCCAACTGATCATGCTCATCCTCTAGCTCATCATGTAATTCTTGGCCATTGAGAATTCATCTGCGAGTGGAGCAAACTGCTTTGAGAACACTTCATGCATCATGTCATCATCTTGGTCATGAGCGCGGGAGCCCATTTCCTCAACAAATTGCTTGATTATCGATCATTCTTCTCAATCGGTTTAGCTTCAAGGTAAGCGATTACGGTTTGATACCTTTGCTCCATCTCTCGCATTGAGCTCGGTTTGACTACATCAATCTTTCCTTCCAAAGTAGTTGTTTTATCTACAAGAGTTGTTTGTAGTTGCAGCATGTCTGAAGATGAACTCAGATTTTCCAGCTTTTGAGATTGGCTTGCCAAGGTTTCTTCAATTTGAGTCACTTTCTCCACCATTGGCACCACCTTCTTCAATTTATCCAGGATAGGGATCAAATCAATTTACGAGGCAAAACAATTATCTCCAACTAAAATGGTTTGCTCCAATTGAGCCTCGATCGCATATCATATATAACATTTAAAGATAGGAACTTCAAGAGCTTTGGCATAATGTATAATAGTTCCAAAAATACCAAGAGTGTTAACTTCACCGAGGATGTGTGATATCGATCAGGCAAAGATCGATGTCCTTCTCCATCGACTTTCGGTCTCTTTTTTTTTTTTCTCGATGTCTGTCCGAGGTTCCTTCTCCCCCTCGATTGCCTTTCACGCATCACCTCCACGATCTCCATCTTTGTTACGATCATGAGAACTTGATATATCTACTATTTCAGTATCTTTCCTTTCAGCTAACTTCTTTTTCACCAATTCATCAAAGTCGCCAGACTTTCATCCCGAGCTTTGTCTTTCACGAGCTTGAGAATTCAATCGAGATAAATTGCCCTCGAGATTCCACCACTCTTCTCCTCTGAGAATGATGCGATGTTCAACATTTCATGAAGTGTCTGATTCAGGATGTATCTGTGTCGTTCGAGCTGAAGAGCATATCCTGAAGGTCAGGATAAGCATTTAGCTCAGGGTATCGGTCCAGGATGAACCGTTCCCCCTTACTCCGCCATTCAGTCTCTTCGGCTACTTCCTTCTTCAATCTTGGGCTTTTAGGAGCTGTTTGCTCAGATTGTACAAGTTACAGTGCTGATGGATCAAGAAAAGGTTCATTCAGAAGCGTATCCAAGTTTAGCAATTTCTAAGGTTCAGACTGATCTGAAGTCTGAGCTGGTATTTCTTCAGTAGAGATCTGAGGTCCCTTGAAGATTTCCTAAGAGATTTTGTCTGAGCTCAGAGATGTTTCAAGTACCTCAGAGAAAACCTGTTCCTCAGTTTCTTACTCCTGCACATTTGTCACTACCTGAGCAAGAACCTGAAGTGGAGATTTCAACCCTTTCTGGCCTTCAGGTTGAGTTTCTTCAGTTTCACTGGCCTCATTTTCCACAATTGTTTGAAGCCTTCTGCGCTTCTGAGGAGCCAGTGCTTCTTCAGTTTCTCACCTTTCTCTCTTTTAATTTCCATCAGGGCTTTCCCCCTAGCTTGTTTGGCTTCTTCATTAGTTGTCTCAGTGGATTTCTGAGAAGTATGTCTTGTTTCCCTGACTTTCTCCACCACTGTTGTATCTTCCTCAGTTTCCTCTTCGGCAGTCTCCTCCTGAGACTCAGTGGTTTTCTCTTTCTTTCCTCTCAAAGTCTTCTTCGTTGGTTTGAACATGATTTTTGACTTTGGAAAGGAAGTGGAATCGGCAAAAATGTCCTCCTCTTCTCTGCACATTTCCAAGATAAATGCAATCTTGGTTGCATGTAGAATTTTTCCCTTGATAACTACAGAGCCATTCACCTTCTGAATTTGTTTGGCTTGATCACTCACCACCTTGATCAAATAGTGCAACCAATTGAATGTCGTAGTAGGTGAATCTTCCATCGCCGTCATTAGCCTTAACTTAGGTTTGCTTATCTGTTCGAAACTACCAGATCTACTCATGATGCATTTGCTTACAATATCCAACAATACTCGATATTTAGGCTTCAAATGCCTCTTATTCAAAGTAGCTTCAAACTTTACCGGATGCTCAGTAATTTTATCAAAATACTCTTGTTCCCTACCCATCATGTATATTGTAGGGTCTTCACCTCTATCACTTAACTCATATATGGCATTCAGATTCTTAGGAATAATATATAATTCCCTAACAAAATCCACATATTTTGTACTATGTTCCAAATGCAATATCATAATCTTAGACTCTATGCAATTTTCGTCATCCAATTGCATATTAGAAACAAACTCAATTACCTCCTTGGCATATTCAGCATCTGGTTGATTTGCGATCAGACAAGTAAGCTTTGTCATACGAATCATATGCAACGCCTCCTCCTCGTGAGGTGCATTGGATGTGCTTTCCAGAGAAACAACATATTTGTACCATGGTTTGTTGGAAATGGCGAGTTTGTCTTATATAGAGAGTGTCATTTTTTTTGGTGATTTTGAGTGAAGGGTTTTTTAGATAAGAGATTTCTGGGTAATCGAAGGTTTTGAAGCAGAGGATTTGTGAAGACGGAGGCCTTTTTGAAATAGGGCTTGAATGGAGTCTTTGTAATGGATATAGGATTTTGATTTATGGAAAATCGCGTAGATGAAGGTTTTGACGGTCAAGATTAAAAACCGACTAAAATGGGTATTTGAAAGGACGGTTTTGCAAGTACTTAGCCGCCAATTTATCCATATTGGTGATTAATGAACAGTGCATTTAATTACTGTTCCTGCAGACCATTGAATTTCCTCGAGAATTTCAAAAGTCCCGCCCAATTATTTCTTCAGGTGTTTTGTCATTTATTGCCAATGATTACTGAGATTCAGATAGACAATAAATGTGGTGCATGAGTAAATACTTCTTCAGACTAATTTTCTCCATCAGTCTTACTGAGTTTTGACCTTGATAAAATGTTAGTATAATACTGAGTACTGAACTTCAGGATAACTGGGTTTCTCAAGACTCAGTGTTCAGGACTCTCAATTTTATCCTGAGTTTTTCAGTAAAAACCTGAGAAAACTTCATGCATCTGAAAACCTTCAATTTTTCAGATTTGCTTTATTCACCTGGATCCAACATACCTAATTCAACCGATAGTTCACGAAATCTTGATTCAACCAAAGGTTTAGTCAAGATATCGACTCTCTTATCGGTATGAATTTTCTCCATTCGATGTCTTTCTTCTCAACATGATCTCTGATGAAGTGATGTCTGATATCAACATGCTTACATCTGGTGTGCAATCTGGGATTTTGTGTTATAGCAATTGCACTATTATTATCACAAAATATAGGTACTTCATTGGCTATAATCTTATAATCCCTCAATTGTTGTCTGAACCAAAGAATTTGTGCTGCAAATGACTTCCTGCAGCCATGTATTCAAACTTCAATGAGTATTGGTTGCTCTTTTGAGGTTTGTTTCTTTGAAAACCATGATATCGGTTTACTTCCAAGAAATTGACAAGTTTACGTGGTAGACTTCTGTCAATTCTACATCCTCCATAATCGACATCCCAATAACCCGGTTAATTCAAGGTTATCATCGGTGGATACCATAATCCTCTATTCACAATTACCTTTAAGATATTTCGAGAATCTTTTTGGCGGCCTCCATGTGACTAGCCTTAGGATTAGCTTGGTATCTTGCACATATCCCAACAAAGAAATGTTATATCGGGCCTACTTGTCATGAGATATAGCAATGATCTAATTATCCTCTATAATCAGTGTGATTTACTGATTTGCCCTCAGGATCAGTATCCATCTTGTAGTTAGTATTCATGGGAATTCTAACTGCATTGCAATTCTGTACTCCATACTTTGCAATCAGATCTCTGGTGTATTTTGCTTGATTGATGAATATTTCTTCCTTAGTTTGTTTCACCTGAAGTCCAAGAAAGAAATTCATCTCCCCATCATTGACATCTCAAACTTTCCTTTCATCGAGTAGAAAACTTTTCACCTGGCGATGATTTGGAGATCCAAATATGATGTCATCCACATAGATCTGAACTAGTAAAATATCATTTCCATCTTCTATCCTGAACAAAGTCCTATCAACAGTTCATTTGATAAAACCATGGTCAGTAAGAAACTAAGAAAGGGTATCATACCATGCTCGGGGTGCTTGCTTAAGACCATACAAGGCTTTCCTGAGCCTGTAAACTTGGTCATTCTGACAAAATCCTAGAGGTTGTTCCACATATACTTACTCCTTAAGCACACCATTCAGAAATGCACTTTTCACATCCATCCGATGGTATGTGAATTTCATGTGGGCGAAGATATGCAAGAAACAATCTGATGGCTTCTAGTCTTGCAACAGGTGCAAAGGTTTCATCATAATCCAAGCCTTCTTCTTGGGAATAACCTTGTGCAACTAGCCTTGCCTTGTTTCTCACAATGTTGTTGTTTTCATCTCACTTATTCTTGAACACACACTTAGTTTCAATCACATTGTGTCTTTTAGGTCTGTCCACTAGCTCCCAAACTTCATTCCTTGTGAACTGATTCAATTCTTCTTGCATAGCAACAATCCAGAATGAGTCTTGTAGAGCTTCTTCAATCTAAGTAGGTTCCTTTTCTGATGAAAACAAACATAATAAAGCACTTTCACCATGGAACCGTCTTGTCTTTACTCCTTCTGATAGATCACCCACAATCTGATTTGTAGGATGGCTATCCAACCATTTTCTCCTGGATGTTCCCCCTTCAGTAGTGTCCTCAACATCAGGAATGTTAGGTTCAGGCAGTTCATCAAATTCAGGGAATAACCGAAAAGGAGAAAGGGAATCATCTTCCTCAGGGGAAATTCCATTCAGAACATTGTTAGAGACATTTGTTCCCCCTTGGTTGATAGATTCAGAGTTTGCCTCAGCTATGACCACATTTTCATTGGCATTACATACCTGAGTCTGAACTAGTGTATGTTCAGATTGGTCAGTTTCAGTGTGTTGGCTTTCCTTCAGTGAAGAATTTTCATCCTGAGTCTCACCATCCCGAGTTTTTTCATCCCGAACTTCTTTGTGCGAGTCCGATTCACTCCATTCATAGAAAGTGACCGACTTCTTCTTTTTTTGTGTTCGGAGGATTTCTTTTTTCAAAGCTAAGTCTGGTGATTCTCTTGGTCAGTTCTCCTGAGTCATGTTCCTGTTTCTTCTGAACACAAGTAGATTCATCAAAAACAACATGAGGTGTTTCTTCCACAATAAGAGTCCTACAGTTGTAAACTCTGAAGGCTTTACTGACTTCAGAATATCCTAAGAATATCCCTTCATCAGCTTTGCTATCAAAAGTTTTCAACTGATCTTTTCCATTATTGTGTATGAAACACTTGCAACCAAACACACGAAAAAAAAGAAACAAGAGGCTTCCTTTCATTCCACAACTCATATGGAGTTTTTCCTTGATTCTTGGTCAGCATGGATCTGTTCTGAGAGTAGCATGCAGTGTTGATAGCTTCAGTCCAAAATCTCTTAGGAATATCAGCTTCAACAATCATTGTTCTTGTAGCTTCTTTCAGAGTCCTATTTCTTCTTTCAGCAACACCATTCTGTTGTGGGGTCCTTGCAGTTGATGTTTCATGGGTTATACCATTTGCTGCACAATAATCAGATATGATATGATTGATAAACTCAGTTCCTTTATCTGATCTGATCTTGACCACACTCAGATTCTTTTTAGTACAGAGCCTTTTCAGTATTTCTGGCAGTTTTGTCCGAGTCTCCTTCTTACTAAGTAAGAATATGACCCATGTGTATCTAGAGTAGTCATCAACTACCACAAGTGTGTTTTTACGCCATTTGTGCTTCACAGTGTTCTTGGACCAAAGAGATCCATATGTAGCGATTCTGATTCTCGTCGGTAAAACATCTATTTTGCTTTTGAAAGATGCTCTAATTCGTTTTCCTTTCTGACAGGCATCACAAACATGATCTTTACTGAACACTTCATTTGGTAACCCCCTCACAAGTGCTAATATTGCAAGTTTGTTCAGGGTTTTAAAGTTTAAGTGATTCAGTCTTTTGTGCCACAACCAACTGGTATCAGTGGAACTTTTTGCAACCAAACATGTATCTTTAGGAGATAATTTCCAATCAGCAGGATACACATTTCCTTTTTTAGTACCAGTCAGTAAAATTTTATGTGAAGTATTGTCTTTCACATAACATAAGTTCTTTGAGAACTAAACACTGAATCCTTTGTCACAGAATTGACTGATAGAAAGCAAGTTATGCTTTAAACCAGACACATATGAAACACCATGGATATGAACAGAATCAACTTCAAGAGTTCCATATCCCTAAGTTTGTCCTTTTGAGTTGTCTCCAAATGTGATCTGAGGGCCTTTTTGCTCAACATAGTCAGTGAGTAGTTGCTTATATCCTGTCATATGTCTTGAACATCCACTGTCCAGATACCATACAGCAGGTGTCAATTTATTTCTACTCATCAGTGCTATGTTGTATTCATTCAGTTCAGTGCCCTTTTCCTTTACCTGAAAAACAGATCAGTTTTTAGGTACCCATTTGGTGTAGGGTCCTACCAGGTTAGCTGTACCTTTTGGAACCCAAATCTTCCTGATAACTCTAATTACTTTAGAGTGGCTGATTTATCTCCCATAAACATCTACATACACATTCACTGCCCTAGGTGCCTTGGCAGTACCTTGTGTATGAGTGTCAGCCTTAGCATGAACATGAGCCTTAGAGTTCTTCTTGGGTTCAGGCTTTTTGTTCAAGTGCCTTAGCTTTGGTGCAGCTGGTCTCTGTCTCTGCTGACTTGGGTTCAGGAAACCTTTACCCTTAGACAAGTGGGGTTTAGGTTGCCTGTACTGAAATTGGGGTCTTTCAGTAATCTGAGGACTTGGTCTTTTCAGTTGAGAATATCTCTGTTGAGTGTTTCTCTTCTGAAAATTCCTCTGATGGTTCAGTGCAGATCTCTTCTGGTTGGTATTCTTAGCCTGAGGCTTTGAAATCTTGGCCTAAAATTTCCTCTTTTAGTGTCTGAGTTTTTCTAGCCTTTTCCTGAGGTTTGGGCTTTCTTCCCTGAACCTTCAATTTTTTTGAAACCATATGTCCTTTAACCTTGTCTAAAACTCTGGGTTGTTCTTCAGTAAGAAGATTAGATGCCACTGGTTTAACAAAGACAGTCTTGGTGCTACTAGAAGTAGCATTCAGAAGACCTTGTGAGGTTTCCCCTGGAATGTATCCCAATCCAGCTTTTATAGTTGCAGGTCTTTGATAACTCTAAATTTCATCTATTACTTTAGATGCAGAATTCAATAGAGCTAACTTTCTCTGCGCACTATCCTCAAATTTCTTTAGAGTTTCATGCTTCTCAAATAGGTCATTGAACTCAGTTCTGATAAGCTGAATCTCTATAGTGGATTTCTCTAATTTTCTATTCAGGATCTCTATCACCTTCTCTTTTTACGAGTTGTACTTTTCGAACATCCAGTTCATCGAGAGTTCCCATCAATTGAGAAGTGATCTTAGCATTTTTAGAATCTTTCCACTTGATTCTCGTGATCGATTCCTTTTGTTACGCTCTTGAGTTTCAATGAGCAGTTCTTGTAACACAGAATAGTCCTTCATAAGATTCTCAAACGAATCCATCAGGTCAAAGTTATTGTTTACAGTTGAACTTGAGAACTCATGTGCTTGTGCAGGAGCAACAACAGAGATAGAAGAATTTACTTCCTCCACAGCCATAAGACAGACATCATCACTTTGTCCTTTATGCGAGAAAATCTCATTTGAGGAACTGGAACCTTCTTCAGAATGTTCTTCCTCTTCTGCAATCATAGCTTTCTTGCTGGAGATCTTCTTGTCTCTCTTGGCTTGTCTCTCCTTTCTTTCTTTAGCACTCAGCTCAGTACAGTCATATTGAAAGAGACCTTTCTTCTGACAATTGTAGCATCTATTGGTATCATCATCCTGATAACTTTTCTCCTTGGTCTTGGAGTCCTTCTTCTTGGATGAGGATCCTTGACTTCTGTCCTTCTTTTTCTCGATGAATCATCCTCGACTTCTAAGTTTCTCTTGTACACATGATTCTTGTAGTATTTCTTATATTTTCCATATCTCTTTATTGAGTCTTTCAAACCTCCTTGCCATCGAGACTAGCTTATCCTCTTGCTCATCCCGATTTACGGCAAGTGAGTTTTTCGAACTCTCTAGCTTTTGAGGTTTCTCTTTGGCTTTAAAAGCCACATTCTTGCTAGATGAAGAATCATCTTTGCTGTCAGATTTCTTTGTTTTCTTGTCAATCACAAACTCATAAGCTTTCAGTTCAGAGAAAACTTGTTGGAAAGGCATGGAATCAATATTTTTGGTGTTTTCAATCACCGCAGCATGTATATCCCATTTCTTAGACAATCCTCTAAGAATTTCCAGTGCCACTTCTCTCTGTGGGTATCTTTTCCCAAGAGCACTCAGATCATTCATGATGCTAGTGAATCTGACCTCAAGTTTGTCAATGGACTCACCATCTTCCATTTCAATGCCATCAAACTTTCAAATAGCAACAGAAAGTTTGTTTTCCTTAATATGATCTGTGCCTTGACACATAATAACAAGTGTGTCCCATATTTCTTATGCAGTTTCACAGTGAGAAATCATCTCCATAACACCATCATCAATAGTGCTATACAAAGTATCTTTAGCAATGTAGTCCAGATTGACTAACTTTCTCTCATCAGGAGTCAGTTGGTCATCAGGTTTAGGAAATTCATCCCTGGGATCATTTCTCTCAGTATCAGTGATTCTGGGATTTACAACAGTAAATTTGAATGGTCCTTCAGAAACCACTCTCCACATTCTTTCATGTTTTGAATACAGATGATGAGCTGCATTCTCGGTCTCCATAGGTCATAGCTCTCAACAGAGAACATAGGAAGTTTCTTAGAAGGCATGATGGTCGAGCCTTGTAAGATATCGACAAAATGAGATCTATTCAGTAGACCATCAAAGTCTTTCAGCAAATAAACTATGGCTACCAAAGCAAGTGGACAAAATGAACCACTAGCTCTGATACCACTTGTTGGTCCCGGTGCTAACGAGTCTCACGTGTATGGGGGCGGAATACACGTGTTCAATGATTTTTCAAACTTTTTCTTCACTGAGGTCAGATGGGTCAGGTTATCCTGATATTTTTGTCCTGAGAAGCACGGATTGCCCTGAGTCAAAGTCTACTGAGACAATGATCCTGAGCTGCTTTCAGAAGCTTCAGATTAGCCCAACTGATCCTGAATTTATCGAGATCCCGAGGAGCTTGGATCCAGATAATTATCTTACTGAACACTCAGTAGAGTTAGTTTAGTTTGGTAACTATCTGTTCTAGCTACTCAAGTGTGCGGAATGGTTGGCCCTAAGTTTATACTCGTTTTAGCTTTGCTGAAATATCTTCTTCCTTTAATAAAACAGTGATTAAGGTTGTGACCAATTTTATGCAGTTCAGTGGATTGGTTCCAACTGAATATCAGTGAAATATGCTTTCGATGAAAAAACATGTAATGATAAAAATCAAGATAAAAAAGCAAACAACACGGCAATTATAGTGGTTCGAGAGACTCAAGCTCCTCGTCCACTCTCTCGATCTTGAGAAAATTCCTTAACCACTTCCTAAATCTTTCAGGCTAACTCACTGTAGCTTACTCACTTTTCTACCTTGAGTTTTCTGGCTGACTCACTGCAGCTTACTAACTCAAACACACACAAGTGTTCAGACTACCACAAGTAGCTTACTAACTTCTTCTCTAGAGTTTTCTGGCTAACTCATTGTAGCTTACTCACTCTTTACAACTCTAACTCACCAACAAAACACACACAAACTACCTTAACAAAGGGTTTGGGTTTTGGGTTGGTTTCCAACTAGGGTGAGATATCCTTTACAATAAGAACTAATGCAAAGGCTAGGATATCTCTTCTAAGCTTTGGATATATCTATCAATCTAGGTTTAGAATAGTGAGCTCTCTCCAATGTGAAACACTTGGGAAATTCTAGGGTTTTCGAGTGCTTCAATTTACAATAATACGAATGAGCTCTTGAGTTGCTTTGAAATTTCCCGTAACCTCTCAATGTAAAGGGTCACTGGTATTTATAGGCAACTTCACCAAGGTCACTCTTTGAAAAAACTATCTGTTGGAAGAGATAGCTTTATGAGTTTCCTCTTCTGGTGTTTGATGAACGGCTATTTTTAGGGTTTGAACACTCTCTTGCATGTTTTAGGAAATATGCAGTCATGTAGCCAATCACCAATTTTTGCAGTCTGGAACTTAGTATTGTTGGGGAATTAATTGCACGGATCTATTCGGGATAAATATTTAAATACAAATTTAATTCTGATAATTATTACTAGCATGAATTAATCCTATATTAATTCAAATAATAATTCAACAACAAATCATGCATATAAATAGTTCACGTAAATCCTACGCATGCGGAATTACTACGAGTTAACGTGAACGTACCTCTTTGAATGGCAATGGCCTCATTGATTAGACACACCAAAAAAATCTTCCCAAGTATTCCCTTAATCCTTGCTCGACAATCCGGTGGTAGGATGCTCGCGAACAATTAACAAAAGAAAAATAAACTTTGTTGCACCACCTTTGTGGATTTACTAATTTTTCCAGCACATGGAATTGTATTTGGGAATGAAACATTCATCCCCTATTTATAGAGGGTGGTGGTCGAAAATTTCATGTGAAATAGGGAGGAAAAAATCTTTTCTTGATCTCCAAGAAATCTT
This sequence comes from Stenogyne calaminthoides, assembly GCA_037126765.1. Lineage (NCBI taxonomy): Eukaryota > Viridiplantae > Streptophyta > Magnoliopsida > Lamiales > Lamiaceae > Stenogyne > Stenogyne calaminthoides. Next base: position 18,099,814 of record JBBCBC010000031.1, on the reverse strand, counting down.
TAATATATCTCATATATTCTTTTCTCCATAATTAAAATATTCCACAAAATCCCACTCTCTTATTTGTTATGGAATATTTCGAAATATTAAGGGATCAAGATTCCAAGATTTGGATCTTCTTGAATTTATGAGATATTCTTGTATTTCAAGAAATACATATCTTTCATAATATCTTTTCAAGAAAATCAAGAAAATCTTTCTTGCCCTTTATATTCAAAATTTTCGAAAAATGCTATATGGATAACCAAGTGGGAGATTTCTTGAATTTAATGAGATAATCTTGTATTCCAAGAATACATATCTTCATTCCATAACAAAATTCAAAGAAAATCTTTCTCCCCTTTTAATCCATAATTTTCGAAAAAAATAGAAAAAATATGCAACAAGATTTATTTTATTTTAAAACACCTTTTTCAGTTATTGGACTTTATGTTGGGCTACTTAGGGGGCTTTTAGGAGAATTAAGATTGGACCTTCCAATGGATCTTGAATTATCAATATTAATTAATCCCACTACATAATTAATATTGCACTATCCATCTTAACCCATATTACAGTCAATATGGCTCCCCATTATTATTTCCCGTGTTTAAGATTATCTAGCCCACTAATTAATTCAAGCCACTGAAATAGCTTTCTATTAGTTAATATCTTTTGTCCTTGGTAAAGGAACGGTTCAACATTATTATCCATACCGGAAACTAGTTCCACTTGCAAGATTTGGTATGATAAAGCTTATGAACCTCCCAAGGGGGCAAATCGAACAATCGTACTTGCACATGATTTTTGGTATTAAATCTTAGCAATCGCATGTGACCAATAATATTGCCCAAGATAAAAAGTATTGAATCTCGTTGATTCTCTACCCATGATAAGTCAAAGCAATAGTTACCAACCACACGTGATCCTATTTAAGGGACGAAGATTAAGAAATAACGAACCACTGAGGTCTAATTCTTCCTTGTTTAGTTCTGAAGAATTTGTCCTCCTGTAGGTCCTGCTTCGATTATGTCACCATGCACTAGTGTAATCTCTTGGTCAAGACAAGCCAATCTGAGCCTTACACTTCAACCTTTCACGATGGATTGTTCATTTCCATCTAGGTCGTGAATGGTGTACTTTTGGTTACTAGGGACTGTTAATTTAATCTTCTGTGATCTGGTATCACTAAATTATCTACAATGTAACACGTACTATTTATTGAACAGTTATGCAGTAAATATATGTAACATTCAATGATATTTAAAGCATCAGTGATAAACAATTTATTTCAGTAAATAAGTCCGAAATTCAGTTTTGATTATACAAAGTAAAAGCATACTTTCCAGTATAATCCCAACAATCTCCCACTTATACTCAAAGTCTGCTTTTAAGTATACTACAACATGTCTCGTGTAGTTCCTAATACGTGACATCTAATGTCACCTACACGAACCTAATAATTTCTCCCACTTATACTCAAAGCAGTTAGCAAATCGGTCTTGACACCCATTCCTTCCACATGTCTCTCGAATGTATTCAGAGGCAGACCCTTTGTGAATGGATCTGCTAGGTTGTCTTCTGACGCTATCTTTGCCACCTCTATATCTCCTCTCTTAACGATATCTCGTATAAGATGGTATTTCCTTTCAATGTGTTTGCTGGCCTTGTGGGCTCTTGGTTCCCTTGAATTTGCAACTGCTCCGGCATTGTCACAATAAACAGTGATTCTGCTAGGCAAATTCGGAACTACATTCAAGTCCACTAGGAAGTTCTTGAGCCAAACCGCTTCTTTCGCTGCCTCGCAAGCAGCTACATATTCGGCTTCCATGGTAGAATCTGCGACGCATTTTACGCTTGATGCTTCTCCATGTCATGGCTCCTCCCCCCATGCAAAACACACTACCGGAGGTAAATTTTCTGGAATCTAAGTCTGATTGGAAATCCAAGTCCGTGTATCCGATGAGGATTAGACTATCTGACTGATAAATTAACATTCTATCTCGAGTTCTTTTCAGATACTTCAGAATGTTTTTAATTGCGTAGTCAATGTTCTTTCCCCGGGTTACTTTGATATCTTGCCACCATGCCAACGCCAAGCAGATATCCGGTCTCGTACACAACATTGCATACATAAGGCTTCCGCGGTGCCGAAGCATATGGAATGCCTTTCATGTCATCTATCTCCTTTTTGTGTCTTAGGACACATTTTCTTGGATAGATGGATTCCATGTCCGAAAAAGTAAGCCTTTCTTGGAATCTGCATCTTTGAATCGTTTCAAGACAGTGTCTATGTATGAAGCTTGCGACAAGCCTATCATCCTTTTCTTGCGATCTCGAGTGATCTTGATCCCAAGGATGTGTGCGGCTTCCCCTAAGTCCTTCATATCAAACTGTTTTGAAATCCATGCCCTTACGTCTGATAATACCTTTACATCGTTCCCGATGATCTAATGTCGCTTCGATAGTACTAAGAATACCAATGCAGTTCCGACACATTTTTGTACACACAACTTTCGAACTCGTTTTGATCAAACCCATAAGACTTTATAACATGATCAAAACATTGGTTCCAAGCTCTGGATGCCTGTTTGAGTCCGTATATGGACTTCATGAGCTTACAAACTAGGTGTTCTTGGCCTTTTTCAATGAAGCCTTGGGGTTGTTGCATATAGATCTCTTCATCAAGACTTCCGTTAAGGAAAGCCGCCTTGACATCCATTTGCCGATTTCAAAGTCGAGATCTTGAAGAATCGATAAGAGAATTCGATGGACTTGAGCATGGCTACGGGCGAAAAAGTTTCCTCATAATCGATCCCTTCTTTCTGAGTATAACCTTTCTCCACAAGTCTTTCCTTGAAGGTTTCCACCTTCCCGACTGGTCCTTTTTTTCTCTTGTACAGCCACTTGCAACCAATGGGTTTGACCCCATTAAGTGGTTCGACTAGCTCCCACACTCTGTTATGATCCATAGAACCCATTTTGGTTTTCATTCTTTGTTTGCCAACCGCATCCTTGTCTTGGATTGCCTCGTCATATGTCCATGGGTCTCGATTAAATCTTGACCGGGGATCAAGTCCGAGGACTCTCCTATCCCCATGAATCTCTCGGGATGTTTCACAACCCTCCTACTACGACGAGGTTCCGGTTGTGTAAGTGTGTCGTTTGGTATGTCATCTTGTACAGTTGGCACTGAGGTTAGCCCCCTTAGCTCATTTAAGGTAATCTCACTTCTGGGTCTTCTTTCGTTCATATAGTCTTCTTCCAAAAATCTAAAGTGGGTGCTTATTACCACCTTTTGATCTTCGGAACCATAGAACATACACCCTTTTGTTCCCTCGGGGTATCCCACAAACAACCTTAATTCTGATCGAGGATCCAATTTACCGGCTTCCTTGTCCAACACGTAGGCCGGACACCCCCAAATCTTCATGTGTCTCAAACTGGGCTTGCGCCCGGTCCACAATTCTTTGGGAGTTTTGGGAACCGATTTGGATGGCACCAAGTTCAGAATGTAGGCTGCTGTTTCCAAGGCATGACCCCAAAATGACTTGGGAAGATCCGCATAACTCATCATTGATCTAACCATTTCCAAAAGAGTTCTATTTCTTCGCTCTGCAACCCCGTTTTGTTGAGGGGTTCCGGGTGCAGTTAGCTGGGATGCAATCCCTTTATCAGATAAGTAGTTCAAAAATTCATCGCTGAGGTATTCGCCTCCACGATCGGATCGTAGAGACTTGATACGTTTTTCCCTATGATTCTCTGCTTGAGCCTTAAATTCTTTGAATTTCTCAAAGGTCTCAGATTTATGCTTCATAAGGAAAATATAATCGTACCTTGAGTAGTCATCAATAAAAGTGACGAAATACTCATAACCTCCTCTTGCTTTGGTTGACATTGGACCACATACATCTGTGTGAACAATTTCTAACACTTCTTTGGCTCTATTCCCCTTGGCTCTAAATGCCCTCTTGGTCATTTTACCCTCCAAACATGATTCGCAGGTTGGAATTGGTTCAACTTGGAGAAACTCCAGTGAACCGTCTTTCACCAACCTTTGGATCCTCTTCAGATTAATATGTCCCAATCTTAGATGCCATAGAAGTGTCTCGTTCACGTCTGATGAATGTTTTCTTTTCTAGGGAAACAGTTGATGTGTTATAGGATGCATTTCGTGAGTGGTGTGCACAGTTAATTGTATAGAGATTATTCGACAACGTTCCATGACAGATAAATTTATCAAAAAGAGAAATGGTAACAACTTTATTAAAAGTAACCGAATATCCATCAAGAAAAAGTTTAGAAACTGAAATTAAATTCTTTCTAAAATTCGGAACGTAAAGAACATCTCTTAAAATTTAAACTCTGTCTTCAAAAGACATGTGCACTTCTCCCACTGCTTCAGCTGCCACTCTCGTAGCATTGCCCAGTGTGATGAGGATCTCACTCTCACTAAATTGCCGGATTCGCTTGAACCCCTGTAAAGTGAAACAAACATGATCAGTGGACCCCGTATCCACTACCCATAAATGGGAGGCATACGCCGCTAAGCAAGTTTCAACAACTAGTGCGTGAGAATTACCTTTCTTTCCATTCCTTTTGGGTTTGGAACAAGCTGACCTCAAATGTCCTTTTTCACCGCAGTTGAAGCACTTCCCCTTAGCTGGCTTGCTCACCGCTCCACCCTTCTTCACCTTTTCTTTGCCATTGGCAACACTTGAGTTCACTTGCTTGTGGCTTTTGTCCTTTTTCTTGTTCTTACCACCCCTTGGCCTAGAAGAAGAAGAGGGTCCATTTGCCACCAAGGCTTAGCTCTTTTGCCCCAATATCGCCTCTGCCGAGACTAAAGCTTGCAATAGATCAGGCATCGAGAACTTCTGATTATTCATCTGGTAGTTCAGCCTGAACTGTTCAAAACTTTTCTGCAGAGAGTGGAACACGAAATCGATTTGGGTCTCGATGTCGTATTCAGCGCCAAGTACCTCAAGTTTGTTAAGGTGAACCATCATCTGGAGAACGTTCTCCCTTACGGGCGTTCCCTCCACCATTTTCATAGAGAGCAAGTCCCTCATGGTGATCTGACGAGCCACATGGTTCTGATGTTGAAACATCGCTTTAAGACTAGTCATGATGTCTGCAGCGGTCTCAACGTTCTGGTGTTGGTGTTGCAACACATCTGACATAGAAGCCAAGATGGTACACTTTGCCATTTCGTTGGAACGCTCCCAGTCAGCATACTCTTTCTTAACCGTTTTAGTTGACTCATCTTTTGGCTTTTCTGGTTTAGGTATAGTGAGAACCCAGTTATAGCTTTGTGCAGTGAGGACAATAGTAAGTTTACGATTCCAATCAACGAAGTTTTCACCAGTAAGCAAATTGTCTTTAAGTATATTGAACAGTGGATTAAAAGGTTGCGACATGATGAACTGAAATAAATAATAATATGCATAAGCACAAATATATCACAAGGTTCGATCACATGCATCATATTAAAATCTCAAAAAAAATATGAGCATGCATCAGCCAACATCTCAAAACAGTTTAAATAAGCCACGTGGGGTTGGTCATTATTTAAACACATTCAAGCAGGTTACCAACAAGAACAGTTATTAAACCTTTAATATCCAGATTAATAGTTGGCTCCCACTTGACCAATATAAAATTGACAGGGACTTCGGGGAAGTATATGCATATCAATTTTATACCTAAGTAATAACCATGATTAAATACAGAATCATTATTTCGCTTTGAACGAGCCTCGTGGGGAGGTCATCGTCGCTTACTAGTAATAATCCACAATCATCCATTTGGAATTCATTCATCGAAAAGCTAACTTTTGATCGTCCCCGGGGAAATTTCTCCAAAAGAATTCACAAATAAATAAATCATGGAGGTCAAAATTAATTCAATTTTATTATCCGGAATAAAATTGTCAATTAATTATTTAAACATACTTAGTAATTTTTTATGGTGAGATTTTCATTGGGCAACTCTCATGCAAACACATTTAAACAAATTAAATAAAGCACAAGAAAACACAATAATAAATCAAGCAAAGCGGAAATATAAACATATTGGCCACAAATTATCCAATTGTCATGGTTTGATTTTGAAGAAACGCCGTCTTGAATTTCTCCCACTCGATCGTCTCGAAAAGAACTCCGTCTCGAAATGCCACGCCAAGTAGCTCGCAGCTTGGATGCACGCCCGCATCCGGCCGGCCACTTGGCGAGTCGACCTCTCGGCGGCCAAGATGCCTCGGCGTTCTCATTTCGCCCGTGCCTCGGCCGCTTCAAAGGCCAGTCGGCAGGCGATCACGCATATCCTCGCAGATCCAGCACAAGATGCTTCGCCCGGCCTCGCCCTGCCGGATCTCGGCGGCGCCCTGGCGTCCCAAGCCTTTCGCCTTCTCCCGTCCGCCTCGCGATGGTCCCGTCGCGCTTATCGCGAAACCTCCGGCGTCGCCGCCCGTCCACGCTCGCGCCCGTCCAGGCCGATCCCGCCCGACGCCTAGCGTCGAAACCCTTATGCATGGCGACGTCCGCATCGCGCGTGTGCCTCCCTTGGCACGTTTCACGCGATGCACGTCATCCGCGTACGGTTCTAGATCTATCCTTTAATTCTTCATCTCCGCCTCCGTTTCCGATCCGGTTACAATTTATTTACAAAAAATAAATAAATCTAGATCTAGACTAGTCTATTACATTGATCAAATCAAACAAATCCTAATCTACTCGTGGATTTTCTCACGAGGCAAAACAAATTCGAACGAATCGAATTAAAAACCACAATTTATATGCATGCATAAATAAACACATTAAATTCCATGACAATTGGATACCTGCAAAAAAAGATCTAGCAATTCTACTATCCAATTTTAAATTTAATGATAACGAATTAAATTATAATTTAAAATTCAGAGCCCGAAACCGAGGCTCTGATACCAGTTGTTGGGGAATTAATTGCACGGATCTATTCGGGATAAATATTTAAATACAAATTTAATTCTGATAATTATTACTAGCATGAATTAATCCTATATTAATTCAAATAATAATTCAACAACAAATCATGATATAAACAAAGTTCACGTAAATCCTACGATATCACGAATTACTACGAGTTAACGTGAACGTACCTCTTTCAATGGCAATGGCCTCGTTGATTAGACACACCAAAAAAACCTTCCCAAGTATTCCCTTAATCCTTGCTCGACAATCCGGTGGTAGGATGCTCGCGAACAATTAACAAAAGGAAAATAAACTTTGTTGCACCCCTTTGTGGATTTACTAACTTTTCCAGCACATGAAATTGTATTTGGGAATGAAACATTCATCCCCTATTTATAGAGGGTGGTGGTCGAAAATTTCATGTGAAATAGGGAGGAAAAAATCTTTTCTTGATCTCCAAGAAATCTTTAATATATCTCATATATTCTTTTCTCCATAATTAAAATATTCCACAAAATCCCACTCTCTTATTTGTTATGGAATATTTTGAAATATTAAGGGATCAAGATTCCAAGATTTGGATCTTCTTGAATTTATGAGATATTCTTGTATTTCAAGAAATACATATCTTTCATAATATCTTTTCAAGAAAATCAAGAAATGCCCTTTATATTCAAAATTTTTGAAAAATGCTATATGGATAACCAAGTGGGAGATTTCTTGAATTTAATGAGATAATCTTGTATTCCAAGAATACATATCTTCATTCCATAACAAAATTCAAATAAAATCTTTCTCCCCTTTTAATCCATAATTTTCGAAAAAAATAGGAAAAATATGCAATAAGATTTATTTTATTTTTAAACACCTTTTTCAGTTATTGGACTTTATGTTGGGCTACTTATGGAGCCTTTAGGAGAATTAAGATTGGACATTCCAATGGATCTTGAATTATCAATATTGAGCCACAATATTATTCAAGCCCATAAATATTAATTAATCCCACTACATAATTAATATTGCACTATCCATCTTAACCCATATTACAGTCAATATGGCTCCAGGTTATTATTTCCCGTGTTTAAGATTATCTAGCCCACTAATTAATTCAAGCCACTGAAATAGCTTTCCATTAATTAATATCTTTTGTCCTTGATTAAGGAACGGTTCAACATTATTATCCATACCGGAAACTAGTTCCACTTGCAAGATTTGGTATGATAAAGCTTATGAACCTCCCAAGGGGCAAATCGTCGAACAAGCGTGCTTGCACACGATTCTCGATTATTAAATCTTAGCAATCGCGTGTGACCAATAATATTGCCCAAGATAAAAAGTATTGAATCTCGTTGATTCTCTACCCATGATAAGTCAAAGCAATAGTTACCAACCACACGTGATCCTATTTAAGGGACGAAGATTAAGATATAACGAACCAATTGAGGTCTAATTCTTCCTTGTTCGGTTAAAGAATTTGTCCTCCTCAGAGGTCCCGCTCATTATCATCATTATGCACTAGTGTAATCTCTTGGTCAAGACAAGCCAATCTGAGCCTTACACTTCAACCTTTCACGATGGATTGTTCATTTCCATCTAGGTCGTGAATGGTGTACTTTTTGGTTACAAAGAGACCATTAATTTAATCTTTTGTGATCCGGTATCACTAAATTAACTACAATGTAACACGTCTTATTTATTGAACAGTTATGCAAAGAAATATATGTAACATTCAATGATATTTAAAGCATCGATGATAAACAATTTATTTCAAAAATAAGTCTCGAATTTAGGTTTTGATTATACAATGTAAAAGCATACTTTCCAGTATAATCCCAACAAGTACTACTGACATAATTCAGAGTCCTGTCCCTTTCAGTGTCAGTGAAGTACAGCGTTGTCTTCCTCTGATTGGTTCTTGTCTTCAGTGAATGTAGACAAACAAAATGGCTCTTTTTGGTCAATCTCTCTGAATGAGACAACCTTAAACAACACTTAGACTTAGTTCCTTTTGTCTGCACTAGAATGTTTTGGGCAATATTTACTTTTCTGAACATGTGCGTTTTTCTCAGTTTTGTAGTCTTCAGATAGATATTATTCAGTGCCTCTGAACATTCAGTTATAATCGAGTATTCAAGATCTTCTTGAGTCTTCATAACTCATCGAGTCTTGATGTCTTGAAAGAACTTCATCGAGTTTTGATGTCTTGACAACTTCTTCGAGTCTTGAAGTGTCTTGAAAGAACTTCTTGAGTCTTGATGTCTTGACAAAGACTCTTCGAGTCTTGATGTCTTCAAAGAACTTCAAGATCTAACCTGATCTATACCTGCTAACTATACATTGTGCAGATATCTTCCTGAACAATCTATGATGAAACCTGACTCAGACTATCAAGATTATCCTGAACATGTCATACTCAGGGGTTTTTGGGATCTAATCAAAACTTCTTTATTAAATTCATCTCCCAACAAGCATACTTTCACGTATAACCCCAACATGGACATGATACTAAGATAATATTCAGTGTTGGTTTAATATTATTGTTTATTTAATATTAAATGTATGGCATTACACTTCCTAGAATATTATGTTTGATTGTTTGCATTTGTTCATATTTGTGTTCCCTTGAATCACTGCTGTCATTGAGTACGTGAGAACTCAGATGACTTAAGCATGATTCTCAAACAGCCCCGATCAAGGATCATCGATAATGGGATATCGATGATGCAATGGAGATCGGTGTGCGATCTGCATCATACTCTTAGAGTGTGTAGTAAGATCTCACTTACTACGAGATACTAGGTATCTCATGATGGATGCACAAATACCTTAGAGGGTATTGGTATACCCATCCGAGCAACTGTTTGAAGTTATTTCACTATATGTGTCTACGGGTGTCTCAGTTAGTGGGAGTGATGCGATACTCCTTTTACTTGAGGTCAATACGCACTACATGTGTGGAGTGATGAACTTTTACCATGACCGACGCTTACACCCTTCAATGGGTAGATATGGCTTAGATTGGGTTCATCACGAAATGCATGTGCGTGGTAGTTGAGCCAAGAAAAGGATTCATTCCTCAAAGTGGATTTAGAGAGAATACTCATCTTCTCGTCATAATTGGATCAAAGTCATTGACCAATGAACGTCACCTTGGACTTTGTGACCAAAGGTGACACGAATGATCAATTAGTGATTCGAGATAAATCGATTAAGTTATTTGAATAGACACTTCATCATGTTCAAGGCTAATCGAGTATTCGTGAATGAAAGGAGGAAATCGCAATAGTCCATGTTCTGATTCTGGTAGTTGCACGTTTCTATAACGCACCTCATATATTGAGATTGTCTGATTTGTTGTCTAGGGTTCAATTAAGACCGTTAGTTTGACTAATTGCTCGATATATGAGGGTCTATGGGTCACACAACAAGTAACTCCCGTGTACGGATTAGAGTTGGTTGATTAAGTATTAAATTAGATTTAATATTTAATTTATGGAGAATTAATAATATATTAATTTGGAATTAATTATTATTATTATTTAATTAAATTAGATTTAATTAAATAAGAATCCCAAAATAATAATATGGAATATTATTGTAGGAAAATATCTGTAGGGAAAAACATATCTTTGAGATATGGTTTTCAAGATTAGGAATTATCTTCCTAATAAAGATTTGCTTAAGATATAAGCTAATCTCTCCCTATATATATGACGTCCCGGGATTCATTATTTACAACAACAAGAAAACCTAGTTTCTCCATAAAATCTAGGATATGAGTTTTCCTAGCAAATTTCATCTCAGATTCAACACTGGCAGATCTGTGCAATGCTGTCCACGGGGATTACGTGGATACCATAGTAGAGAAATCTGCGCTCAACCTACTGTAAGATTTCTCGTTATGATTATTGTAATCTGTATGCAATTAAATTGTTCAGTGTTGGTGAACCTTTATTTCCGCTCTGCATGTGATTACGTATTTTACGTGCCTCTATTTTCCAACACGAGGGACATTCGAGGGACGCGAAGAACTCGAAGAACTCGAAGAACTTCCTTGAAGAACTCGAAGAACTTCAATTGGGAGAACACGGATCCAAGAGGCTTAGCACTGTAATCTTGGATCGGAGATCATTCGTGGTCGGCTTCCTTGAAGAAGGCATTGAAGAACTTGAAGAATGAATTTTTGAATCACAAAATTCGGTCGCTAGGACTTACGAATTCTTGTGCATTCAATATTTTTGTGTATCAAATGAGAGGAATGAGACCCATATTTATAGGTGTGGAATGTGGCCTTTACCCTAGATTTGACGGGCTTGATCTGATGGGCTGGAAGGTTCTAGACCTTTCTAGAAATATCTGATGGACTCCACAATTTTGGACTTTACTTGATTTAATTTATTGGACTTTAGAAACCCAATTTAATCTCTTGGACTTTAAAGGCCAATTATTTATTTATTGAACTTTAGAGGATCAATTATTTATTTATTGGACTTTAGAGACCCAATTTGTTATCAATTATTTATTTATTTATTTTAGGAATTAATCTTACATTCTCAATTAAATAAATTTAATTGATTTTCAACGTCCAATTTTTCACGTGTTATAATTTAATTCGTAATTAAATTTATTTGCTTACAGTGACATCCAAGATATAGAGGTGGATATGAAGCCCACAAAATTATTGGAATTTTTTCTAGAAGTTTTGGAGTAAGTATCTTCATCATTAATTAATTCATTAATATATTATTATATATATTTTTAATATCCAATAAAAAAAATTATACATATATCATATGTTTAATATGACTTTACCATAATTTATATTTTTTTGTAGGGGTTCTCGGTTGAAAGTGTCACTATGGGGTGAATCTATCAACGAACTTAAAAAGGTTCGAATGTCGGGTTCGAATGATCCACCAGTAATCATTCTGCAAATGTTTCGCGCAAAACTTTATAATCGTAAGTTTTATATTTTTATAGTCTCATGTAATTTTTTTTTAAAAAAAATTATGTATTTATCTCATGATAAATATCTTTTTATTATTTTTAGTACATTGTAATAGCAATATGTATTACCTAATATTTTAACATTATACATACAGTATTTATATATATATTTTTAAAAATTATACAAGGGACTACTCAATTTCAAACTCTTTTAATACATCAAAAATTTTATATGGAGATGATGTACAAGAGATACACGAATTAAAAAAGAGGTATAATTTTTATATTAAAATAAATCATATTTTCATATTTTATATCAATTAATAAAATTTATATTAATATACATTTTATCTTATTACAGTTTTGAAGCTGTTTCAAAGAACAAAAATCTCTCTGGTACTTTTTCTTGGCCATCTTTGAGTGGCACTGTTAGTGAAGTTCATGACCTTCAGGTCATATCTATTGACACAATCCTTCAAAATCTCAAGGTAAATTTTACAAATGAATTATAATTAAGCAATTATTATTCAAGAAATTTATATTTTTGCAATCAATAAATATTAATATTTTATTTTTGTAATTAATATAAAAATGTATAGGTTGGTCAGTTTTGGATTTGTGCAAGGATTGTTGATTTAGAGTCATTTGACAACAGGTGTTATAATTCTTGTGCAAAATGCTTTCGCAAAGAGATTAAAGATAATGTAAATTTTTATTGTACTAATTGTGACAAGGATAATGTCTCAATGATCATAAGGTAAATTAATTCTTATTCATTATATGATTATATCTATTTTTTCATAAATTTAATCTTTTTTTTCATTTAATTGAAAAAATTATTGTTATATAGCCTATTCTTATTTAAAGGTATGGAATCGAGGTAATTGTTTTTGATGGTTCGGATCATTCTACTTTGAACTTATGGGATAACATCTGCAATGAATTGATACATAAAGGGGCATTTGAATTGCTTCAAAATCAAAAAGAGGTATACTAACAAAAATTATATTGACATATATAATACTTTTGTTTCAATGATTCACTTAGATGTGCAATATATTATTTTCTTAATTCAGATTGTTGTTTTCAAAATATTTCTTTTCCAAAATTCTAATAATATTCATCAAAATGTATAATTTTAACAATTACGTCTTTGTAATATATCATTGTAGGATGAGATTGGAGTTGTTCCTGTTGAGATTCAAGATTTGCTTGAAAGAGTTATTCTTTTCAGAATTCAAATTAAACCGGATGATGTTAAACGTTGTAATGATGCTTTTAACGTTGTGAAGGTTAATACCAATCCATCTATGATTGAGTGATATTCAAGTTTTCTTGACAAAGATGCAAGTCATCATTCATAAATTGTTTTTTTTTATATATAAGAGCGGCTTATAAATGTTATTAATTGTCAGTTATTTAATATTATCGTTTAACATATTTTAATAATACTTAGGACTTTCAAGTCTCTCCAAAAGATGATGAATTTGAAGATTCCAAGAGCTCAAAGGTATAAAAAAAATTCATATTATTTCTATATTTATTCTATTTCGTGTTTAATATATTTATTTATTTTTATAATGCTTATATTATAGGACAAAACTTCAAACGTTAAGGTAACTTCTCCTTGCAAGTTAATACCTTCTGGAACTGAATCAATTGATGTAGATCAAGCAAGTTTGGGTGATAAGAGACAGTTTCTCGACCGTGGTTCTACTAGCGATTCAAAGAAGAAGGCAAAATTTGTGTACGAATGAGAGCATTTGACTATTTTTTATGGTACTTTGCAAAAGGCAATTCTGGTTATGTTTTTGTTTTACTTTTTTAGAATAATAATTGTGATGTTTGCAAATTATGAAATGGTTTTGATGTTTAATTTGATTCCAATTATCATATTATTACTTTTATCATTAATATTATTTATTGTTTATAATTTATAATTGTCTATAAGTTAAAATTTTATAGTTCTTTGTTTTTAATATTTGCATATTTAACGTAATATTTTATAGGAAATGTATTACTTTTTGGGAGGTGCTAAATGGGCAGATTCTGCCCAGGGCAGAATCATTAAAAAACCTTTGCCCTCAATCAAGTCCACCCAAAAATATGTCCTCAATCAAGTCCACCAAGTCTAAAATAGTCTTTTCTGTTCATGGCAAAATCTGTCCACCAAGAATTACCCTTACTTTTTTTAAAGAATATCTTTTATCTTATTCGTAATGTATATTTTGAAATATAAAACGTATCAAAATTTTAATGATTTTCTAGATTTTATCTAAAATCTTATTAATTATCTAATACAAAAGAAATTATCAAGATTTAATTAAAGTAATTTATTATTATACATAAATAAATTATTATAGTGGATGTAACACTATATATGACCATATAATTTTTTTAAACATTATGCTAAACATGAAAATATTGGATAACTTATATACGTAAGTATATATATTTTTGAAACTATTTATAAAAATGTACTTACAAATTATGTATTGTAAATTTCATAAAGATTAATAGAAAATATTATGGCAAACTACATTTACTTTTTAAATAAAACTTATATTTAATTAATAAAAAAATTAAATATTGCACAAATATATATATACTTTGATAGATACATAACAACATTAAAATATTAAAACTTATACAAAATATTGTAATGTCTAAAATTAAAGATCTTAAGTGTAAACGTTTATTTTAACAAACCAATATTGTTAGGCAAGATCTCATATACACTTGGTGCACAGACTCTAGATCCGTGCACTCACTTTGACCATGCTCATTTTATTGTGGATCCTCATTTTTACTAATGACAAGGTCTCATTTTCTTAATGGGTCACTCTTATACTCGAGTGCACGGTGCGCTCTTGGTGCGCAGGAGACCCACTCATATTGTTATTAATAAATTTAAATAATTTTTAAAAAATATTACTTTTGGGTTAAAAGTTATATTATTATAAACATAAAATTAGACAATATAAAAATTATAATGTTTAATTAATATTTTATAAAAATGTAAAATAATATTTTATTATTTAAGCACGTGACAAAAATGACCGTGCGATAGCACGGGTGCAATACTAGTGGAGTTGTAAAACGAATCACGAGCGAACTTTCTATGACTAGCAACATATCAATATATCACTGCATAACATAATAAAATAAATAATTTTAAGATAAACACTCATATGAATGGACGGTTTCATGTATGAGTCGAAACAGAAATTTGTATAAATCAACATGCACTTTTTTAAAATATTAAAATCTTGTGCTCAAATTATGTCTCGTCTCAAAGTGAGACTGTCTCACGTAAGTGTATCTTATATTTTATTGAATAATACTATTTATGTCCCATGATTTTGTTTACAATTTACTTATTGGGATGCCCTAAGATTATTTTCACACCTTGGAAAGGGAAAATCCTTCATAAATTTCACCCTTACAACATTTATAAATTTACACAAAATAATATTACTTTTGAGCCCATCATACAAACAATTTAACTCAACTTTTTACGTTATACATAAAGATTTACAAAACTACCCCTCAAAATTCTATTTATTATTTCATTTTTTAAAATGTATGTGTTATTTCAATAGAATTTTATTGTGTATTTTAACAGATTGACAAGTGACTCTATTTTTAGATTGAATTTACTATTATAATTTATATATTGTGATGATGGTATTTGAATTGTTATTTTGTTATTTAATTATATTAAATTATTGAATATGTTTAAGTTTTAGTTAAGATAAAAATATAAATTGCATACTCCTTAATTTATAATATTTTAAAATTGTATAAAAAAATTGTATATCTATTAAAATATAAATGAATTAGATGTATCCATGGGCGGATCTTATAGGGGCTGCACCGGGCTCCCCACTAATCTGTTATGTATCTGTATATAATATGTAAATAAAATTCAATACACGAATTTAAGTCCAGCTCAATATTATTTCTTATTTTATATTTAATTTGTAAACTTCAATCTAACATTAAAGTTCATCCCCCACACTTTTTATTCAGTTATTAAATTAAGATACAACTTGATATAAATTTATTTTTCTGATATATCGTGTCTCCCCTTCTTTTTTTTTTTTTCTTATTAAAATTTAATTAAAATATTGAAATTCAAAAATTTCATTCACAATAAAGATTTTATTTCATTGTAATTTTGGATGTGGTTTCTTGAGGCTGTCACACCCAAACATTTAGAGTATGATCATCTGAATATGATTCTATTTTTTTTTCATTTAGTATTTTTATTTATTTAGCTTGTTCAATACTCCATCCGTCCCATTGTATTTGTCCCACTTTCCTTTTATGGATGTCCCACTATAATTTTTTCAATCCATAAAAGGAAAAAATAACACTCCACTACCTTATATCCCTAACTTTCATCCATAAAATAGTATAAAGGCCCACTAACTATTTATCTAATATTATTCCTTAAACAATTCAACCAAAAGAAGTGGAACAAATACAATGGGACGGAGGGAGTATTAAATATTTACAGTGTTTTCTCAATTTTTGTCATTTTCTTTTGAGGAATGTGTATGAGTAATTTATTTTTTATTTGTTATATATTGTGATACTGATCAATTTTTGGTCATTTTAATATTAAAAAAAGAGAAATTATAAATGTAATAATGTACTAACATGAGTTAAATGTAATATTTTTTTAACTGATAAACGTTTCTTGAAATGATTAAAAAAATATTGAAGTCGTATGATTTTGTTTTAACTAAGTATTTTTTAATAGAAAAACAACATATTTTATAAATGAACACCAATATTTTGGAATATATTTTGTTAAAAATATAGATAAATTAGGACTTAATTACTAATGAGTTTTATGTTTTAAAGTCTCATATGACACCATCTAAATTAATATATTTTAAAAATACTATATGTAAATATAAAATTTTAATGTGACTAAAACTTTAAACAACTTCAGTCCACCCCACTATTAAATCCTAGATCCGCCCCTGAATGTATCCTTATTAAATCATCCACACCCGTGCAACATAGAGCCTATTTGCAATCTCTATTAGAATAGAATGATAGAAACACCTATTTTTTTTAAAATTGACAACTTTTAAAAAAAATGCTTCAACTCAATTTGGGTGTGAAAGAGATTAAATGAAGACATGTGGGTCGAACTTGTAGATTGTTGAATCACAAGAGGCAAATTTAAGAAAGTACATAGTTGAGGGGCCAAAGTATAAATTCACTCAAATTAAGCGTCAGTACCTCCCAAAAAGGTTAAGGTTTCCTTAATCCTCTTTTCTTGTATTCTTTTCTTTGTTCCTTCCCCGTTTGTTTAGGCTTACGCTTACGCTTACGCTTACAATTCCTTGTTCCATTTTACTATTCGGAGAGCTGTTTCATCACTGAAATCAAGCTTCGTGTTGCGACAAATGAAAAGGCAGGGGGAGTTTGGGATACACTAACATCAGTGACTAAAGTTCGATGTAGACCCGCAGCTCTGCTTCTCAGTTGTTCATTTTTTTGAATTGCAGTAAGGTAGGGATACAATTCGCGAACCGAATTCGGCATAGGATGCGTTGTGGTGGATGTGGATTGAGGTGGACAGAGATTGAGGTGTGGATTCGAGATTATGACAACATTCAGCGTCTTGCAGTGAAACTGATCTACGCTCAGATTGGTTGCGCATTGATTGGATCGCTCGGGGCGCTCTACAACGGCGTATTGCTCGTTGATTTGGGGATTTCATTGTTCGCGCTCGTCGCCATCGAGAGCAGCAGTCAGAGCCTCGCTAGGACCTACGCCGTCCTACTCTTCTCCTCAATTTTACTCGACCTCTCCTGGTTCTTTCTCTTTTCTCGCCATATATGGTAATCCATCCTTTTCTTCTTTTTCTATGAAATCAGTATTGCCTGTAAATTGTCCGTGTGCTTTTTTATGGAGTACTAGTTTGCCAATACGGACAATTTTATATTAACCTGCAAACTAGTATTCCATAAAAAAGCACCAATGCCAACTTTTATATTCCAACACCAATGCCAACTTTTATGTTAACCATGTGTTTGTGAGTTTGTGAAAGAGCGTATGCCCCTTAAACATAATGTGTGCTTCTTGGTTTGTTGGTATAGATAGTTTACTGAAGGCAATTGGCCAACACATTTGTGTGGTTTGAACGTTATGTTATGGCTGAATCAAAAAAATAGTAGCTAAGTTTCCTATAGTTTCTTTGTTTATTGAAAGGCTACCTTGGTCCTTGGTGATATTGAACGATTATACTGTTTTCAATTGAAAAGGGAGGTAGAGAATCTTCGGGGGAGGGAATACATGCGTCTATCTGTGCCAGTCAGTCTTTTTCGGGGTCTATTATGACTAAATATGCATGTAATTCTACCTTAAATGTATCCCTGAAACTAATTAATGAAATAACTCATTGTTTAAAAATGCTACTCATGCAATCACCATTTTTCACTAAGCTTGGTTTTTCTCTCCTTCCGCAATCCCTCATCTCCAAACCCATGAACCATGCACCCTCTTCTGGTAACTTGGAAGCTTCAATTTCAATAATAATTATGATATTATTCTTTCTGCTTTTTGGAACTTACAAGTTTTTTGTTTCATTTATAACCCCAATTTCCATATATTAGTTTTTTGTCTTTTGTATTATATGTTGCTGCTTATTTCACCAACTAAATTTAGAAGATACTTCCCTTTTGGTGTGTTTAGTCTTATGACATACCTTTTTGTACTTGAGCACATTTAATGACACTATGTATATAATATTTGCAGGCATATTGGATCTGAGGTTTATGGAACTGTTGTTAGTTTATCAGTGAAGCTCACGCTTACCATGCAAATTATTGGATTTTCAGTGAGGTTATCGTCTTCACTACTATGGGTCCAGATGTACAGATTAGGTGCTTCTTACATGGACAACTCAGTTCCTCGAGATACAGATGTTGATCTGAGAAATAGTTTTCTCAGTCCTTCAACTCCTATAGTTAGGCGGCCCTCTGGATCTGATGATGTTGTTGGAGGCTCGATATATGATCCTGCATACTACTCATCTCTTTTTGAAGATGGCAGAGATGATGTTTTTCTATACAAAGTATGGTCCTATCACTCTTATATTAACTATTGGCACTCACTCACATCCTCTTTTTTCCACTGCATATCATGTTCTCATGCAACCAACCAACAGAAAGTTAGGAACATTGACTTAAGTAATTTATTACAATCTTGTGGTCTTGTAGTCATACAGGTTTGAACGAATTGTAAGGAGTTGGTTGTTTATACCTTTTCATTTTGATAAAACTAGAGATAATCAGCCATAATTCCAGAGTTCCCTAGTTATGACTTGTGAGAACGTTGTCTACTTTGTTTTCCCATAAGTGAAAGAAGCAAAAAATTGTAACTAAATTACCAACGGTCAGGCTCTTATTATTTGTAATATCACTTCCATCAATGCATCACAACTCTGTGGTGAAAGACAACAAGTTGGCTCTATCACAACTTATTTTGACTTTGATCACCAAGTCTCACTTTCTGGTTTAAGATAATCTGAGAAGTTGTTTAGTTTCTCACCTGTATCATTGGTGGAGCTCAGTATTAACTTGATCATGCATAATTAATGTTTGTTAGTGGAAATATTTCTGCATGTCGATATCTTTTGTGCAACTGTAGAGTGTTATATGAATATTCTAAGATAAGAACAGAGTCATATGGAAAAAAGGAACCATAATCTGAGTTTGGCAGATAGAATGGATTAGTTGTTGAACATTTGGAGTCAGTCATAGTTGTTGATGTGTAGATGATGAGGTGACAGAGATAGAGGCACATGTGAGTCTTTCGTAGCTGATGGATGTGTATTGATTGTGGTAGCCACCAATATATAATTCCTTAATGATGAAAATAATATGGGGTAGAGTTCTGGTTGGAAGCACCAACTTCCTCTTTGCTTCCTAAATTACTGAGCTTGGGATGTACTCGAAGCCCACATTAATGGAGAGATGTAATGTCACATCCGAAAATAAAATATAATTTAACATGCAAATATTAAAATAAATTTACTAATGCAAGATTTAACCCATTATAGCAATTAAAATATATTTGAAAAAAAAAAACAAATCATAACTTAGTTTTCTAACAAAAAACTAGCCAGAAGCATAATGAATTAATAAAAAGTTAAAAACCATGATACTATCTCTTTTATAAGAATTAAAACGTGTTCCAAAAACATCACTTAATGAAAATACTTTGTTCTTGACGTCTTGCATATAAAGATAACTTAATCTTAGGAAGATCAAAGATTTATATTTTATTTAGGCATCTCTAATATGCATCCTCCGTCTGTACTGCATCAGTTTCTTCATCTGGAAAGTGATACCAGCTTTGGGGTGAGCAACCAAAGTTCAGTGGAGACACGTTTGTCAAAACTATATACAATATGTAAATTGTTGAAGATTCTAATTTTATTATGTTATTCTTTTTTCCATTTTAATATGTTACGGATTTAGTTAGAGATTGGTGCTTTGCTTTTTAGTAATACTTTAATATGTGGTGTCTCTTCTCTATAATCTGTAAAAAGGATCTCTCATCCCCTACACTTCCTCAATCATATTGAACATATAATTCATTAATCACATCTTGTCAAGAAAAAATATCAATAATCATATACCCATTTAATTATGACATACAAAAAAAAAATCCCTACCTCGACAATTGGACAGATAAATCCAAATACTGATGCAAATTTCAAATCATATGGATTGTTATTTCCTCTATTTCCCTCACATGTATGAAGGAGAAGTTTATACCAGTGAGAGAGGGGTGTGGTCCGTGTGGAGAGCAAATGAGAGATAAGGAGAAACAAGGATAAGTTTTAAGTTATAGATAATCTTAGCATTTTTCTATGTAGTTTGATTACGGGTATTACGATTTGTAGGATGTCAGAAGATTGTTCCTTTAAAAGAATTGATTGTTGCTGAAAATGATACTTTCTTGTATTGGAGGAAATATTTATTTAGTTATACAAGGTTTTTTGTTTGGTAATCTCAACTCTTGAATAGGAAAAGAATCAAGTACAAAAGGAGATATAATTTTATAAGACATTAGTCTTGGTACCCAAGAATTTTCTTTCATTCATTGTTTCTTGGGTCTGATATTTGGGCTTGGTTTATTCTACATGGATCCCAAATACTTAACAGGCTAAAGAATATTACTGAAAGGTAAATAAAAAAAATTAATCATAAAATAATATAATATACATATGATACATTTGTGAAGATTTGTAAATCTTCGTTCTTTTGGTTAAAGGCAAATGAAGGCATAAATAGTTTGAACTCCCTGAGTGATTGGTTGAGGGAACCCACCCATTGTATCACTTAGCTGTAATGGGGGACTGCTTCTCTATTCTCTTCCTTTGTATTTGTACTTTCAGGGGCATTCCTGATGCACCACTCTTAATATAATTTTGCCTTTTTTCCAAAAAAATAATAATATAATATACATGTAAGTTAAAAATTTAAGATTAGAAGTTTTCTATTGAAAATGATTGTAATTGATGTGAAACTGAAGGAGTGCTGACCCCGGCCATTGACTCCACAGAGTTATACTGCTGACTTAACCGAATTATTTGTTATTACTCCCCTCATCAATCATCCAAGCACAGACAGATAACTGTAATATATTTTTCCTTCCTTAACATGCCATTCTCACTGCTTCAATTCTTTAAAGCCTATATAATATTCATTCCTTCATGCATGCTTCCCACCACTCCACTCCACTCCCAGCCCTTATGTGTTCTACCTTAATCTCACACACAATTATTATAGCTTTTCTATGTAAATTCGATTTCACTATTTTAAAATGCGGAGTTTACGGATTTTCATCAAATGTAAGACAAATTATTGTTTCCATTATGTATATACATGCTAAAAGATTCATATGTTTGCACTAACCCCCTTGAGCTCCAAAAAGAAACCATGCTGCTTTTATGAAGTTAGAGTATATAGGATATGCACTATTTCTAATGTTAAAATCAAGTTACTGTTGGAATTTCACATTTGATCACCTTTAATTTCAAAATGCATCTGACCCCTTTGAATTTTTTTTAGTTTTGTATTAAACCACCCTGAAACCTCAAACCCCTAAAAGATTATGCTCCAAAAAGTTCAAGTTCACAGATTTCACCCCAAAGCGCAATAGTCTACCAAGTTTAATCAAAATATCAATACACGTCTGTCATGAGTAATTTATAAGGGTAGGGATATCTTTTAGGATTTACAAAAGGTTTACTGCAAAGTTTGATTTTTCTGTGATAAAGTACATTTTTCTCTTCTTTGCATATCATATCCAAGTAAGGATGTGAAGTAGTTGACTGTTACAAAATATTTTTCCATGGGTCTCCGTACGAGTGAGTTTTGTGACTCTTGTGTGCTTCTCCTGCCAAGCTTCTCCATGTACGTCATTAACTATGAATGCACAACTAGGATTAAAATTTGGAAGCATGGGTAGTAAAATGGTAGTAGAGTTTAACATTTTCAAATAGTATGGAGGTACAACTATGAACCATTTTTGCCTTATCGGCATCTTGTTACAAAATGAGGGCATCAGTTAGTGTTGATAATCAGTTCTTAGTTTAGTGGCACTCACTCGGTGTGGTGATGGAGTATACTCTTATAAATATTGTTTCTGAAATTTATATAACTTTTTATATACTTCTAGATGTCTAACTTGGAAAACAAAATTGAATGCTTTCAGCCTCATAACTCGATTTAATAATCGTGCAATATCATGTTTTATGGTGTCCTTCTGATGAGTATCAGCTAGAGTGGAATTGTGGATTTTAAAATGGTGTACCATGTTATAATTGTATGATACAAGCATATGGAGTGGGGTTCCAGAAATAATTTTGCTGAATATTGAGTTTTAGGGGAAGGTGTTACACAAGAACTTTTGAGTGAGGATAGACTTATTTTCAACATCGGGTGGTTCTGCACTTCGCATACTTGTAATTTTGAAGGGCTGAAATCCATTTTATCAAAGATAAATTGGTATCTCCTTTATATTGGGATTCTGGTGGCATTTTGACAGGAATTTTAGACTTTACGGTATTGTCACAATTTCTTTTAGGTGCAGGGCTGTTTCTTCTTTTCGGAATTTGGGTTTAGAGCAAAACTTGAATATAGAAGGGTTAAAATACAATTTTCTCCGAACAAATTCTGAACCTTTTAAGTTTTTAAGGTGCAATTGGTCAAACTGCAATACTGTATAGTTTAAAAACTTGAATTTTGAGGGGTGTTATTTTTTCTGTTGACTATTTTAACCTTTAAGTTTGTGAAGGCGCAATTGGTCAAACAGTAATTTGTAAAGCTTTGAGTCATAAAAATGAATTGGAAGGTTACAGTAGGGAACCATGCAAGATGTTGTCCTCGGATGATCTCTATTCAGTTGTGGAAATGTGAAAAATATATAGGGGGTAGGGATGTGGAGAAATATTTTGGGTGGCCATAGAAAAGGAGGTATTCCTATGTTAGGTTGAAGAGTTGGACCATTATGAGTCAATTATACAACTTAGCCTTTTGTTTGGTGCAATGCCACCTTGTAGAAACTTATCTTTTCCTCTTCCCTTCATGGGACACTTTTGTAGATAAATAACTATGGCCAACACAAAAATCATTTTGATACCTCGTGATTTCTTGCTCAACTTGATTTTGCTGCAATATTTCTTGGATAATTGTATCTAAGTTGTCTCTGAGGTATTCTGATCTCTTGCTGTTACATTTCTTTTTAGCACACTCACTTTGACATTCATTTTTTATGTATCAGTTTATGTTAGTTGCTATTGCTGAATTTCAGGGGGATACATTATGTGCAGTCCCATCCCATCCCATATTGTTTAGAGATTCTCTCTGAATGCTTCAGTCTCATGTGAATCAAAACTTAATTCCTTCAGAATCATTTTGATAATGTATAAGATGTAAACAATAAATTTTATGCCAAAAGAATATGAAGTGATTAGATATTAAGAATTTCATTTCCATGTGTTGCTGTCCAAGTCCCACAAGGGTTGTAAACTTAGTGGGTGAGAAAAGGAACATCTAGGTTGTAACTTTGGTCCAAATTTAGAAGAACGGATAGCTTAATTTGAGATTGATGGTAGGATAGTCACACAAGGAACTCTGCCGTATCTTAAGTCTTAATAAAAAAGCAATGTCTGAGCTGTTTGTGGTGTTGAATTTTTTTTGTTTTTTTTTTTTTTTTTTTTTATCTTCTTGCTTTAGTTATTTGTGTTCTGAGTATAATAAACTGTAGTTATGTTTTTTGCTTACTTGAGATAACTGAGACTTGTTTGGTCCTTTCTTTCTTATGTCAGGGTGGCCAAAATCATGGCATTTCTGTAGGTAACTCTGTTTCAACTGCTGAAACATCTTACCTAAGTCCTTCTGCAGCAAGACCTTTTAATGCTAAAGATGTAAGTTTTGATACTTTCTCAGCATGCTTTGTGCTTGTGCATAGAAGAATAATAGAACCTCAAAAGTTAATAGTTGATAAAATGATAATTTTATTTTGTAAAAGACCAATGTTTCCGGTAAAATAACAAGAACATACCTTTTTGGAAAATCTAGTGTCTCTCATTCATACTATAAAGAGATAATTTATTTATTTTAGAAATAAAATTATTTTTGGTATTTTCTTGTAAACCAACTATGTCGCCTATATATATAATTAATATTTACATCGAACTTCCTTAACTGAGGTATATATTTACCTATAATAAAATACAAAATAGCTCTCTGCATTTACCTATTATTAGATATTCTTAATGTAAAAAAATACCAAAATCTTTTTCAGTACAGTTCGTTGAATATATTTTAGTAAATAAATGTTAGCAACGAATTTTATTTAGTTAATTTATATAGGTAGTGAAGTAAATGATCAGTTAAACTTCTAGAATACAATCAACTTTCATTTTATTTGAAGTATGTGCAATTAATTAAATTGATGAAATACCTTAATTTTTTTTAATCAAATACAAACGTACATTTGTTTAAAAATAAGTACATGTACGTTATGTAATATTTCTTTAGTTAATAGAATCTATATGGTACTGATATTATTTGTTTATAGGCATTCTACAATGATTGTCAAAATTAGTTAAGCAGTTTCTCTAGTAGGTCTTATGCCCAAACTAGATACCATTACTGATTTTTTTGAGGCATGTTAACACAAATACGGGCAACAGATTGTTCATTTCATGTTCCACTAGAGAGAAAAAGAGAGTCTTAATGTTCTAGATCACCGTGCTTGAGGGACTTTAATTCAGTCACTGTACCCGAGAACGTGTTTTTCATGTAGATAGAAAACATTTGGTGTTTGATTGTCAGTTATTTGATAATCATCAGGTTTTCCGAGTAAATACATTTATGAGAAACTGCTTACTGATACTTGATCCTGATACCGAGGACAGATGATCTTAAGTTGCTTCAAGATTATATTTGTTGGTTGAAGATTTATTTATCCCACGAAATAATGGAAGTCGTATTTCAGGTTGAGAATGCTGCTATGCAAAAGTTCCAGATGGTATGAACTGAATTGCCAGTGGCATCGATTGCCCAAAACTTTTGGTCTGGTGGGATTTTTGGTCTGGTGGGATTACTACTTTGGCAGTGTTTTCAAACTCAATATGGGCCACTAAAATCACTTCTTTTAGTTTTTGAAGTCGGTTCTTACTAGCTTCGAAAAAAGTGATTTTACACTGTTGATTAGAATAGGCCCTCTATACAGAGGTGCCAAAGCAAGATTGTACAGTTGTGTATTCTTTTTGCCGCAAAATGATATGCAGAGAAAATCCAGAAATATTGGTTGCATAAGATCATAGATAAATGTCAGTGGTTAAAACCAATAGCAAGGCAATGTTCTGTCAATTCCACATTTTTTGGTGCGTTTACCCGGAATTTTAATGCTTCTCTTCCTCTATATATATTGCATTGCTTTTAGCACAGAATGAGAATGTGTAGTATGGGAAGGGATTCTTTGGTTCTGGGGGTCCTCATTCATTTGGACTTCCATGTATTGTGATCTACACTTGCCTCTTTGTTTTTGGTGGATTTTCATCTTCTTTCTTAGAGTTCTATCTATTCATTTACCATTTTAAACTTCATTAAGTGATGCATATTGTTATTTTTTAAAATTACTTCTCTTGTGCCTTGTGAAGCCTTTCAGTGGTTTATTTTCATCTTCCACCTGCCAAATTATTGGTGGGAATTTGGGATTGACATCTCCATCCATAAGCTATGTGAAAGTGTTTGATAAATTAAGATTTTAACAATTTATAAGATTTAAAAATAAGCTTTGTATGCTTTAAAAAAAGTTGAACTTTTTATAGTTTATAAGGTTCAAAAAGTGAATTTGTAATAAGCCTACTTATTTTTTCTAAACCACGCCTCGCGGCTCTCACCCCAATAAAAAAAAATTATTTTATATTAAAAATTAAAATTAAAAAAATATTTAACTTAAATTATCAAATAATTTATAAATTTGTTTAAAATAAAATTAGCCCAACGGGCTCTTAACTTTTGGATTGCTTTGGTAATATTGGTTACTTTTGGAAGCTTTGGTATTGGTCTATTTTGCTTTATGTTTAGTTGTGGACTAGTCTGGGGGTTTATTCTCAGAATGACTAGCTTGTTACAGATTGAAGGAAGAAGTTTGGTATTTCAGTATATTTGTGGCATGAGATAGTTAACATTGCGTCATTTATATTATTCTCAAATCTATTAAACGACGTCGATTCATTGCTTTTGTTTCTTAACATGTTCCCCAAAGCCTTCATTTGTGCATCATTTATCTCCCCTATGACATGAGATGAGATGCAAATGTATTTTCTGCAGCTAAAGAAAGCGATTAAATATTACTTGCATAGGAACACAAAGTTGACAAAAGTCTCCTATTCAACTGGTCCACGGATCTTAAGATCTGTGCACCATATATCCACAAAACATGTCTAATATATTCAATGGGTTAATTTTTTTTTTTAATGGGTCATTCAGTTGCTAATATAGAACTACAATTGCATCATTTTAATTAAAAGTTACGAGACTGAATTGAAAAAATTAATCTGCGCAAGACTAAAATTGTCAGCACCCAATATAATACATGAACCCAGTTTTGCAATTTACTCCGATTAAATATCCCCTTTCATAGGGACACAAATTTCAGTTTGGCGTATGCAGTACAATTATTTCGTGGGTGCAAAATGCAAATTATCCCCATATAAAAGGTGAAAAAACACAAAACAAGAGCTGATAACTGGAGCAATGGTCCGTGACCTGATTTTACTTGACAGTAACAATCTTGATGATAGATGCAGTACCAATACGGTGGAGGGCCACAACAGCATCTCCAACCTTGCACAGACCTTTCCCTTTCGCATGTTCGAGAGCAAATTCGAGTGCTTCCTCTGTCGACTCCTCATGAGAAGCCCGTGCAGACCCTGCACACAGAATCGGAACCAAACCCCTGAATATAAGGCTGTGCCTTGCCGGAGATTCATCGCTACATGACCAATCGAACGAATCTGTCTTGATTTCAGGAACCACGACAGACAATATAGGCATCCCGGGCCTGTACTTAGCCACCAGCTTTGCTGTGCTTCCTCCTCTTGTTAGGACCAAAATGAGAGACGCTCTAGCTGAGTTAGCTGTCCTAACTGCTGACGACGCCAGGCTTTCCAATGGGCTCATGGGAACCGGTGCATTTGACATTATTCGTTTAAACACGTCGGGGTAGTCAATCGTGCTTTCAGCTTCGATACAAATCTTGGCCATGGTGGCAACTGCAAGTTCTGGATAAGCTCCTGCTGCTGTCTCGCCGCTCAGCATAACGCAGTCTGTTCCATCGAGGACAGCATTCGCCACGTCGGTTGCTTCTGCTCGAGTTGGTCTAGGGGACTTTATCATCGACTCCAACATTTGTGTAGCGGTCACGACGGGCTTTCCTTGGATGTTGCACTTGTAAATCATTACTTTTTGAGCCAAGAATATCTTTTCAATTGGAATTTCCATCCCCAGGTCACCTCTTGCCACCATAAATGCATCTGAATTCGCAAGAATATCGTCAAAATTTGCTACCCCTTCTTGATTTTCAACCTAATAAAAAACACCAGATATAATAAGGAACACATCATCTTTTTCATAATTTTGCTTGTCCCAAACTTGTTGGAATGAGAAGGGTACAAGAATTATGATGTATAACAAAAAAACATTTTCCACGAAAGTGTAATAACTGTCAATAATCCACATTAAGATCAAATTCGAGCATTCAAATCTCCTCGAGTACCTACAGAAATCTAATTTTTTTTTCAACCACCTTAATATGGTAAACTTGACAGCATGTTTTACAATACGGAGATAGCTATCAATGTTAGTTTAACTAAAACAACATACTGGATACCACAAACATTGAAGTCAGCAAGAAAAGAGCGACTTATAATTAACACTTAAAAAAAGATTTCAAGTTTCCAATCATAATAGGTGCGGAAAACTGAATTGGATGTATGTTACTTAAATAAAAGATCCCAAGTAGAAGTTCCAAACCTTAGACATGAGAAGGATGCTTTTGGCATGTTCACCCAGCAACTTGCGAACCTCAACCAAGTCAGAACCTTTGCGAACAAAAGATAGAGCAATCATGTCAATTGCATTAGGCACCCCCCATTTTAATATATCTTCCTTGTCTTTTTCTGTCAAGGTTGGGAGATCCACAATAACCCCAGGAAGGTTGACATTCTTTCTCTCACCAAGAACTGCAGTGTTCTCACAGCGGCATTGTACCAAACCTTGTTCTTTGTCACAAGACAAAACACTGAACGAGATTGTGCCATCAGCACACAGTATTACACTTCCTGGATATACGTCCTCAGCCAACTTTTTGTAGCTCATGCAGATCATCTTCTCGTTGCCCTCGATGCTGTAATCGGTGGAGATGGTGATCTCTTGCCCTTGTTTCAATTGGATAGGCTTGGCATCTTTCAAGAACCCAGTTCGAATTTCTGGACCCTGTGTATATAAATGAAATATGCTCGGTCATGCTATATAAAAAGTTGAAACTTAGCAGTGGTGAATGCAAAAAGGAAGTTAAAAGTCAGTAAGAGGGAGGAAGCATAAAACATTTATAGGAAACACAATTGCTTGCAATTATAGGATGCTTATATCAAATCCTTATAGCTCCATTTAAAGAACATGGGATTAGTTTTCTGATCTACTCGGTTGCAACAGAAATCCTTACTGAAGGTATGCACATACAATTAAGACAGAGGTGTTTGTAATATGTGTACTCTTTTTCTCTCATCATCTCATACATAAAAAATTTAACTAAATCAGGGTTTTTGTAAGGCCGTGAAAGTTTACAGTTGACAATTAAGGGGAGACCCTTGTTATATAATTCACCCTTAAACATTTTAAAAGTAGTAATATGACGAGAACCGCGCATTTATTGGTGGATCACGCCTCAACCTGAAGATGGAAATGACCTCCACCGATCTCACTGACAAGAGAGTATCTTGAATGAATTTATGCATGTCTCCAATCACATGTGATCCATCTTAATAGCCTTGTATAAGCATGGTCTCGTACATGAAACAGGTCACAAACTAGCACAAATCAAACATCCACCCATATTAAAGCGTCATATGCCCAAATTATGCTCCATCTCACACACGTGTTGCCCTAGTTCTAAATGACATCTGTAGAGTGCAAGCTAATCAGCCTATTAGGGTATGTTCGTTTCGCGAGTATCCCGGCAGACTTCGAACTTTACAATCTTAAACTAAGGATTTTGAAATCTCATTAATCCTACTCTACCTCATCACGTACTACCACTCTACCTTTTATTCTCTCGGTACACTCACATCATCTATTTTTTTTATTCTCCCATTACACTCAAAATAATATAATAATATCACATCAATCTTTTCTACCATCCTACCCAACAAAATCTCATAACAAACATACATCTTAACTATTCATTAAGATTTTAAAATCTAGGGAAGTCCGGGATTTCTCATGCCCACCAACATACCCTTAGTTACTAAAATCACCACCCAAACAGACTGTCTAACGTGTTTTTAAGTCATAGGTCGCTTCTTAACCACCCCGTGCCACAGATTTTTACCCAACCCCTGAATTTCAAGTATAACGATCCCAGATCACCATCTATCTATCTACCTATCTATCTATCTATCTATCTACTTATCAAGTTTTATAGTTGATGATCTAATTGAAAATCGAAGCTCACAAATAAAGCAATAATAGAAATAACAAAGTTTTGAAAGGTCAACGTTGGATGAAAGCGAGCGATAATACCTTGGTATCAAGCATGACGGCGCAGAGGATGCCGGTGTTATCCATGGCCTTGCGGAGGTTATCGAGAGTCTCCTGGTGGTACTCGTGAGATCCATGGGAGAAATTGAAGCGAGCGACGTTCATCCCCGCGCGAAGCAGCTTCTCCGCCATGGCCACGGACCGAGACGCCGGTCCGAGCGTGCATACGATCTTGGTCTTCGGCCGACGACATTTCAGATTCTCCATCGATCTGAAACGACGACGAGATTTGATTTGAGATTGAAAAGGAAATTAGGAATTTGGAAGAAGGAAGAAGAAAACAGAGTAGTACTGAGTCTGACTTGGAATTTATTCTTGTTTATTTGTTTGTTAAAAAGCAAAAGCAAAGATATGAGTGGAAGGGAAATTAGTAATGTATTTGCAAATTGCAATTAAACCAAGCAATGGAGGGTAGTGTTGTGTTTGGTTGCCCCCTTTTTTTAAGGAAATGTTGGTTAACATTTTGTTCTGTATCATGTGAATGACGTGTGTGTATATCTGACTCTGACTACTGGTGGCCATCTCTCAACCAAACAAAGCGCATAAATTCACTTATTTATGACGAATCATCAACGGGGCCCACTCACCCAAGAGGTGATAGAAATATTAAAATATTTTACTCTATTTTATATTCTCAAATGTCGTTTTTACCTTTAATGAAAAAAACGCCCTTTCCGGCGTTCCCTCCCTCAACCGTAAGTTTTTTTTGATAAATTTGAAATTTTAATATGAAATTTTATTCTCCTACATTTTATCTCTCTAATTTAAATTTAATAAGTAAAAGTGTTAATAACAAGTTGCAATGTTTACTATTATTTTTTTTACAAATTGCAATCTGTATTATTATTTTTAACAAAATGCAACCTCGACTCGTATTTTTTGAAATCTTTCTATTGAATTTCTTCAATTTATTGTTTGCTAAAATAATTTTTGGTATTATGATATATGCAACATATCATTTATAGCTATATTTAACCAGAAAATTTCCCAAAAAATGAGTCTCGAGTTATAATCAGTCACTTTTAATAAAACATGTTGCAATTTGTAAAAAATAAAATAGTACAAATTGCAATTTATAATTAATCCTAAATAAAAAGAATTATTCATCTTCTTCCTCAAGAAGCTTTCTCATAAATTCATCCACAAATTCATCTTCTTCCTCAAAAAGCTTCTTCTAGAATTCTTCTCTTACATTCATCTGTGTTTTCTAATTTTATTTGAGAACTTGATTCCAAAATTCATTCCCAAATTCAACCCCAAAATTATAAAAAAAAAATGAATCGGCCTATAAAAAAATTCATCTTCAAATTCTAGAGTTCTTTGTGAACATATGCAGGAGAAATAAAAAAAATTGAGCAACAACAAGATGAATATCCGATGATTGAGATTTTATTGGATAAAGGGATTGTAGATTAGGATTCCGTCAACACTACTACGCCATCGCAAGAAGCAGTAGCTGGGGCAGAAGAAATAAATTTTGTAGGTGGATGAGTTTTCTTCATTTATTCGCACTCGAGAGGAATTTTTAAGTGGATAATTTTTTTTTAATAATTGAGTTGCAGAATTTTGGGAAGAAGAAGATGCACATGGGGGGTGGGAGATTGGGGAAGTGGTCAAGTGGGGATTTTTTTTTTAACTTAATACTATTATTTTAAATTATTAATTCTTAAAACTAACTTAAAAAAAGGGTACATGCATTATTTTACAAGATGTATTACTCTTAGATACTACCACATTTTAATACTCTTAGGTGCAATAGTTGACATTTACACTCTTATGCTCAAAAAATAATAAATTAGGTTTATTTTTTCTAAAAAAACCAATCAAAAGCCCACAAACACAGATCACACGGCCCCTCCCTCTCTCTCTACTCTTCTCTCCCTCTCTCTCTAAATTAAACCTCCAGCGCCGTCAGCCTTCCTCTCTCCATCGTCTTCATCAAGCCCTCTTCTCCTGTCTTTTGCATTGCATTCCATGTTTTCTATTAGATCTGCTAATTGATTACCATGTTTTTGTTGTTATAATTGAATTTTGTTTCTCAAAACATTCGTAGCGGCCGCCTAAGTGCTTTCGCCTTCGCCAGGCTTCAGTCGTCTCTACTGCTTTAATCCTTCCTTGGATGTCTGAGCCACCCCTCCTTTTTAATATTCGTTTTGGTTTTTCAATGTTTAAACCCTAATTTTGCAATCTAGTTCTTTTATTTTTCAATGTTTAAACCCTAATTTGCTTCTCTCTTTTTTTTTTTTTTTTTTTTTTTGGTTCTACTGATGATATTTGGGGATGTTGAAAAAAATCAAACGTATTGCCAATGAAAATCAATGATTACAACTAGCTACTATTGACCTATCTTTATTATCACTAGTTTTTGGAATTTTTTATGTTTTGCAAATTAGAAAAACTTTTATATTGATCGGCTGTTGATGTAATTTGCTATTCTTGATGGGAGGTGAAATATCTTCCCGTTTGATGATTCTTATCCACCAAGATCTCTGAGGCATTTTTTATTCGTCATTTTTCCCAATCAACAACTTTTATGTCAATGGATGGATGGATTTTCATTCATTCATCCACTCAATCTCCTCCACATAATCTACTTTTAAATACTTAACTTTTTAAACAAACTCTCACAATAATTCATTTAATTATCCATCCATTCACTATTTATGGGTCCCACCATGACTTCATCCCACTTTATACATATTATAATTATTAAGAATTATATTATTTTTTAATATTGATATTATTAATCAAACTACTTAAATAAAGTAGTAATTAATTATAAAATAATTCTATTGTTGTAGGAATTGCTCTCGACGTGCTAACAATCACTCACAAGGTAAAAACAATGAACAAGAACGGATAAGGGCACAGGATTTGGTGACCCGGTTCGCTAAATATGGCTACGTCCGGGGGCAATACCAAGCCAAGAAATTCACTATAATATCTGCATAAAAGCTAAAGTTTTCGATCCTTTACAATGAATGTTACCGGAAGTATTTATAGACACTAAACTAGGTTAAATCTCCTTTCTTCTTCGCATCTTTGAGGTCGCTGACCGCCACGGACGTGGTTTCCTCCATATCTGGCCCGCGATCTTCGCCTCTGGATAGACTTGCCTTGCCTGCTCCCCACGATATCCGTGTCATTAACTATCCGAATCTTCTCCATATTTATCCCCGGGCGACCTAGGATGCTCGCCTGAGGCTACCGACCAAAGTGGTCGCGCTCATTCACGGATGATCCCCATCAATTCCCGGTTTACCACATCATGCCATAGTGGTCGTCATCCTTCGGAGGATGGTCGCAGTGTAGATATGCAGCCTCAACAATTGCCCCAAGGTTGCCAGTGAGGTAGTCGCTGGTCGCCCTGGATACGTCTTTCCCGAATCCCGAGGCATGATGATGGTCTGCCGCTTCCTCGAGAAGTCCAAACGCCACCTCGAAACAGCGCATCCGATGACGTCGTTCTGCAGGGTTATGATGGCGCGTGGCTGCCAAGCGCTCCGCATATGTCGGGATTTTTTTTCAGATTCGCCCCAAATCCAAAATCTTAATTGCGTTTTGGCCCCTGCTTCCCGCTTATAAATGTGGGTTCACTCCCCCTCTTCCAACTCCTCCGCAAATCAGTGCATCTAAGTCTTCTTCAAATTTTGGTGGCTTTACATCCTTCCCGCTTCTTTTGGTAAGTGTTCTCTACACCACCAAACTCTTTCAAAACCCCCTTTTATGTTAGTAATGTCGGGAGCACAAAGAGACCGGGACGGGCCCTCGTCCCCGGTGAAGGTTGTTCCCTTTGCCGGGGCCACTAGCGGTGGCGGCCCGTTGAAAGATTTGGGCTCCGCCCGCCGGGACGGAGGGAACGCGCCGGTGGACTCCGATGAGTATGAGTCCCTCGCGGATCTAGGCACGCTGACCCCGGAGCAGGGTCCGACGAAATCTGGGACCCGTGCCCCAGACGAACCTCCTGAGCCTTCCGTTCACCGTGACCGGGATCACCTGGATTTCTTTGATTATCAGGCCTATCGGGCTGGCCTTGAACACCGCCAACCACTCCGATCTGACATTCGTACCGCGGCCAAGTCCAAATTTTACATTAACGATGAGAAATACCATTCCGTTATGACAGAAGCTGACCTGGACGTCGCCCACCGTGAGTATGAGACTCCGAATGACATATTCTTTTACCGTCCGGATCAGTCTGAGAGGGTCGACCAGCCTCCAGAGGGGATGATCGCCATACATGAGGCGGTGATGGATGCGGGCCTTCGCTTTCCTCTCGCGATCTCACTGTCTGGCATCTTGCCCCTGCCCAGATTACTCCAAATGGGTGGAGCTACCTTCTGGCGACCTTGACCGTGCTCGGCCAGGCTGGCCTTTACCGATTTTCCACACCCAGGGAGGTGAATTACTACTTGTCGCTGGTCGCTCAGCATGGTCAGGAGGGTCACTATGCGTTGAAAAACTGCCCCGACCAGTGGATCGTGTGGGGAATAGTGAATAAGGTCTGATGGTGGTTTGTGGGCGGGGCGTGGCAGAGTGCCTCCCCGGGTTCTGTTTTGGAGATCCCCATACCTACTGACTTCCCTTTTCTTTCCTTAAATTTCTTTCACTAGGGTTTTTTATCGAAGGTCACTCTTCTGTAGCTCCTCATATTCCCGTTCAAGAGACCGCTCCAACCCCCGAGCAGATGTCTTCCTGCCGGAATCCTGCCCTAAACTTCTCCCGTACGGGGTCCGCATCGCGGCATGCATCTTCGGCCCGCGGGGGCGGTGTGGTGGAGACTGGGGGTCCTCCCGGATGGATCGATCCAAGGACAAACGGAAAGCTAAAGAGGGCGGGGGTACTCGCTCGGCTCATTCGGACGATTCCCCAAAAACATGCCCGGTAGGGCGATCACTCTCCTCGAGCTACTAAATGGAGAAGGGGGTGCTCCCGCGAAAGTCGATTCTCCGCCCCGTAGCGACATCGTTACCTCCCTAGTTGCCCGTTCTCTGGTGACCGTTCCTTCGTGGGATGGGACGTTGATCATTCCGGAGCGTAAGTGTTCATCTGGTCGTCTTACTGTTGCTTCTTTTTACTTTACATTCTTTTCTGAGTAGGGTCATTTTGTTTCAGGCTCGTGAACTTCCCTCCGCCCGTCGCCGACTATCTTCGGTCAAAGATGCCTTCCATTGTTGGGGTTTCGGTCGACTGGCCTCGGTATATGTGGCACTCTGTTCGGGACGTGCCCCAATGTTGGTCGATGGACAATCACCTCGCTGCCTCCTCTAACGGCAAGGAAAATAATCTCTACACTGACCTGGTCTACTCCCAGAAGGCGGCCACCTTTCTTGAGCGGGTTATGGAGCAGAACGACCAGGATCTCAAGATTTCTTGCTCGGCCCTTGACTCGGAGAAAAAAAAAGCTGGAGGAGGCGACCATGGCCATGGCCCAGATGGAAGCCGATCTGAAAGCTGCCGAGGAAAGGTCGACTGAGCTGGCCTTGCAGGTGGCTGATGTGAATGCCAAACGTCGTGCCGATATTGACTCCCACCGCCTCGAGTCGGTAACCCTGAAGGGGAGGGTTGATTAGCTTACCTGGCAGCTGGCGGGGTCCCACGCCCTGGCGGTCGACTATGAGGCTCGAGTGGATGACCTCGAGCTTTAAATGTCCAAGGAGACCTCCCTCCAGGCCACTGACGACGCTGAACTGGGGATCTTCTCGTACATCAGCGCCTATGTGGATGTCCTTCGGGCGGTGTTTCGTCACGACCCCTCCGCAGATGCCTCCGTGCTTGTGGATGACTTCAAGGCCTTCGTCGCCGAATGCCCGCCCGAAGCCGATGTAGTGCTACCCGTGGCGGACTTGGCCAACTTCTGCGTTGACCTGTCATTCTTGGCCCCGGTGAGCAGGTTACGGAGGCCGGGCAAGGACGCCGATCAGGGGGCTCCTTCTGGGCAGGCCCTTACTAGTCCCGTCGTGGCGCTTGTGCCCACGATTGAAGCAGCGGACGGCAACGTCGCGATGGTGGCCGCCCCGAGTGGAGAAGTTGCCGGGGGCGAGGAGCAGACGGGCGACCAGACCTTAGTTGAGGGAGAAGTTAGGTCGGGGGACGGTGCTTAGCTCCTCCCCCTCTGTCAAAGTTTGTATAGGGTGTCTGCAAACCCCTTTTCTTTTTAATTTCCTTTTTAGAGGTTTGCATGGCCCTTCGGGGCGTGATCTTGTGAGTGGCCTGCGGGTCCTATTTTGTGTTCGTCCCTTGGGCCTTTACTTAATGAATGCAACTTTTACATTTTTATTGACCTTGTTGTGTATCTACGTACGAGTTTATTGCTTTTGCTTTTGAATTGTTGGTCGTGCAACCTCGGACATACGCCAGCGACTGTAAGTCTTGCATGTGTTCTGATCGCCCTTTTGTTATGGTGCGATGTATCCGAACTATGTTTTAACCTTCTTATGTTATGCGGCGTATCCAAACTTTGGCTTAGTCTTGTTACGGCGCTGTCATTAAGAAGGTCGGTGTGCTTGACGTGCGGCCAATGCGAGGGGCGACCTTGGCGACGTGAGTTCCGGAGGTTGCTTCCTGTCGTAGGTGGTCGGCTTATATGTTTAGCGACTACTCTTTTGACCCGACCTTTGTCGTTCGGATTGTCCTTGGGACGATTCCTGGTCGACTTAATCTAAAGC
This sequence comes from Stenogyne calaminthoides, assembly GCA_037126765.1. Taxonomy (NCBI): domain Eukaryota; kingdom Viridiplantae; phylum Streptophyta; class Magnoliopsida; order Lamiales; family Lamiaceae; genus Stenogyne; species Stenogyne calaminthoides. The sequence goes on along the minus strand of JBBCBC010000031.1, from coordinate 18,062,896 downwards.
ATACAATACTCTAAAAAACGTAATTGATTATAAAGAATTTTCCTTGGAAGCAAGGGGTTATTACAAAGAAGATGACATATGACAGATGGCCAATTAGTTATTTCCTATTGGTAGTACTTCTTCACGTGGATCGCGTTCCATGGATATTGGGCTGGTGTGCCATCCGGGTCTTCAATCTCGTATGCCCCGTTTGCCAGACATTTGTATATTCTGAACGGGCCCTCCCAGGTGGGGCCGAATGCTCCTTTGGGGACTCCGAGTACTTTCGTTAGGACGAGGTCGCCTTCTTTGAATTGTCAGAGTTTGACCTTTGAGTTGTAGTATCTTTCTGCTTGCCGTTTGTAGCTGGTCATCATTGCCATGTCATTGCTGTTTGAGGCTCCACTGCTCGTTCGGTGGTTAGGTACGAGAATTTCTACTGGGATCACTGCCTCTGCCCCGAATGCGAGGCAATAGGGTGTTTCCCCCGTAGAAGTCCTGCAGGTTGTTCTGTACGACCATAATACTTCGGGCAACTCACTTGCCCACTTGCCCTTCCCCCCTTCTAGTCGCGCTTTCAGCGTGCGTTTGATAATTTTGTTGATCGCCTCAACTTGGCCGTTGGACTGTGGGTGGTAGGGGGTGGAGAAGAGCTTTGTTATTTTCCATTTCCTGAAGAAATCATCAATCTTTATGCCGTCGAACTGCTTTCCATTGTCTGTTACGATTGCTTGTGGGAGGCCAAAACGGAAGATGATGTTTCTCCAGATGAATTTTATCACGTTGTCTTGATCAATCTTTGTGAGGGCCTCAGCTTCAGCCCATTTCGTGAAGTAGTCGATTGCGACGAGGGCAAATCGCATAGTCCCTGGGGCCGTAGGTAGGGGTCCGATAATGTCAATTCCCCATTTCGCGAAAGGCCATAGGCTCAGAATGCTGGTTAATTCCTCCGGGGATACTTTGATTGAGGGGGCGAATATTTGACATCGGTGGAATTTTGGAAAGAAGAAGATGCACATGGGGGTGGGAGAGTGGGGAAGTGGTCAAGTGGGGATTTTTTTTAACTTAATATTATTATTTTAAATTATTAATTCTTAAAACTAACTTAAAAAAAGGATACATGCATTATTTTACAAGAGGTATTACTCTTAGATACTAATATCACCTTTAGTAATACTCTTAGGTGCAATAGTTAACATTTACACCCTTATGCTCAAAAAATAATAAATTAAATTTTTTTTTTTCTAAAAGACCAATCAATAGCCCACACAGATCACACGGCCCCCTCCCCCCTCTCTCTCTACTCTTATCTCCCTCTCTCTCTAAATCAAACCTCCAGCGCCGTCAGCCTTCCTCTCTCCATCGTCTTCATCAAGCCCTCTTCTCCTGTCTTTTGCATTGCATTCCACGTTTTCTATTAGATCTGCTAATTGATTACCATGTTTTCGTTGTTATAATTGAATTTTGTTTCTCAAAACATTCGTAGTGGCCGCCTAAGTGCTTTCGCCTTTGCCAGGCTTCAGTGCGTCTACTGCTTTAATCCTTCCTTGGATGTCTGAGCCACCCCTCCTTTTTAATATTCGTTTTGGTTTTTCAATGTTTAAACCCTAAATTTGCAATCTAATTTTTTTATTTTTCAATGTTTAAACGCTAATTTGCTTCTCTCTCTCTTTTTTTTTTTTCTTTTTTGATTCTACTGATGATATTTGGGGATGTTGAAAAAAATCAAACGGATTCCCAATGAAAATCTATGATTACAACCAGCTACTACTGACCTATCTTTATTATCACTAGTTTTTGGAATTGTTTTTGTTTTGCAAATTAGTGAAGCTTTTATATTGATCGGCTGATTGATGTAATTTGCTACTCTTGATGGGAGGTGAAATATCTTCTCGTTTGATGATTCTTATCCACCAAGATCTATGAGGCCTTTTTTATTCGTCATTTTTCCCAAAACAACTTTTATGTTTTAACTGTCTAAGAGCATCCACAATGGATGGATGAACTTTCATCCATCCACTCACTCTTCCACATTATCTACTTTTAAATACTTAATTTTTTAAACAAACTCTCACAATGGTTCATTTAATCATCCATCCATCCATTCACTATTTATGGGTCCCACCATGATTTCATCCCACTTTATATATATTATAATTATTAAGAATTATATTATTGTTTAATATTGATATTATTAATCAAACTATTAAAATAAAGTAGTAATTAATTATAAAATAATTCCAAGTAAACAAAATTGAGAAAATCTAAGACATGATACCACCAACTCTTAATTAAATGATACCACATACTCTACTAATATATTTGAACACTTAAATGAGACCAAGACATCGCATGCAAAAATTGATGTCCACGACGTAAAACCCAAAATATTAATCTTGAGGAGTTTATTATATTAAAAATTGTTAAAAAGTTTCAATTCACATGCATATTTGAAATTAATCAAAATTTTAAACATAAAAAATTTATAAGTTTACATATATTAAAAATCATAAATAAAAAATAAAAATAAAAAGTACTCTCTTATGTCATCACATTTACTTTTTTGTAAAAAAATACACTTTCTCTCTCCATCCATTCTAGGATGGATGACACTCTCTCTCAAATCCAATGAACACCCACAATGATGTTAAATATCAACTTTCATCCATCAAATGGTTAAACACTCATTGGATGATACATTGTGGATGCTCTATTACAATTGATTCGAGTATTGTCATTATTTGAGCATTGTCATTGGTGATTATGGAATGAGACATTCATAACTGGTGTTTCCCTTATTATATTTCATAACATGTGTATTCCATAATATAAATGGATGAATGGATGACAGCAGAACTTTGAGGTGTGCATAATTCTTAAATATAAAGGATAGATAATTAAAAAGAAAATGAGGTGTGTAGAATTTTTTTTGAGTGTGCAGAATTTTTTTTATGAGTGTGCAAAATGATTAAGAATGTACAATTTGAAAAACATATAATTTTAAAATAGAATTTTTTATGAGTGTGCAGAGTTTTTTACGAGTGTGCATAATTTTTTTTCGAGTGTGCAAAATTTTAAATAAAAGGACAGATGATTAAAAAAGATTGGGTGTGCAAAAAATTTTACGGGTGTACATATTTTTTTTTACGGGTGTGCAAAATTTTTAAATAAAATGACAGGTGATTAAAAAAAAAATTGGAGTGTGCGGAATTTTTTTGTTAATACTGAAAAAAATCAATTAAATAAATTTATAGATAATTAAAAAAATTAATAAAATTTAAAATCTGAAATATACAATTTTTTGGCTAATATTTTATTTTTGATTTTTTTTTTGAATGAAGGACAGATAGATTAAAAAAATCAGTAAACTTTAAAATATGCATATTATTTTATACATAAGGGTAACTAGATATTTTTGTTCAATTTTAGCACCTTAGAGTAAGGACTAAAAAGTAGTGGACTTTAGAGTAAAGATGTTTTATAAATAGCACCTAAGAGTAATTGCAACTTTTTTTTAGTTTAGGATTCTGAGTTTTTTTATTATTATTGAAATCAAGGAAAAATGCGATATGAAATAGGGGAAATTATTTTTGGCCTATTTCAATTAAAAAATAGAGTCAAATTTTACTAAGGGTGTAAAAGATTTTTTACAATATGAGTTAAGAGAATATTCTGCTACTCCAGGGATGCATCACCTCATATAGTATCATCCCTTATTTACTTATTTATTTATGGACGTTGTTATTTGACCAGATTTATCCGGGGGTGATAAGAGTATTTTCGTCATTTTTTGTAGTGTATAGACTGTTTGCCCTTAATGAAACCATTTATGAATTAGTGGAGACAAATCTCATTAAGGGTAAAATAGAAAAAAAAAACACATTCATCCAGGATGAGTCACTCCGTTCAGCAATGCCGTAATTTTTATATTCTAATATTGTATGTGCATATTTTCATTTATTTCTTTCTTATTTTAAATTACTTTCTTTTATTAAAATTAAATGTCATACTCATTCCAATTTTATGTATTATTTACATAATACATGTCGTTTTGATATTTTTCACCCCTCATTATCTCATATATACCCCTAATAATTATCTTTTTATGGTCAAACAAATTATCATGGGCATGTGTGAGAAAATTATACACTGCTATCACGAATATGTCCCAATTTCCTATGTTTCTTTTGTTTTACTTACCATTTCTAATAGAGTTGATAATCATATTTAGATTGCTTGCCTTTTGTTTTACTATCCATCCTACTTGCAAAATTTGTTGGTTGAATAATCCAAAATATGGAGATTATACACTACAAAAAAATGTTAATCACTGACGGAATTAGCGACGGATTTCCATCGATAAATTGGATTACCGACGACTCATTTTTCGTCTTTAAAAATCTCGTCACAATTTATCGACGAAAAAATTATCGTTGGTAATTACCGACGATCTAAGCCGTCACTAAAAAATGTTGAAAAAATTAAAAATATGCTAATAATTAATTTTTCGCGAATCTGTCCCAATTTTTTATGTTTCTTTTGTTTTGCTTACCACTTCTAGTAGAGTTGATAATCATATTTGGATTGCTTGCATTTTGTTTTACTATCCATCCTACTTGCAAAATTTGTCGGTTGAATAATCCAAAATATGGAGATTACACTACAAAAAATTGTTAATTACCGACAGAATTAGCGACGGATTTCCATCGATAAATTGGATTATCGACGACTCATTTTACGACTTTGAAAACCTCGTCACAATTTACCGACGAAAAAATTATCATCGAAAATTACCGACGATCTAAGCCGTCACTAAAAGATGTTGAAAAAATTTAAAATATGCTAATAATTAATTTTTCGCGCCCACTGGGATTCAAACCCAGGACAAGTGATGCATGCCAAAGTACACACCCACTAGGACAATCGCTTGTTTTGTTTATATTCTTGACCGAAATATTAATAGTTATAATTGTTTTTTTCAATTTTTTTTACTTTTTTCATTTTTTTTCAGCTTTTTAAATTATTTTTATTAAATACATTGGAAATTACCAACGAAAATATTTTCGTTGTTAATTTTGTAATTATTTTTTTATTTTTGCTATTCGTCGGAAATCCGTTGGTAATGTCATTGGAAATTTATTTTTTTAAAATTCGTCGGAAATGTCGTCGTTAATTACCGACGGAAATGTTTTCGTTGATAATTTTGTAATTATTTTTTATTTTGCTATTCATCGGGAATCTGTCGGTAATGACATCGAAATTTATTTTTTTAAATTCATTGGAAATATCGTCATTAATTACCATCGGAAAGATTTTTGTTGGTAATTCGTTGGTAATTTCGTAGTAATTTATTATTTTTTGCTATCCGTCGGTAACTGTGACGGATTTATGACCGTCGATATTTAACAACATTTTTGTAGTGTTAGTGGGTCTTTTGTTCCTTTTCCTTTGACTTCAATAGTGGAATGATCCATGTTTAAGTTTCTACCCCACTCCCTATTTTCGTTTCTTATGCTGTTATTAATAAATTTAGGGGCTGAAGCAATTAGGAATAGAGAATCTGCATAAGACCAGGTTATTGTTGCTAAACATTTAATTACTAATATAAATATTAATTTAAATTTGACTAACAGTTTGAAATTTGAATCTTCATCTTCTGTTTTCTTTTTATAATTTATCAAAATTGCTTAATTTCAATTTGGCAATTTTATTTGAACTACTCTATTGACTCCATTGAAAGGAACCATGATTTAACTTATTCTGTTATTTCTTATTCTATTTAAATATTATCTATTGAAATTATTAGCTTGTATTTTGGATGGAACTGATGCTGGATTTTTGGTAAATTTGAATTTGGAATTTAAAAGGGAATTACTTGAGACTTGGGTCAAAATCAATTAGGGAATTCAGGGTTTTAGATTTGGGAATTTAGGTTTTTATTAGTGATTGGTTCTTTACAATTGAGTTCCACTATTTATAATTAGGTCCTTGATTATGTTTATAAGCCCTAGCCATTTCTTCCTTGGAGTTCTATCAATTTTAGTAGTTGGCTACATGTTAAATTCTATACTAATTAAATGTTTGCAATCACTAGTGTAAGGCGACAACAATTTCGAGAACTAAGTTCGTACGACGCTTCTACTTATCGTTTCTTGCATCCATATTCAAGGTGGGGTTTTAATTGCTTTATTCTCTATAGTGGTTGGTAGAGCTCTTTTGCACGTGTTATTCTGTATTTTATATTTTAAATAAATGGTTGTATCATCTCATTTCAATGTTATTCAAGTGGCAAAGTTACTAATAACTAGGGGCCCTTATTGAGGTCCGGGGCCAACAGATCTTCGAGTGTATCCCGCCGTGCTTGAAAAAGTCTAATAGCCAGGGACCCTTATGTGGTCCGGGTTCGACGGGTCTTCGGGTTTAATCTGTCGTGCTCCAAAGTGGCAAAGTTCCTATGGCAAAGTTTTTATGACAATGTCAATGTAATTTACTAAGTTTGACTACTTGATTATTTATATTTTAGCATTAATATTGAATAATTTGGCCCCGTTGTGTGTGCTTGCATGCTCACCCCAATAAACCTCCCATTTCAAGATGAAGATTTGGATTGCGAGGAGTGGTGATGGGAGACGGTCCTAGTTGTTAATTATTCTAAAAATAAAGGATAATAGTTTATGCGATTTTAGCTTATTTGTGACCTTCACTTCATATTTTATTATTATTGATGTTTTTCGTTGTTTAGATAAAGCATTTTTAAAATATTAGTTATTTTTCTTTACCGTTGTGAGTTTGAAATTCAAATTTAATCGCGCTCAAGTTAGTTATTCTAACTACTTTATGAAAATTGAGGCGTGACAGGGTGGTATCAGAGTGGTTCTATGTTCTTGTAGACTTGCAAAAAGATAAATAAATTATTTTTTGAATTAAATAATTGAGTTACTCAAAGTGCATCGATTGATGAATAAATTATAGGAATAATTTTAGTGTCGTCCATCACCACCTCACCGCTCCATCTCCATAAGGTACATGCTTTTAGTTTTCCATTTCGAATTACCATGCTAAATTTTCATGTTATTATGTGGTACATTGAATGTTGTATACATTTTTCCAATAATCTATGTTTTGTCATGATTATTGTTCTAGTTTCGTATTTAAATTCACGAGTATTCACAGTTTATTATTTAGAATCACTTAGTGTAAAGTCTATTTACATGTTATGCAAAGATATAACATATTTTAGAGCTACCATAGATTATGGCACATCAAGGAGATAGCTTGAATCAAGTCGACAACGAGGCCCTAAATCAAGTCGGCAAGGACACCGTTTGGAGTCAATTGAACCGGGGCAAGATCCCAAGCGACAAGGAGATGCGAAATCGCTGGGTGCAACGAAAACCTCATGCCAGCTTCCATGGCCCTCTGGTGAATGGCAAACATTCCCGTTGGAGGCTGGTCGGCCCACTCATTTTTATCAGGGACGTAAAAGTACACGTCATTCGGCACTTGATAGTTGAATCGAGCAACCTCGAGTTCGATCTTAGCATGACGGATCAAACATTTCTCGCTGAATACCTGGACTCCCCAGGTTCTCGATAATTCCACATCGGTCGATGATGCTCTTGACTGGCAATGTGAGTTAGATAATTAAAGTACCTGGGATGGTCCTCATATCGATGAGAATGCGTCTCCAGCCGGGAAGGCGGTTCAATTGCACCCTCCGATGGTGTCATACCCAAATCCTTCAAAGATTCGAGGTACACATCCAAGTTCCTCTCATTGGGCTCATTACCTTCATCGGCGGATCGTGGCAAAGAACCCGCACCAGAAGCCGAGGCGACGGCGGTCGCCAGAAAAAAGTGGATACCCCCGCAAGAGGATCCCAATTCCGTAGTAGGCACAAGTGACGGTTTCTCCTGTAGGGGAGACGAACCACCCGAAGAGGAAGAAACTTCGAACGGCATGGCGCTACTCCACGCGCCGGCCCCGGTCAAATCCCCCGATAATCTCAACATTCCAAGTGTAATTCAAAGAGACGAAAAGTAATCCAAGTAGAGAAAATTAAACTTACGATAGCACTTAGATGAAGAACTGCTGATCGAGCAGAATTTGGAAACTTGAAAGACGGAAAGCTTGGCGGCGAAAGTAAAAGGGATGAAACACTAATGGGGCAGATACTTGTAGACGAAACCTGGGGTCGATCTGCAAATATTTTTTCAAAAATGGGGACAAGATCGCAAAATTTCAAAATTAACAGGGCTATTAACCGCGTGGTTTCGAGGCAACATTTGATGTAATCGAGCAGGAAAGACAGCAACATGCGCACAACGAAGATCGTGTCAGATGTATTCAGGTCATCAGATGGCCACGTCGGACCACCGACAACCTGAGGGGCAATTGTTATAACTGAATTGTCATCCTACGACCACATGGCTCAAATATGGCATCTAGAATCAACCCAAACCAGCATGAGAGACCCAAGTAACCAAGGTCGGCAATAGCGGGTTGACCAGGATAGATCAAGGAGAATTGAGCTCGCCTAGCCAGTCGCTAGCCGCACGAGGTCGCCGGAAGCGAATACATACGAGATTCCATATTTATCAAGAGGCGTGTTCTCAATGGATAACCACGGAAGGCATACTAAAAGGCACGATTCCCGACGACAATCACATCATGTATCAAGGGGTCGTCGGCCGAGGATTGCTCAGTTTCAGTTAGCTATTAAGACTTTTATCAGCTATGCCCATAGAGACCAGCGACCAATCTGTATCTTATAAATAGTGGAATTCTGGACATTGTAAAAGGGTCGAAACCCTAGTGACTTAGGCATATTATTATTATTTTCTAGCTAGGTATTGACCCAGACGTAGCCTTTCCCGCGAACTGGGTCAACAAACTCATCGTGCTCTTTACATTTCTTATTGCTTTCTCATATAGTAATTATTGTAGTCCGACGATAATTCTCGGGTTACAACATATGTATATATACTTTTATTTTTATTATTATTATAATATTCTTTATTAGTTTATAAACATTGCTTTATTATTATTTTTTATTTTAGTAAATCTTTGACATCCAGAGAATCAACTTTAATGCAAATTGAAATGTAAAGTTTTTGAAAAGAAATAAAGCCGAGTCAATTAATTTGTATTTCAAATGAAAGGTAAAAATTATTTCCTAGAAATATTTCACATGAAATTAAATAGAGTTCTCAATTAGATTATTTTTCAGAACCAAAGAAATATTTGAGCTTGTGGCATGTGTACTAGTTACACTATAAGACTTTTTGAAACTTTTGTACTCAATACTTACAAGTTAATAAATCTTACCAGTTTCTAGGGGTTTTCTATGGATTTGACTTTTGAGATAGGGTATTAGAATAGAAATTTGTTAAAATGTCAAGTAAATCTTCATTTTATTTCTTTTCTGGAATTCTAAATAGAGATGTCAAGTTGGATTATAATCGGATTTGCATTTGATTTGTCTTCTATTTTTTTTATCGCAATGCTTTTCTGATAATATAAATATAGATGTCATGTTGGACTCGAATCAGATCTGCCTTTGTCTCCTATTTTTTTTTATTAATTTTTAGGGTTTAGGCTTTAGATTAACAAAATAATTCCAGATCTACATTTTGTAAAATAATCCCAAATTTAGATATGTTTGGATTATCTGTTTGGACTGTGATTTCCTAATTGTAATTATCTTTTTGGATTGGATCTATCTAATTAATTCCTTTCAATATGGATAAAATAATAATTACATTTAAAATGCTGAATATTCTATTCTGATGGGCGTATTTCCTAAAGTCGGGGGCGTATATAACCGTACCCGTTGCCGAATTCACTTCGTAACATGTTTCACATAATATTTTTCACTTTATCCATAATATCTACATGCCCATTGCGGCCCAATCTATTCCATATCGACCCGTTTCCCCACAACCAAACCGTGGTGCTCCTATTCTTTTTTTCTTCCCATTTTTTAGTTCTTATATGTGTGAAATAGGCTTTTTCGCAAAACCTCCAAACGCTACTTCTAATCGCTCGCAGCCGTAGTATAACCATGGTGAAGAAAAACAAAAGTAAGCTTAGTATAATCCCTAGTCTTTCCAAATCCTTGATTAATGTTATACTCGTGCTTCTTGTAGTTCATTCATAGTCGTATTTCATGTTTTGATAATCATTTATTACTGCGTGTGTTTGATTGAATTTTGAATTTCGCCTCAGAGAGCAAGAGCAAGAGGGTGTCATTGAAGAAGAAATATAAGGTAATAAGGAAGGTTAAGGAGCACCACAAGAAGAAAGCTAATGAGGCCAAAAAAATAGGGTTCGATAAGAAGCCCAAGGTCGAGAAGGATCCATACATTCCTAATGATTGGCCTTTCAAGAAGGAAGGACCCAAGGCTATCGAGGTCCGTCGTTAACGCGCTCTCCAGGAGATCGAGGATAAGAAAACCGCTCATAAAGAGAGGGTATTGATTACTTTCATTCCTTTAATTTTTAAGATAGAATGTACACAAAGAAAGAATAGTCTCTAAGTTACAACCAAGGCTGAAAATATCGGCATCAATAGATATAATGAGACTTTAAATTTATGAAAATATTGATGGATAAAATTAAATCCCTAAGTTACTAGAATTTCGAACTTTTATATTAGAAAAAATTATAGTTTTAATGAAAGTTCCAAACATGTGTAATAGGACCAGCCATACCTCTTAGCTTATTGATGAATCAGATAGGTAACCAGCTAATAATTGTTGATGTTGCACGGATGTTGTTCTAGATGTTGGACAACATTCTGCACAACATCATAAATTTGTCATTTCTCCTAACATTGACTCCATTTTATTAGATGTGTTTTTCTATGTTTCCTACATTGCAGGTTGAAGACAATTTTGGATATTGTCAAGCGGTTGCACTGTGGTGGAGTGAGAATAGAAAGATCATGGGTGGTTACACCAAGATCATGAAGATAGTGGAGGAGATGTTCAAGGCTATCCCAGTTGATCTTCAAGCCTATAAATAGACTGCATTGGTCGACATTCAAGTTTGAGGAAAAGTGAAATATCATTTGCTCTAATCCAAACTTTAGAGAGTAACATCCGAGACACAACCGAAAGTACAACCTAGAGTGTTTGTATCCAGTATGAGTGTGAGGGTCGTTGTTATTCTATTTGTACTGGTCGAGGGAATACAATCTCTCCCATCAGTATTGTGTTTATCTTATTAGATCAACCTTTTAGGTTGAATAAGATCACTAGTTACTTGATTGAATAGATTGTTTTTGGTCTGTGGTTTTTCACTACACCTTTTAGGATCTTGTAAGAGGTTCTTGTGTTGGAATTTAGAGGCACGTAAACACGTAATACATGCGCAGCGGAATAAACAGTTCACCAACAATGAACACGTAATTGCCTAATTGAATACGTATAAACATAAAGAGAAACCTTATAGTAAATCGTACGCATATTTCTCTACTATGGTATCCATGTAATCCCCATTCACGGAGCGGTGGCCATAGCTAAAGCTCATTCACAAGCTGCCTTTGACATTGACGATGAACCCCTGAGTAAAATGCATTTATTAGAGTCTTGGGCTGATCGATGTACTTAGCTTTTGTTATTTCCTTGTGATTTCATGGTCACTTTATGGCCATAGACATTTCTCTTTCTCTTGTACGGGTCACTTTTGGGCCTTCTTTTTTCTTTTTTCTTTTATTATATTGCTCATTTGCCCATTCACGGACTTGCACAGATTTGCCAGCGTTGAATCTGAGACGGAATTTGCTAGAAAAATTCCTATTCTAGATTTTATGGAGAAAATATGAATTAACGTTATTTGTGAATTCCCAAGAGCTCATATATATAGGGAAGACCCAGCTTAAATCTTAAGCTAACCTGATTAGAAAATAAAATCCCTGGTCTTATAAAATAAATCTCTTAGATTTATTTCCCATATATAAAATCTCTACGGATTTAATTCTCATATATATCAAATCTCTACGGATTTGATTCCATATATATTAAATCCTATAATAATATTTCATATATTATTATTGGGAATCCTATTTAATTAAATCTAATTTAATTAAACATTAATAATAATTAATTCCAAATTAATCTATTATTAATTAATTCTCCATAAATTAAATATTAAATCCAATTTAACATTTAATCAACCAACTATAATCCGTAAAAGGGAACTACTTGTTGTGTGACCCATAGGCCCTCATATATCGAGCGATTAGTCAAACTAACGGTCTTAATTGAACCCTAGACAATAAATCAGACATTCTCAATATTTGAGGTACGTTGTGAGAAACGTGCAACTACCTGTAACTTGAAACATGGGCTATTACGATTTCCTCTTTTCATTCACGAATACTCGATTAAGTCTTGAACATGATGAAGTGTCTATTCAAATAACTTAATCATATTATCTCTAATCACTAATTGATCATGTATGTCACACTTAGCCACAAAGTCTAAGTTGACGTGCATCGACCAATGACTTTAATCCAATTATGATGAGAAGATGAGTATTCTCTCTAAATCCACATTGAGGAATGAATCCTATTCTTGGCTCAACTACCACGCACATGCACTTCGTGATGAACCCAATCCAAGTCATATCTACCCATAGACGGGTGCAAGCGTCGGTCATGGTCAAAGTTCATCACTCCACACATGTCGTGCGTATTGACCTCAAGTCAAAGGAGTATCGCATCGCTCCCACTAATCGAGACACCCGTAGACACATATAGTGGAAATACATCAAACTGTTTCTCGGATGGGTATACCAATACCCTCTAAGGTATTTGTGCATCCATCATGAGATACCTAGTATCTCGTAGTAAGTGAGATCTTACTACACTTTCTAAGAGTATGATGCAGATCGCACACCATTCTCCATTGTATCATCAATATCCCATTCTTGATGATCCTTGATCGAGGCTATTTGAGAATCATGCTTAAGTCATCTGAGTTCTCACAACCTCAATGACATCAATGACACATGGGAACACTTGTATGAATAAATGCAAACAATCAAACATAATATTCAAACAAGTGTATTGCCATACATTAATATTAAGTGAACTATAATATTAAATCAAACCGAATATCATCGAGTATTATGTCCTTACAATAGATTGTCTCTAGGACACTAACACTAACAATCTCCCACTTGGACTAAAGTCAATCACCTACATGTCTAACCCCTAGACCATCAAATGTCTAGTGTGTACATGAACACTCAGTGTTTTGGTGAAATGATCTTCCAAATTAAATATGTGGGAATACATTTTAATTTCATTTCTCCAATCCTTATGATCTCTCGGATCAAATGATAAGTTTAGGTACATGCTTGTTTCTGTTTGCTGATCTCGGTGTTAGTGTTAGTGTCCTAGAGACAATCTATTGTAAGGACATAATACTCGAATGATATTCAGTTTGATTTAATATTATAGTTCACTTAATATTAATATATGGCAATACACTTGTTTGAATATTATGTTTGATTGTTTGCATTTATTCATGCAAGTGTTCCCATGAGTCATTGTTGTCATTTAGGTTGTGAGAACTCAGATGACTTAAGCATAATTCTCAAATAGCCCCGAGGATCATCAAGAATGGGATATTGATGATGCAATGGAGATTGGTGTGCTATCTGCATCATACTCTTAGAGAGTGTAGTAAGATATCACTTACTACGAGATACTAGGTATCTCATGATGGATGCACAAATACCTTAGAGGGTATTGTTTTATCCGAGAAAACCGCTTTAATGTAGTTCCACTATATGTGTCTACGGGTGTCTCTAAGTGGAGCGATGTGATACCTTTCGACTTGAGGTCAATACGCACGCCTATGTGGGATGATGAACTTTGACCATGACCGACGCTTTTCACGGGTAGATATGGCTTCGATTAGGTTCATCACGGCGTATGCATGTGCGGGTAGTCGAGCCAAGAATAGATTCATTCCTCAAAGTGGATTTAGAGAGAATACTCATCTTCTCATCATAATTGATCAAAGTCATCGGCCGATGCACGTCAACTTAGACTTTGTAGCTAAGTGTGACATACATGATCAATTAGTGATTGGAGATAAATTGATTAAGTTATTTGAACAGACACTTCATCATGTTCAAGACTTAATCGAGTATTCGCGAATGAAAGGAGGAAATCGTAATAGCTCATGTTTTAGTTACAAGTAGTTGCACATTTCCTTGCAACGTACCTCATATATTGAGAAAGTTTGATTTATTGTCTAGGGTTCAATTAAGACCGTTAGTTTGACTAATCGCTCGATATATGAGGGCATATGGGTCACACAACAAGTAATGGTTGTTTACTAATTATAGTTGGTTGATTAAATGTTAAATTGGATTTAATATTTAATTTATGGAGAGGTAATTAATAATAGATTAATTTTGAATTAATTATTATTAATATTTAATTAAATAAGAATTCCCAATAATTATATTTGGAATATAATTGTAGGTTTTAATGTATATGGAAATAAATCGTAGAGATTTTCATATAAGGCATTTAAATCCGTAGAGATTTATATTTAGGGAATTAAATTAAAAGAAATTAATTTAATTCAAGATTAGGGATTTTATTTCCCTAATTGGGATAGCTTGGGAAATAAGCTAAGCCTCCCTATATATACAAGCTCTTAGGAATTCACAAATGAATCACTTCATATTTTCTCCATAAAATCTAGAGTTTGGATTTTCCTAGCAAATTCATCTCGGGGATTCAACGCTGGCAGATCTGTGCAGATTAGTAAACGACTGTTACGTGGATACCATAGTTGAGGAATCCGTGTACGAATTGCTGTAAGAATTTTGTTTACGTTTACTCGTAATTAATTATGCAATTAACTGTTCATTGTTGGTGAACTTTAATTTTCGTTGCGCATGTATTACGTGTTTACGTGCCTCTAAATTCCAACACTCGGTTCCTTTGCTTGCGCATTCGCACCAACGTTGTCTTAATACAACTTTATTAGACAACTGACACTCGGAACTACCCCCAGTTCTCTTAAGAACTATAAAATCCAGACAGCCTCCTTGAGGCTTTTGATACAGCAATGCATTCAACTTCGGTTGTTGAATCTTCGGTCATTTTTCTTGGAACTATTCCAACTGACCGCTTCATTATTGAGAGTGAAACGTAATCTGACTGTGATTTGTAATCAACATAGTCGGATTGGAAACTTGTGTCTGCTTAACTAGTCACTACTAGTTCTGATTGTCCACCATAGACATAAAAACATTCTTTAGTTCGTCTGAGATACTTCAGAATGGTCTTGACAGCAATATAGTGAGACTCACCCAGATTTTGTTGGTATCTACCAATGATGTTTATAACGTAGGCCACGTTTAGCCTAGTGAAAGTCATGGCGTCCATGATTGACCCAATTGCATATGGATATGGGACATCTTTCTTGTGCTTGATATTAAATTCAATAGAAGGACAATCCTTCTTTAACATCTTTATCCCATGATTTCCTGGTAGAGACCCTCTCTTAGAGTTCTCTATCGCAAAACTGCTTCAACACCTTGTCTATGTAGGTGGACTGTGACAGCCTCAACATCCTCTTGGATCTATCCCTATGGATCTTGATCCCTAAGATGTAGCAGGCTCCACCAAGACCCTTCATCATGAAGGTCTTTAACAACAAATCTTTAACGAACTGTATTAACGGGATATTATTTTCCAAAATCAATATGTCATTGACATACCCGATTATGAAAATAATATTCTTCCGTTGCGTTTACGATAAACGCAAGGATCTTTCGAATTAATGATGAAGTCAAAAGGACTTGATAGCTTCATCAAATCGGATATTCCAACTCCTAGAAGCTTGCTTCAATCCATAAATGGATATCTTTAGCTTGCATACTAGATTAGAATTTGGCTTAGACGTAAAACCTTCCGGTTGAGTCATAAACACTTCCTTATCAATGTTTCCATTGAGGAAAACTGTTTTGACATCCATCTGTCAAATGTCATAATCATAGTGTGCTGCAATCACAAATAAAATTCGAATGAACTTGATCTTTGCAATTGGTGAGAAAGTCTTTGCTGTGACCTAGATTTTACGTCTAGGGCAACTTAATGTTATTAAACGGGATCAATCAAGTAACGAGTAACAAATATGAAATAGACTTAAATTTGGTTACCCAGTTCATCTTTTGAATAAGACTACGTCTGGGGCGCCTAAGCCAGGAGTATTTTATTATTCTTTTATGCCTAGAGTTCTAAGATTTCGTCCCCTTACAATGGATGATACAAGCTGTATTTATAGACAAGAAATTAGGGTACACCCCTCTGTGGGCTTCCTTCGATGGGCTTGTCAAGCTTCCAGCCGCTCCAACTAGGGTTTTATCGGTCAATCCCGCGATTTCCGTGTATGGATACACTTGCCTTGCTTACCCCTACAATATCTGCGCTCCTGGTTACCCATATACTTGCTATAAATACCCATCTGAGGTCGCCTCCGACTTGTGGTCTTTTCCAAGGTCGAATGCGACCTTCTTGTTCCTTCTAAGTCGCTTCGCGACCTTCTTAGCTTTGAGGAAGTCGCTTTGCGGCTTCCCGATTCTTATCGAAGTTGCTCTACTCAATCGCCTCACCGGGTTGGATTATTCCATGGTACAACAATTGCCCCTCAAGTCGAGGTCACGTGCCTGCATCGGGACCTAGGCTTGATTTGTAACTTGATCGACCTGGGGAGAATCGACCTCGGGAAGCATTCCCGAGACGCCTGGTTAGTTGTGGGAAAGTGGATTGTTGCGTCGTTTCGTGCGAGATTTGATGGATTTGCTATGATGATGTTGCGGGTGGATGAGGTCATGCGCCGCAAGCCTCTTGTTGGTCCCGGTGCTAACGAGTCTCACACGTGTATAGGGGGAAATACACGTGTTCAATGATTTTTAAAACTTTTCTTTCACTGAGGTCAGATGGGTCAGGTTATCTTGATGATTTTGCCCTGGGAAGCACGGATTGCCCTGAGTCAAAGTCTCTTCGAGACAATGATCCCGAGTTAACTTCGAAAGCTTCAGACAAATTTCCACCGAGCTGAGTTTATCAGAGATCCTGAGGAGCTTGGATCAGATAATTATCTTACTAAACCCTCAGTAGAGTTAGTTCAGTTTGGTAACTATATGTTCTAGCTACTCAAGTGTGCAGAATGGTTGGCCCTAAGTTTATACTCGTTTTAGCTTTCTTTGAAAAAATCTTCCTTCAATAAAATAGTGATTAAAAATTTGTGATCAATTTGATGCAAGTTCAATTGAATTGGTTCCAAACCGAATATTAGTGAACTATGCTTTCGGTGAAAAAACATGCAACAAATAATAATGCAAAGATGAAAGCAAAAACAACACAAAGAATTATAGTGGTTCAGAGACTCAAGCTCCTACGTCCACTCTCTCTGATCTTCGTGAGACTCAAGCTTGTCTGGTGATTCTCTTGATCAGTTCTCCTGAGTCTTTTTCCTGTTTCTTCTGAACACAAGTAGATTCATCAAAAACAACATGAGGTGTTTCTTCCACAATAATAGTCATCAGTTGTAAACTCGAAGGCTTTTTGACTTGAGAATATCCTAAGAATATCCCTTCATCGCCTTTGCTATCAAAAGTTTTCAACTGATCTTTACCATTATTGTGTATGAAACACTTGCAACCAAACACATGAAAGAAATAAACAAGAGGCTTTCTTTCATTCCACAGCTCATATGGAGTTTTTCCTTGGTTCTTGGTCAGCATGGATCTGTTCCGAGAGTAGCATGCGGTGTTGATAACCTTCAAATTTCAAAATCTTTTAGGAATATCGGCTTCAACAATCATTGTCCTTGTAAACTTCTTTTTAGTCCTATTTCTTCTTTCAAAGAACACCATTACATTTGTGGGGTCCTTGCGGTGATGTTTCATGAGCTATTCCATTTGTTTGCACAATAATCGATATGATATGATTGATAAACTCGGTTCCTTTATCGTCGATTTTGACCACACTCATATTCTTTTTCAAGATCTTGAGCCTTTTCAATGAGTTCAGGCAGTTTTGTCTGAGTCTCTTTCTTACTGAGTAAGAATATGACCCATGTGTATCTAGAGTAGTCATCAACTACCACAAGTGTGTATTTTCTGCCATTAGTGCTCACAAGTGTTACAGGACCAAAGAGATCCATATGTAACAGTTGTAGTATTCTATCAGTAGAAACATCTACTTTGCTTTTGAAAGATGCTCTGATTTGTTTTCCTTTCTGACAAGCATCACATACATGATCTTTACTGAACACTTCATTTGGTAACCCCCTTACAAGTGATAATCTTGCAAGTTTGTTCAGGGTTTTGAAGTTTAAGTGATTCATTCTTTTGTGCCACAACCAACTGGTATTAGTGGAACTTTTTGCAACCAAACATGTATCTTTAGGAGTTGAACTCCAATCAGCAAGATACACATTTTCTTTCCTAGTACCAGTCAGTAAAATTTTCTATGAAGTATTGCCTTTTACATAACATAAGTTCTTTGAGAACTCAACACTGAATCCTTTGTCACAAAATTGACTGATAGAAAGCAAGTTATGCTTTAGACCAGACACATATGAAACACCATGGATATGAACAGAGTCAACTTAGAGAGTTCCATATCCTTCAGTTTGTCCTTTGGAATTGTCTCCAAATGTGATCTGAGGGCCTTTTTGCTCAACATAGTCAGTGATTAGTTGCTTATATCCTGTCATATGTCTTGAACATCCACCGTCCGTATACCATCTGGCAGAGCCAATTCATTTCCACTCATCGAGTCTTATGTTGTTTTCATTTAGCTCGGTCTTTTTTCCTTCACTTTGAAAAAAATGGATCGGTTCTTAGGTACCCATTTGGTGTAGGGTCCTACCAGTTAGTTTGACGTTTTGGAACCCAAATCTGCCTAACAACTCTAATTACTTTAGAGTGGCTGATTTGTCTCCCATAAACATCTACATACACATTCACCACCCTAGGAGCCTTGGCAGCCTTAGCACGAACATGAGCCTTAGAGTTCTTCTTGAGTTCAGGCCTTTTGTTCAAGTGCCTTAGCTTTTGTGCAGCTGGTCTCTGTCTCTGCTGACTTCGGTTCAAGAAACCTTTACCCTTAGGCAAGTGGGGTTTAGGTTGCTGTCTTGAAAATTGGGGTCTTTTCGATGTCGAGGACTTGGTCTTTTTCAATTGAGAATATCTCTGCTTTGAGTGTTTCTCTTCCGAAAATTCCTCGATGGTTCAAAGGCAGATCTCTTTAGGTTGGTATTCTTAGCCTGAGGCTTTGAAGTACTGGCCTGAAAATTTCCTACTGAGTGTTCAGGTTTTCTAGCCTTTTCCTGAGGTTTGTGCTTTCTTCCTTGAACCTTCAGTTTTTCTGAAATCATAGGTCCTTTACCCTTGTCTAAAACTCTGGACAGTTCTTTAGTAAGAAGGTTAGATGCCACTGGTTTAACAAAGATAGTCTTGGTGCTACTAGAAGCAGCATTCAGAAGACCTTGTGAGGTTCCCCCTGGAATGTATCTCAATCCAAATTTTTATAGTTCTTGTCTTTTGATAACTCAATTTTTCATCTATCACTTTAGATCTGAGAATTCAATAGAGCTAACTTTCTCTGCGCAAGACTATCCTCACATTTCTTTAGAGTTTCATGCTTCTCAAAGAGGTCATTGAACTCAGTTCTGATAAGCTGAATCTCTTTAGTGGATTTCTCTAATTTTCCATTCATGATCTCTATCACCTTCTCTTTTTTTTCGAGAGTTGTACTTTCGAAACATCCATTCATCGAGAGTTCCCATCAATTGAGAAGTTATCTCAAAGATTTTTTAGAGTTTTTCCACTTGATTCTCGTGATCGGTTCCTTGTTACGCTCTTGAGTTTCGATGAGTAGTTCTTGTAACACAAAATAGTCCTTCATAAGATTCTCAAACGAATCCATCGGTCAAAGTTCTTTTTTTACGTTGAACTTGAGAACTCATGTGCTTGTGTAGGAGCAACAACAGGAGATAGAAGAATTTACCTCCTCCACGACCATAAGAAGATGACATCATCATCATTATCCTTTATGCGAAAAATTTCATCTCGAGGAACTGGAACCTTCTTGAGAATGTTCTTCCTCTTCGCAATCATAGCTTTCTTCTTTGGAGATCTTCCCCGTTTCTCTTGGCTTGTCTCTCCTTTCTTTCTTTAGCTTTTCATTTCGGGACAATCATATTGAAAGTGAGCTTTCTTCGATAACGATTGTAGCATCTGTTGGTATCATCATCCCCGATCACTTTCCTCCTTGGTCTTGGAGTCCTTCTTCTTGGATGAGGATCCTTGACTTTTCTGGTCCTTCATTTTCTCGGTGTATCATCCTCGAACTTTCGAGTCTCTCTTGTACACACATGATTCTGTAATATTTCTTATATTTCCCATATCAACTATTGAGTCTTTCAAACCTCCTTGCCATCGATATAGCTTATATCCTCCTTTCATCCCCGATTTTTGGCAAGTGAGTTCTCGAACTCTCTAGACTTCAGAGATTTATCTTTGGCTTTGAAAGCCACATTCTTGCTAGATGAAGAATCATCTTTGTTTGTCGATTTCTTAGTTTTCTTGTCAATCACAAACTCATAAGCTTTCAGTTCGAGAAAAACTTGTTGATATGGCATGGAATCAATATTTTTGGTGTTTTCAATCACCACAAAGATGTATATCCCATTTCTTAGATAATCCTCTAAGAATTTTCAATTGCCACTTCTCTCTCAGGGTATCTTTTCCCAAGAGCACTCAGATCATTCATGATGCTAGTGAATCTGACCTCAAGTTTGTCAATGGATTCACTATCTTCCATTTCAAAGCTATCAAACTTTCCAATAGCAACAAAAAGTTTGTTTTCCTTAATATGATATGTGCCTTGACACATAACATCAAGTGTGTCCCATATTTCTTTTGCAGTTTCACAGTGAGAAATCATCCCCATAACACCATCATCAATAGTGCTATACAAAGTATCTTTAGCAATGTAGTCAAGATTGACTAACTTTCTCTCATCAGGAGTAAGTTGATCATCAGATTTTGGAAATTCATTTCTGGGATCATTCCTCTAAGTATCAGTGATTCCGGATTCTAACAAGAAATTTGAATGGTCCTTCAGAAACCACTCTCCACATTCTTTCATGTTTTGAATACAGATGAGCCTGCATTCTCAATCTCCATAGGTCATATCTCTCAACAGAGAACATAGGAAGTTTCTTAGAAGGCATGATGACTGAGCCTTGTAAGATATCAGCAAACAGATCTATTCAGTAGACCACCAAAGTCTTTCAGCAAATTAAACTATGGCTACCAAAGCAAGTGGTCAAAATGAACCACTGCTCTGATACCACTTGTTGGTCCCGGTGCTAACGAGTCTCACACGTGTATGGGGGGGAATACATGTGTTCAGTGATTTTTAAAACTTTTCTTTCACTGAGGTCAGATGGGTCAAGTTATCCTGATGATTTTACCCTGAGAAGCACGGATTGCTCTGAAGTCAAAAGTCTCATCGAGACAATGATCCCGAGCCGCTTTTCGCTTCGCAGACAGCCCAACTGAGCCTAAGTTTATAAGAGATCCTGAGGAGCTTGGATCAGATAATTATCTTACTGAACCCTCAGTAGAGTTAGTTCAGTTTGGTAACTATCTGTTCTAGCTACTCAAGTGTGAGGAATGGTTGGCCCTAAGTTTATACTCGTTTTAGCTTTGCTGAAAAATCTTCCCTTCAATAAAAACAAAGATTAAAGGCTGTGATCAATTTGATGCAAGTTCAATGGATTGGTTCCAACTCAATATCGATGAACTATGCTTTCAAAGAAAAAACATGCAATGAATAATAATGCAAGACATAAAAGCAAAACAACACAAAGAATTATAGTGGTTCGAGACTCAAGCTCCTACGTCCACTCTCTCTCGATCTTCGGAGAAATTCCTTAACCACTTCCTAAAGCTTTCAACTAACTCATCAGAGCTTACTCACTTTTCTACCTTGACTTTTTCCGGTCGACTCACTGCAGCTTACTAACTCAAACACACACAAGTGTTCAGACCACCACAAGTAGCTTACTAACTTCTTCTCTAGAGTTTTCTGGCTAACTCACTGTAGCTTACTAACTCTTTACAACTCTAACTCACCAACAAAACACACACAAACTACCTTAACAAAGGGTTTGGGTTTTGGGTTGGTTTCCAACTAGGGTGAGATATCCTTTACAATAAGAACTAATACAAAGGCTAGGATATATCTTCTAAGCTTTGGATATATATATCACTCTAGGCTTAGAATAGTGAGCTCTCTCCAATGTGAAACACTTGGGAAATTCTAGGTTTTTCGAGTGCTTCAATTTGCAATAATACGAATGAGCTCTTGAGTTGCTTTGAAATTTCCCGTAATCTCTCAATGTAAAGGGTCACTGGTATTTATAGGCAACTTCACCAAGGTCACTCTTGAAAAACTATCCGTTGGAGGAGATAGTATCAAGGGTTTCCTCTTCTGGTGTTTGATGAACGATTATATTTAAGGTTTGAATACTCCCTTGCATGTTTTAGGAAATATGCAGTCATGTAGCCAATCACCAATTTTTGCAGTCTGGAACATAGTACTACTGACATGATTCAGTGGTCCCGCTGCTTTTTCGTCGATGAAAAGCATGATGTTGTCTTCCTCTAATTGGTTCTTGTCTTCAGTGAATGTAGACAAACAAAACGGCTCTTTTTGGTCAATCTCTCTGAATGAGACAACCTTAAACAACACTTAGACTTAGTTCCTTTTGTCTGTATATGAATGTTTTGGGCAATATCTACTTTTCTAAATATTTGCGTTTTTCTCAGTTTTGTAGTCTTCAGATAGATATTATTTAGTGCCTCTGAACATTCAGATTATAATTGAGTATTCATTTATATCTTCTTGGGTCTTTGGGTCTTCTCATCTTCCGGCCTTCATATCTTGATGAGTCTTGAGTGTCTTGTCAAGAACTTCTTGAGTCTTCAAAGTGTCTTGAAAGACATCTTGAGTCTTGATGTCTTGATGACATCTTGAGTCTTGATGTCTTGATGACATCTTGAGTCTTGATGTCTTGATAACTTCTTGAGTCTTGATGTCTTGATGACATCTTGAGTCTTGATGTCTTGATGACATACTAAGTCTTGATGTCTTCGGTGACTTATCTTACGAAGTCTTGATGTCTTGATGACATCTTTTGAGTCTTGATGTCTTGATGACATCTTGAGTCTTGATGTCTTGATAATTCTCTCTGAGTCTTGATGTCTTGAAATCTAACACAGTCTATATCTGCTGACTATACATGGTGCAGATAACTTCCTGAACAATCTATAGTGAAACCTGACTCAGTCTATCAAGATTATCCTGAACATGTCATACTCAGGGTTTTTGGGATCTAATCAAAACTTTTTTATTAAATTCATCTCCCAACACCTCTCCAATCGGGGAACGCGGTGTAGATTACGTTCGACTTTGTTTCTTCGAGAGGGGTCCGACTTATGTTTTTATTGCACTTTGACCCCCGTTCCCTTAAATAAAAAGAGCTAGGGTTGCATCTTTTTTTGCCATTTCCTCTTCTTCGCGCAGCTCCAGCTTCCCTTCCAACCCGAGATCCCCGATGAGACTACATTCAGGTAACTCTCCCTTTTTCCACACTCTTTCCATGGCTTCTGATCCTTCTACGCCCACTGCCCTTCGTCTTCTGGCCTCTTCGTCCTCAGAGGAAGACAACGTAGCGATAGCCCACCTCTGGCAACACCGCAGCTCCCGTTCTGCCGCCAGCCGCGAGGGCGAATCCTCATCCGCGGGTATCCAGCGCATTGTCCGGGACATCGAGGGCATAGATGAGCAGTTTCTGTAGGAATTGGAGGACATTACTCATCTCCCTCCTTTGGACATTAGCACGTTCCGCCCGCCAGACGTAGTGGGGAACAGCCCCACGGCATACCTCGGCTCCGCCCGGATTACGGGGGCCTATGAAATGGCTATCAATTACCACTCTTTATTCTTTGAGGGCCCCTATAAATGACACGACGCGTATAGGAGGTCGGTTCAAACTGAGTACATGGCTTCCGACCTGCCCCGGTACAAGTCAACTATATCTGACCGGCACGTGTGTTCCCTCTCAGGTTGTATAAAGTGCCCCGAGACGTGCATTTTTATGGGGTGACCTCCGATGAGAGTGCCGATCAGCCACCTCCAGGGATGATTGCGGTCAACGAATACACGATGGAGGCGGGGATTCACTTTCCCCTTCACCCGACGATCTCCCACTTGCTAGCGGCTTGGAACCAAAGTTTACCCAGATTACTCCAAATGGCTGGAGCTACATACTCTCGATGATGACGGTTCTTGGCTTGGCTAGGCTACACCGGATGCCGACCCCTGACAAGGTCGCTTATGTGATGTCGCCAATCTTTCAAGCCGGCGACTATAATGCCGTGCGACTTCGCAACGGCCGGGAGCTCGTGAGTGGGATCCCGAATAAGGTCGCAGATTGGCATCGGAAGTGGTGGTTCGTTGGGGGCATTTAGGATCAACAGACCCTTCGAGTACACTACCCATTCGGGTTCTCATGGACTACGCACACCGAGTTGAACATGGTAAACCTTTGTCTATATACTTCCGAGGTAGTACTGATCTAATTCTCCTTTTCTTTTGCAGTGTTTGCGCCCTCGACCGCCGACCTGTTCTGGGACTTTCAAGAGGCGTTCAAGATCGTCCGTGACACTGCCCCGAGTCTTCGCAACATCAATGCCCTTAACTCTGAGCTCGATCTGTTAAAGGCCGGGCTTTACACTTATCCCCACCATCTGAATATCCCTTGTGAGTACTTGTTCTTTGCCTTTGATTTTCTCACACTTCTTTTGGTTTTCGTCTGACATCTTTGGCGTGCAGATCCTGATATTCCCCTCTACTGCCGCCAGCCCTCCGCAGCGATTATGGCCTCTAGGAAGAAATTAGTTCTGGGCCAAATGAAACATGCGGCGGCCACCGACGTCCCCCCTCCGAGCTCGACTCCATCCGGCCCATCAGCAGCTGATAGGGGCAAGAGGAAGCAGAAGGAGCCCACTCCTGAGTCCGCTCGAAAGAGGGCGAGGGATGGGCAACCTGTACTCGGCTGTTGGGAGATGAATTTAATAAAAGATTATATGATTTTGATTAAGATCCCAAAACCCCTGAGTATGACATGTTCAGTAATGATCTTAATAGATGAGTCAGGATTCAGTTTTAGAGTATTCAGGATGTTATCTGCAAAATGTATAGTCAGCAGATATAGTTCAGGATAGGTTCAAGACTCAAGAACTCAAGATGTTTCAAGATACCGGTTTTCAAAGATGAAATCAAGTCTTCAAGACTCAAGATGAAAACTCGAGATATCAAGACTCAAGATGGAAACCGAGAACCAAGACTCAAAGATGAAGACTCAAGATATCACCAAGATAAATCAAGACTCAAAGACCTCAAGACTCGTAAGACTCAAGACTCAAAGACCCTCAAGACTCGTAAGACCTCAAGACTCGTAAGACTCAAGACGCAAGATCAAGATCGAGTATTTGAAGATCAAGAATATCGAAAAGACAAGAATTATCAAGACTCAAGAATGTATCAATGCTCAAGATGAACTCAATGTTCCGAGGCAATCAATATATCTATCCAAGGATGCAATATCGAGAGAAACGCGATACCTTAGAAAGTTAGATATTGCCAAGACATTCAAATGCGCATAAAAGGAACTAAGTCGGTGTTGTTAAGGTTATATCAAACTCGAGTTTGTAACCAAAAGAGCCGTTGAAAGGTGTCTACCTTTTACTGGAGACAAAAGTCAAAAAGAGGAAGACGACATCGAACCATACCGACAATCGACAAAGGATGTGTCAAATAAAAAGATGTCGATGTACGAAAAGTTCCAGATCGCAAAAAGTGAAGACCGGCTACATGAAAGGCTATTCCCTAAAAACGTGTTAGGGAGTTTCAAACCCTAAATATAGCCGCTTTCACACACCATAAGAGGGAACTCACGAAGCTATCTCTCCAACGGATAGTTTTCAAGAGTAACCTTGGTGTATGCCTATAAATACTGGTGACCCTCTACATCGTAAGGTTACGGGAAATTTATACGCAACTCAAGAGCTCAAACTTATTCTTGCAAAAGTTAAAGCACTCGAAATACCTTGAATTTCCCAAGTGCTTCTATATTGAAGAGAGCTCACTTTACTAAGCCTAGCTTGATAAGATTTATCCAAAGCTTAGTCGAGATATCCTAACCCTTTGCATTGTGCTTCATTGTAAAGGATATCTCATCCTAGTTGGAAACCAACCAAGAAACCCCAAACCCTTGAGAAGGTAGTTGGAGTGTGTTTGTTGGTGAGTAGAGTTGTAAAGAGTTAGTAAACTACGCGGAGTAGTCAGAAAACTCTAGAGGAGAAGTTAGTAAGCTACAGGGGTAGTCTGAAAGCTTGTGTGTGATTGAGTAAGTAAACTACGGAGGTAGTCAGAAAACTCAAGGTCGGGTTGAGTAAGTAAACTACGTGGAGTAGTCAGAAAACTCAGGGCCGAGTTGAGTAAGTAAACTACGAGGTAGTCCAAAAGCTCGGTTGATAGTGAATTTCTCTCAAGAGTCGTGAGAGTGGATGTAGGAGCTTGAGTCTCCTCGAACCACTATAATCGCCGTGTTCTTTTATTGCTTTCCTTATTTGTGCTTAACTCGCAGATTGACTTGATTTTGAAAGCATACTTTTCACTAATATTCAGTTGAATCAATCCAATCGGGTTGCATAAGTGAATCACAGCCTAATCACTATTTCATAAGGGGAAGGTTTTCAGCAAAGCTTAAAACGAGTATAAACTAAGGGCCAACCATTCCGCACGACTGAGTAGCTAGAACAGATAGTTACCAAACTGAACTCTCTTCTGAGGATTCAAGAAGTTAGTTATCCGATCCAAGCAACTCAGATCTCGACACTCGTGACTCGGGCTTGGGATTATCCGAGGTATCCGAAAAGTTCGGGATCACCGCCTCAAGAGACTTTGACTCGTGAGCGATCCGTGCTTCTCGTAACCTAATCTTCGTGATTGTCCACCCAAGCCGACCTCGAGAAAAAAAGTTTTAAAATCAATCAACACGTATATTCCCCCATACACGTGTAAGACTCGCTTTCACCGACCAACAAGTGGTATCGAAAGCAAAGGGTTCAACTTGACCACTCACCGTGGTTGACCAAAGTTTTATTTTCAAAAATACTTGTGGTCTATCCGAATCGATCTTATTTGTTTAAATTTTGTTCTTTTTCAAAAGATCGTAAAAATGTCTTCTAAAAACTTCCCATGTTCTCGAAGAGAGAACTATGATCTATGGAGACCGAGAATGCAGCACATCCAGATTCCAAACATGAGCGATGTGGAGAGTGGTTTCTCAAGGACCATTCAAATTTATCGTGGTGAATCCCAGAGGAACGTAAGATGAGAGAATTGATCCTAGAGCAGATTTCCTAAGTCCGATGACCAACTAACTCCCCGAGGAGAGAAAGTTAGTCAATCTAGACTACATTGCAAAAGACACACTATATACAAAGACAATTGATGATGGTGTGATGGAATGATCTCTCACCGTAATATCGCTAAAGAGATATGGGATACACTAGTCAAGCATGTGCCAAGGCACATATCATATAAAAGAAAACAAACTTTCAAAGGGTAATTGGAAAGTTTGATGTTTTGAAATGGATGATGGTGAATCAATAGACAAATTGGAAGTCGATTCACTAAAGATCATGAATGATCTAAATGCACTTGGAAAGAAATATCCACAAAGAGAAGTGGCATTGAAAATTCTTAGAGGTCTTTCTAAGAAATGGGATATTCATGCAAAGGGTGATTGAAAACACCAAGAACATTAGTTCAATGCCATACCAACAAGTCTTCTCTCGAAATAAAAAGCCTATGAATTTGTAATTGATAAGAAATCCAAAAAGGTCGACAAAGAAAGATGATTCTTCATCAAGTAAAAATGTGGCTTTAAAAGCCAAAGATAAAACTCAGAAACTAAAGAGTCTCGAGAACCCCCATGCCAAACATCGATGAGCTTGAGGAAAAGCTAGCACCGATGGCAAGGAGGTTTGACAGACTTAATAGTAGATTTGGAAAATACAAAAAGCTTTTTACAGAACCACAAAACCGTAAAGAAACCCGAGGACAGATCAACCGAGAAGAAGAAGGACCTGAAAGTCAAGGATCTTCATCCGCAAAAGAAGGACTCCAAGTCCAAAGAAGAAAATGATCGATGATGATGCCAACAGATGCTATAATTGTCGAAGAAAGGTCACTTCCAAAGATGATTGTCCGAGTTGAGTGCTAAGGAGAGAAGAGAAAGACAAGCTAAAAGAGACCGTAAGTTCTCAAGCAAAAAGGCAATGGTTGCAGTAGAAGAACACACTCAAGAGGAATCTAGCTCTTCGATGAGATATTCTCGTATTTTAAAAAAGTGATGACATCCGGCTCGATGGCCATTGAGGAGGTAAACTCTTCGCTCTCGTTGTTGCTCCTACACTAGCACAAGAGTTTTCAAGTTCCACCGAAAAATAAATATTTTGACCGATGGATTCTTTTGAGAATCTGGATGAAGGACTATGCTTTTTTTGCAAGGATCGCTAAATAAAACTCAAGAGCGTAATAAGGAACCGAATGTTTGAAAATCTAAAATGGAAAGACTCTAGCAAAACCAAATCACTTCTCAATTTATGGGAGCTACCGATGAACCGGATGTTCTCGAAGTACAACTCTCGTGAGAAAGAAAAGTTGATAGAGACCCTAATCAAAAGCTAGAGAAATCCAATCAAGAAAATTCAAATTTAATCGTAACTAAGTTCAATGACCTCTCGAGAAGCATGAAACTCTACAGAATCGTGAGAGGATAGTGCACGTAAGAAGTTAATTCTATTGAATAATGCATCTAAAGTAATAGATGAAATTCGAGTTACCAGAGATCTCGCCACTATAAAAATCTGGATTGGGATACATTCCGGGGGAACCTCACAAGGTCATCTCAATGTCGCATCAAGTAGCAAGAAAGACAATCTTTGTTAAATCAAAATGCACCTACACTTCAAACCAAGAAATGCCCAAGGTTGTAGACAAGGAAAAGGACCTATGGTTTCCAAAGAAACCGAATGATCGTGTTAGAAAGCCCAAACCTCGTGTGAAGGCTAGAAAACCCGAAAGGCCATTGAAAATTTCGTGCAAGTACTTCAAAGCCTCAAAGCTAAGAATGCAAACTTGAAAGGATCTACACCAACCATCGAGGAATCTTCGAAGAGAAACACTCAAGAGAGATATTCTCAACCAAGAGACCAAGTCCTCAAGATAATCGAAGACCCATATTTCAAGACAGCAACCTAAACCCCACTTGCCTAAGGGTAAAGGTTACCTGAACCCAAGTCAACAAAGATTCAGATCAGCTGCACATAAGCCAAAGCAATGGAACAAAAGGCTTGAACCAAAGAAGAATTCAAAAGCCCATGTTCATGCTAAGGCCAGCACTCATACACAGGAAACTGCTAAGGCACCCAGAGTAGTAAATGTGTATGTAGATGTTTATGGAAGATGAGATCACCACTCTAAAGTGATTAGAGTTGTTAGGGCGATTTGGATCCCTAAAGGTACAAATTAACCTTGTAGGACCCTACACAAATTGGGTACCTAAGAATTAAATTGTTTTTCAGAGGAAAACAAGGGCACCGAAACGACTAAAGATCACATGGCACCGATGAGCAGAGATGAAAAAGCTCCTTGATATATGGTATCTTGACAGCGGATGTTCAAGACATATGACAGGATACAAGAAGATACTCAGGACTATGTTGAACAAAGAGGCCCACGCATCACTTTTGGAGATAACTCCAAGGGATGTGATCAAGGATATGGAACTTTGGAAATCGACTCACCATATCCATGGTGTTTCATATGTATCCGGATTGAAGCATAACTTGCTTTCAATTAGCCAATTCGTGATAAAGGTTTTAATGTTGAGTTCTCTAAGAACTTATGTTTTGTGAAAGATGATACATCACGTAAAAAGTACTACCGACCGGGTACAAGAAAAGGAAATGTATATCTTGGTCGATTGGAGTTCAACTCCTAAAGATACATGTTTAGTTGCTAAAAGTTCCACAAATACCAAATTGGTTATGGCATAAAAGAATGAATCACCTAAATTTCAAAACCCCCGAACAAGCTTGCAAGATTAGCTCTTGTAAGAGGGTTACCTAACGAAGTGTTCAAGAAGGAACATATTTGTGATGCATGCCGAAAAGGCAAAACAGATAAAGAGCATCATTTAAAAGTAAAGTTGAGGTTTCTACCGAAAAGAATACTTCATTATTTCATATATGGATCTTTTGGTCCTATAACACCGTGGAGCACTAATGGCGTGAAATACACATTGGTAGTAGTTGATGACTACTCGAGATATACTTGGGTCATATTCTTACTCAAGAAGAAAGAGACTCGTATAAAGTCGCCAGAGTTAATGAAAAGGCTCAAGATTGAGAAAAATCGAGTGTGGT
Organism: Stenogyne calaminthoides; assembly: GCA_037126765.1. Classification (NCBI taxonomy): domain Eukaryota; kingdom Viridiplantae; phylum Streptophyta; class Magnoliopsida; order Lamiales; family Lamiaceae; genus Stenogyne; species Stenogyne calaminthoides. Next base: position 18,032,299 of record JBBCBC010000031.1, on the reverse strand, counting down.
CAAAATCGATCCGACAAAGGAACTAAATTTATAAATCATATTATATCCGATTATTGTGCAAAGAAATGGAATTTCTCATGAAACATCACCGCAAGGACCCTCAACAAAATGGTGTTCTTTGAAAAGAAGGAACAGGACTCGAAGAAGTTCGCAAGGACAATGATAAATTTGGTTTATATTCCTAAAAGATTTTAATTTCAAGTCGCCAACACCGCATGCTACTCACGTAATAGATCCATGCCGACCAAGAGTCAAGGCAAAACACCTTATGAGCTTTGGAATGAAAGGAAGCCTCTTGTTTCTTTTTTTTTCGTGTTTTGGTTGCAAGTGTTTCATACACAATAATGGTAAAGATCAGTTGAAAACTTTTGATAGTAAAGTCGATGAAGGAATATTCTTAGATATTCTCAAGTCAAGAAAAGCTTTCGAGAGTTTACAACCAGTAGGACTCTTATTGTGGAGGAAACACCTCATGTTGTTTTTTGATGAAACTATTTGTGTTCGTAAGAAACAGAACATGATGCAGATGAACCGACTAAGAGGATCACCAGATTAAGCCCGAAACAAAAAGATAAATCATCCATCGAACCGTAAAAGAAGAAGTCACCACTATCTATGACCGAGTGACTCGCTTCGATAAAGAAGTTCGATGGAAATCGTGATGGTGAGACTCAGAAAACCAACACTCCAAAGGTGACCAATCAACAGACACTAGTTCGCACTCGTATGTGATGCCAATGAAGATGTGGTCACAAATGAGGCAAATTCTCAATCTATCAACCAAAGGGGAACAAATGTCTCGACAATGTTCTCAATAGAATTTCCCCGAGGAAGATGATTCACTTTCTCCTTTTCTTTGTTCCCGAAGTTTGTCGATTTAATCGAACCTAACATTTTAAATGTTGAGGATACTATTGAAGGGGAACATCAAGAAGGAAATGGTTAGATAGTCATCCTACAAGTCGATTGTGGGTGATCTAACCGAAGGTGTTAAGACAAGAAGGTTCCATGGTGAGAGTGCACTATTCTCGGCCGCTTCCTATCGAGAAAAGAACTCACCGAGATTAATGAAGCTCTACAAGATTCTTATTGATTATCGCTATGCAAGATGAAATAATCAATTCTCAAGGAATGAAGTATGGGAGTTGGTAGATAGACCGAAAGGCACAATGTCATTGGAACCAAGTGGGTTTTCAAGAATAAAAGAGATGAAAACAACAACATTGTAAGAAACAAGGCAAGGCTAGTTGCACAAGGTTATTCCCAAGAAGAAGGCTTGATTATGATGAAACCTTTGCACCTGTTGCAAGACTAGAAGCCATCGATTGTTTCTTGCATATGCTGCCCACATGAAGTTCACATACCATCAAATGGATGTGAAAAGTGCATTTCTGAATCGGTATGCTTAAAGAAGAGGTTTATGTGGAACAACCTCCGGCTTCAAAACAGAATGACCAAGTTTACAGTGCTCGTAAAAGCCTTGTATGGTCTCAAGCAAGCACCCAGAGCATGGTATGATACTCTTTCTCGCTTTCTTCGACCATGGTTTTGTCAAAGGAACTCGCTGATAGAACTCGCTCAGATAGAGGATGGGGAAGATATCTTATCGTTCAGATATATGTTGATGACATCATTTTTGATCTCCAAACCATCACCGTGGTGAAAAGTTTTCAACACCGATGAAAGGCAAGTTTGAGATGTCAATGATGGGAGAGATGAATTTCTTTCTAGGTCTTCAAGTGAAACAATCAAAGGAAGGAATATTCATCAACCGTGCAAAGTACACCGTAGATCCGATTGCAAATATGGTGTACAAAATTGCAACTCGCTTAGGATTCCTATGAATACTAACTACAAGATGGATCCCGATTCGTATAGGCAATCGCTGAATCATACCGATTATAGAGGAATCATTGATCATTGCTCTATCTCACGCCAAGTAGGCCGATATAACATTTGTTGTTGATATGTGCAAGATACCAAGCTAATCCTAAGACTAGTCACATGGAGGTCGCCAAAAAGATAATTGAGATATCTTAAGGGCACAAAGTGAATAGAGGATTATGGTATCCAAATTGATGATAACCTTGAATTAACCGTTACTCGATGTCGACTATGGAGGTTGCAGAATTGATGTAAAAGTCCACAACAGAACTTGTCAATTTCTAGAAGCAAACCGATATCTTGGTTTTCAAAGAAATGCACCTCAAGAGCAACCAAGATTATCGGTTTAATACATGGTCAGCAGAAGTCATTGCGGTCAAATTCTTTCGCTCAAACAACAATTAAGGGATTATAAAGTTGTGGCCAATGAAGTACCAATATTTTGTGACAATAATAGTGCCATTGCTATTTCACAAAATCCGTATTGCACACCGATGCAAGCATGTGGATATCGACATCACTTCATCGAGATCATGTCGAGAAAAAGACATAAGGATGGAGAAAATTCATACCGATAGGCAAAGAGTCGATATCTTGACTAAACCTTTGGTCAATCAAGATTTCGTGAACTTTCAAATTGAATTAGGGATGTTAGAACCAGTGTATAAAGTAAATCAAAAATTGAAGATTTTCGATGCATGAAGCTTTCTCGTAACTCTACCGAGAAACTCAGATAAAATGGAAATATCGAATCGAGTCTCGTGAAACTCGATTCATCAAGGTCAAGATTTCAAGAGTATCTTGAACCCTTTCAAGATTTCGATTATAATCGACATTTTATCAAGGTCAGTACTCAGTAAGATTGATAGAGGGAAATTAGTCTGAAGAGGTAATGACTCATGTGACCCATTTATTGCTTAAGTAAAACTCAAGAATCATTCGCAATAAATACAAAACACCGAGGAATGTTTTTTGGATCATCATTTTAAATTCAAGAAGGACAATAAATATTTAATGCTCGCCACATTATTGACCAATGAGGATATTTTGGCGGCTTACTTTTTCGAGAGATCGTTTGGTTCATATACCCGATTAATTGAGATTAATCTCAACCGCTGCTTTTCACCTAACCAACACGATTCTCCACGATCTCGCTATTTATACCTCTTTAAGCCATTCAAGCCAAATTTTATCAAACCCTTCGCTCCCAAATACTCAGAATTAAAATCCCTTTTGCCCGTAAATCGCAAAACCCTAAAGCGCCACATTCTTCAATCATATTCTAAAATGGCCCCAACCGTATTCGAGAGATTAGCCATAACCAATAAGCCATGGTACGAAGTTCATTGTCTCACTTGAAAGCACAACCAACTCAAAGCCGTAAGAGGAGGCTCGCGATATGATCCGATCAAGAAACTCACCCATCTAGTCGCAGTTTCGACTGCACTGTGAGTTCGCAAAAAGAGGTAATCGAATTCATCCGCAATTTGAAGATAGATGAAGAAGATTGTATGCACTCTTCGACATCAGATCTCATCTAGAGCACTCATCAAAATACGCCGATTTTGAGAGGAGATGTACATTATTCCTAAAAAATCAATGATGTGTTTGAGCTATGTGATAGAGGAGAGGATCCCGCGCGATGTATATGTTCGGGTAGAGAGCAGGAGTACCTAGATAGGATTGCTGAGAATCCTGTGAAGTTTGAGGCAACTTTGCACAAGAAGCACCTAAAGCCACAATATCGCAGGCCGATGGATATTGTGAGCAAGAGCGCCATGAGTCTTCATGGGAGTTTTGAGCGCATTAGTACCCAAGCTCGATTGATGGCGGCGATCGAGGCATCTCCCACCACCGACTTCAACCGGCTGAAATTTTAGTCCAGATGGTGTCGGAGCAAGCCAAGATCATAAAAAGAGTCAATGGGGAAATCACGATGAAAGGCAAGATCCACCATGCCACCAAAATTGCCTATATTTTGGAGATGTGCAGAGAGGAGGAGGATATCTTCGCCAATTCAACCCCATTCCCTAAATCCAAAATTCTCTTCAAGCCCATCACCGGAAGAAGGTGCCATTCGAGGGAAAAGAGAAAAGAAGGTAGAATCACCTTCAAGTCACCGAGAAAGAGACCCAACAAACCAGGGGGAAGGTTCTGTTGGAGGCAAAAATGGAGCAAGGAGCAAAACTGATGAGGCAGAAGAACCTCGCTCCAAAGCGCAGAAGATTGGTGGTTCTCACCGACGAAGGTAGCAGTGATTCTGAGGAGAGACAACCCGAGGGCCAAACCGCCGTAGTTCACCATTACAAGTGCCGCTCAGTTATCTCAAGGACACAGATCGATCGAGGAATGTGTCTTCTCGAGGTGCTCGAGACATCACTCAGCCAGATAAAAATTTCTCAGAAATTTTAAAGGAGCTCAGACCTCGAGATGCCTACCTCGGGGATGTGCAGTTCTCAGATCAAGAGCCACCGAGTCGATCCAAGAAGATGCGCAGTTCGACCGACGAGCCAACTCGTGACTATACCGAGGAAATGCCACCAGCCCTCGTAACCCACTCAGATGCAAACTGAGGACCTGAATGCACAAGCTTCAGATACTACTGAGGCTCAGGAGCAAAATGTACTCGATGAGCTCCCGAAAGTGACCCATCGCTTGATCCCTTAGCCAAGCTTCTATCGAACCGTAGAGCCCGAGATGGAAGAAGGGCGAGGTCAAGAAGGCGAATGGAGGAGCAAGGGGAACGGTTCATCCTTGACCGACACCCCGAGCTCACCATACCCCGATCCGCAAGATATATTCTTCAGATTAAGGACGACAGTGTATATCCTCAATCAGACTCTTCCCGAGATGCTTGATATTGCTGCATTCAGAGGGGAAGACTGGTGGAATGAGGAGACAAATTTTCCCGACCGACTTCTCGTGGTTCGGCGACAAAGCTCGATGAAAAAATTCCGATTTTGATGAGCCGGTTCAGAGGAAGCTAGCCGAGAAGAAAGCAATCGAGGTTGAGTGCCCCGAGCAAATGGAGACAAATCCAAAGATGGAGATGGGGACCAACAGGAGAGATGCCGAGGATCGGCCTCAAACGTAAAAAGAGACTTCGTTGTCGATCAACTCGATCGGTTAGCACTCTTCAGGTACCTTTTGGCACTATTAATAATTATGCCAGAGTTACTGAAAGTACTATCTTTAATTCTGAAATGTCCGATAATCGACCGAGGCTCAATTGAGACCGAGCTCGTGATGAAGCCGGAGCTCAGATGATCAAACAAAGATGTATAGTGCGTAAGGTCACCGAGATTGATCTCACTCCCATTATGGAGAAACTTGAGAAGATTGAGCCAATGTCGATCAAACTTACTCGATGGAAGCAACGCTTGGCCAATCAAGCTCGTATAATGGAAGGATTTAGCCATTCTTCGAATCGTGCAGATACAAAACACTCGACCACTCGATGACCTCCATGGAAGAAAAGTCAATGAAAAGTTTGAGGAGTCAACGCAGAGTTAAGTGTCAAATGAAACAAAAGCACCAGAGTCGATCAATTTCTAGAGGTGAAACCGACAGAGAAAAAATGAGGTGCCGATCAAATCATTGTTGAGGAAATGAGCTCGATTAGGCTTTCATGACCAAGATGACAGAGATGCTTAAAGATGCACTCTCTGGCCAGTTTGCCCACATATCTAAAGAACTGTCTGTGGCTAAGAACCACATTAGGAGAATGGAAGATGAGCAAGATCAGCTAGCAGGAGAGATCCGCTGTGTGAGCAAAGAACAGTATCACATGGACACAACTCTCTCCAGACTTCTTCCAAACTACGGTGCCAAGAAGGGGGAAAGGGAAGGTGCAGACCTCAGGAAGTTCATGGCACGTACTTTGGAAAAGAAGGCTCAGAAAGATGCTGAAATGTACAATCTAGCCCAAGCCTTTAAAGAAGTCGATGCTACTGAGAAGTTAAAATTTGCTCAAGTAGAGAAGCCTGTCTACATTCGAGTTTCGAGCAAACCAAGCTTGAGGTTGCAAGAGAGAAACCGAAAAGCTAGAACTAAGGTTGGAACAAGCCAGCCGGTGCCGAATCGCTTATGAAGAGGAAAGCCTTGGGCGTTGTTCAACCTCAGAAGCAAGCGTCGCGAAGGCTTCTAAGCCAATCCAGAGAAAGTTGGTTCTGGATGATGAAGATGCAGAGAATCTGAGTCTCAACCTCAGAAGAAAGTCTTCAACACCAAAGAGGCTCTGATGACACTCCAAAAAGAACAAGCTAAGAAAGTCGCCGCTTCAGCCTCGTGAACTTCGTGGATCGTAAAAAAGATAGACGAAGAGCGTAAGCGAGTGACTTCGTGAAGTTTATGAGCAAGAGGAAGGGAACATCGAAAAGCGCCGGCGGCCCCATGTTGATAAATGGATGCCCATTAAACTCAACGACATGTGGGAGAAGTGAAGAGAACCTTCGTTCAATTATGATGTTCTCGTGGAATGGAGAGGGAAGGCTCGCACGTAACGAAAGCTTCTTATGAATATCTTCACCTTTTATCCAAAGTATTTACAAAGTCGGATTAACCTTTATGGATGAAGGTGGAGTACGATAGTAGCCCCCATCCATATTCCTATCCTCCTCCGAGACTTGGTAATGGCTTGGTAAATGAAAAGGCCATTACGCAAAGAAATTGCTCAAGACGGGGTCATTGGGCCTAATCGAAACAAATCCCGCACATCATCGTGAAAAGAAATGAGTTGAAGAAGAGATTCTTCTAATGTTTGATCCGAAGTGCCCAATCGATGAAGTCGAAAATGAAGCAAAACAGAGCGTAAGACCCAAGAGCCGAATCAAGACTAAAGATCAAGACTCGTAAGATTTTGTATTCTTTAAAATTTTTGTCTTTTTTGATTTTGTTTGATAAATTCATTGTAATCAGTAATGGTACACTTATCATCAATGAAGATTTATCATTATGCTCAAAAGATAATATCTCATTATCTTATTTTACATGTCTTTATATTTGATATGCCCGACATCGTTGTTTTTGGTGATGAAATTGTTGGGAGATTCATTCTCAAGTAATTGTTGAGAGACATAATCAATCTTGTAATAGATAAACCAAACCCCGAGTATAGGTTATATGTCCGTAAAAAGATAGGTTTTGCATCATCAAAAAGGGGAAATTGTTGGGAGATGAATTTAATAAAAGATTATATGATTTTGATTAAGATCCCAAAACCCCGAAAGTATGACATGTTCAAGAATGATCTTGATAGATGAGTCGATTCGCTTTTAGAGTATTCGTGATGTTATCTCGCAAAATGTATAGTCACAGATATAGTTCGTGATAGGTTCTCAAGACTCAAGAACTCAAGATATGTTTCAAGATACCGGGTTTCAAAGATGAAATCGAAGTCTCAAGACTCAAGATGAAATCGAGATATCAAGACTCAAGATGGAAACCGAGAATCAAGACTCAAAGATGAAGACTCAAGATATCGGTCAAGATAAATCAAAGACTCGATAAGACTCGAGAAGACCACAAGACTCGTCAAGACTCAAGACTCAAGACCAAGACTCGTAAGACCTCAAGACTCGTAAGACTCAAGACGCAAGATCAAGACTCGAGTATTTGAAGATCAAGAATACTGAAAGCACAATAATTATCAAGACTCAAGAATGATCAATGCTCAAGATGAACCCAATGTTCCGAGGCAATCAATATATCTATCCAAGGATGCAATATTGAGAGAAACGCGATACCTTAGAAAGTTAGATATTGCCAAGACATTCAAATGCGCATAAGAGGAACTAAGTCGGCGTTGTTGTTAAGGTTATATCAAACTCGAGTTTGTAACCAAAAGAGCCGCTGAAAGGTGTCTACCTTTTTTAATGAGACAAAAGTCAAAAAGAGGAAGACGACATCGAACCATACCGACAATCGACAAAGGATAAAGTCAAATAAAAAAGATGTCAGATGTACGAAAAGTTCCAGACTGCAAAAAGTGAAAGACCGGCTACATGAAAGGCTATTGCCTAAAACGTGTTAGGGAGTGTCAAACCCTAAATATAGCCGCTTTCTCACACACCATAAGAGGGAACTCACGGGCTATCTCTCCAACGGATAGTTTTCAAGAGTAACCTTGGTGTATGCCTATAAATACCGGGTGACCCTCTACATCGTAAGGTTACGGAAATTTATACGCAACTCAAGAGCTCAAACTTATTCTTGCAAAAGTTAAAGCACTCAAATACCTTGAATTTCCCAAGTGCTTCTATATTGAAGAGAGCTCACTTTACTAAGCCTAGCTTGATAAGATTTATCCAAAGCTTAGTCGAGATATCCTAACCCTTTGCATTGTGCTTCATTGTAAAGGATATCTCATCCTAGTTGAAACCAACCAAGAAACCCCAAACCCTTGAGAAGGTAGTTGGAGTGTGTTTGTTGGTGAGTAGAGTTGTAAAGAGTTAGTAAACTACGCGGAGTAGTCGAAAAAACTCTAGAGGAGAAGTTAGTAAGCCACAGGGTAGTCCGAAAGCTTATGTGTGATTGAGTAAGTAAACTACGAGGTAGTCGAAAAACTCAAGGTCGGGTTGAGTAAGTAAACTACGTGGAGTAGTCGAAAACTCAGTACGAAGTTGAGTAAGTAAACTACGAGGTAGTCCGAAGCTCGGTTGATAGTGAATTTCTCTCAAGAGTCGTGAGAGTGGATGTAGGAGCTTGAGTCTCTCGAACCACTATAATCGCCGTGGTTCTTTATCGCTTTCCTTATTTGTGCTTAACTGCTGCATTGACTCGATTTTGAAAGCATACTTTTCACTAATATTCAGCTTGAATCAATCCAATTGAAGTTGCATAAGTGAATCACAGCCTAATCACTATTTCATAAGGGAAGGTTTTCAAAGAAAGCTTAAAACGAGTATAAACTAAGGGCCAACCATTCAAGACGACCGAAAGTAGCTAGAACAGATAGTTACCAAACCGAACTCTCTTCCGAGGATTCATAAGTTAGTTATCCGATCCAAGCAACTCAGATCTCTCGACACTCGTGACTCGGTTGGGATTATCTCGAGGTATTTGAAAGCAACCAGATCACCGCCTCAAAGAGACTTTGACTCGAGCGATCTGTCTTCTCGTAACCTAATCTTCGTGTTTGTCTCGACCCAAGCCGACCTCAAGAAGAAAAAAGTTTTAAAATCATCGAACACGCAGTATTCCCCCATACACGTAAGACTCTTTTCACCGACCAACATCGCCCTTGCCCATTCCTGCATGTCTTCTTCTATCCGGAGAAGACTAGTGCTCACCGAGGCCGAAGTTGAGGAGCTAAAGAAGCCGCTAGGGTGGTCGCCACCAGAATGAAGATGCCGGGTCGCGGTCGACGCCGAAGAGGCTGGAATCCTCCAACTCCGACCTGCTTAAGTAGCTTTCCGACGCTGAGGGGCGAATGGCTGAGGTTGAGGGCGAGCTGAGGGTCGAGAGGGCGAAGGTGACCCGGCTGGAGGGCGAGCTGGCTGAGGCTGGGAGGGTGCTAACTGTGAAGGAGGGCGATTTCAGGAGGACTGAGGAGCTTAATGCCAACTTCGCGTATGTGATGGTCTATGTCGGGGCCATCCGGGTCTTTCACAAGGCAAATCCGGCCGGTGACCTCTCTCCTTTTGTCGCCAAATTGTCGAATTATGTTTGTGATTATCCTCCCGCCCCTACCGTCCTCCTGGAGATTAAGGACCTGGAGGACATGGGCATCAATCTTTCCTTCTTTGCTAATCCGAGTCGGTGCGCCCGGTCTCCGATCCGGAGGTCGCCTGGCCAGAGTCCGAGTCGGGCCCTGAAGTTCCCTTGTCAGAGGTCGTGGAGGGGAATGCGGAGGAGGGGTTGATCAGTGGTTCTGCAGGGCCCTGAGTGGTGAAGTTTCTGGAGGCTCACTTTTTTTTGACATTTTGATGTATCGGCCTTCGGGCTCGTTTCATTGTATGAGCCTTTGGGCCCCCCTTTTGTCATTATTAATGAAGTTTCCTTCTCCTTTTTACGATGTGTTGACTTGATTTCCTTATGCGACCCGTTATTTATTTGTCCATGTCGTCTTATTGTTAGTGCGACTTTATGTTCGGACTTCATTTTTCTGGTTATCTTATAAAGTCGGGGGAGGTCGCCCCTCATGGGGTGTCGATCCTTCCCTCGGTATGTCGAAAGTCGTACCTCGGGTGACTTATGTTTTCTTTACATAATCCCTTTGGGTTTTACACTGTAATTTTGAGATGAAGACATTATTATTGATAAACAAATTTATTGATAATATTTTCTCAAATGTGTTGCGTTCCACGGGTATTGAGCCTTGGCGCCATTTGTTTGTTCGAGCTCGTAAGCTCCATTAGATAAGATTTTTGAGACCTTGAATGGGCCCTCCCAGTTAAGGCTGAGGGTTCCTTTTGATTCGCCGAGTACCTTTTTGAGCACCAAGTCTCCTTCTCTGAAGTGTCGAAGTTGAACTTTGGTGTTGTAGTATTTCTCCGACCTTTGTTTGTACCTTGTGTTTCTCATGTTGGCTTCTAGCAGCCTTTCTTCAAGCAGTCGAGGTTTCTGGTCAGGGCTTCCTCGTTTTGGTTGAAAGCGACTTGGCTTGTGCAGAGGCTGGGGAAGTCAATCTCCGCAGGGACCACCGCCTCGGCCCCAAAAGCTAGTGAGTAGGGGGTTTCTCTGGTTGAATTTCTACAGGTCGTCCTATAGGCCCACAAAACATCCGGGAGCTCGCTAGCCCATTTCCCCTTGGCTCCCTCGATCTTGGCTTTGAGAGTATGTTTAATGATCTTGTTCATGGCCTCGACCTGGCCGTTTGACTGCGGGTGGTATGGGGTCGAGAAGAGCTTTGCGATTTTCCATTTCTTGAAGAACGCTTCGACCTTGAGGACGTCGAATTGTTTACCATTGTCTGATATGATTTCTTGTGGTAAACCGAATCTGCATATGATGTTTCGCCATATAAACTTGATGACCTGGTTTTGATCAATGGTTGCCAGTGCCTCAGCTTCGGCCCATTTTGTGAAGTAATCCACCACCACCAGGGCATATTTGACCGAACCTGGAGCTGTTGGGAGCGGGCCAATAATGTCTATCCCCCACTTTGCAAATGGCCACGGGCTGAGGATACTTGTGAGCTCTTCCGGGGCGCTTTTGATGGAAGATGCATAGACTTGGCACTTATGGCACTTGCGAGTGAAGATGATGGCGTCGGCCCTTAGTGTGGGCCAAAAATATCCTTGTCTTGTGGTCTTGTGGGCCAGCGATTCTCCCCCAGTGTGGTTTTCGCATACCCCTTCGAGTATTTCGCGCAGGATCACTTGTCCTTGCTCGGGTGTAACACACCGGAGTAGGGGGATGCTGAAACCACGCTTGTACAGCTCATTTTGGATCATCGTGTATCTTGTTGCTCACAATTGTAGCTGCTGGGCTTGGACCCTATCTGTTGGCAGGAGGCCTGTTGTCAAATATTCGATGATGGGTGTCATCCAGTTCGATGTTGGGGCTTCTAGGCTTGCGACCTTTGCGTGCGCGGTGGAGGGGTGGGATAATGTCGTGATGGTGACATCTTTCATCTCTGGTGATCCTTCGGAAGTCGCTAGTCGCGCTAACGCATCGGCTCGGGAGTTTTGTTCTCTTGGGATTAGCTTGACATGGATTTGGTCGAACTTTTGACATAGTATTTTCACCACCTCTTGGTAAGCTGCCATCCGGTCATCTCTTGCCTCATATTCTCCCGAGATCTGGTAGGCTACGAGTTGGGAATCTGTGTGAACTTGTAATCTCCTGACACCCATCGTTGTTGACATTTCCAGGCCGCTGATGAGTGCCTCATATTCGGCCTCGTTATTCGTCGTGGGGAAGTCGAAAGTGATGGCTTTCTGAAACAAGGTTCCTTCCGGGCTTATCAGAACTATACCGGCCCCCGACTTATGGGAGGTCGCTGATCCATCCACGAATAGCTCCCAAGGTGGGCCGTTTGAACACCCCACTTCAGATGGGAAGGTGAGTTCCACGATGAAATCGGCTAAAGTTTGGGCTTTGATGGCAGGTCGGGGTGCGTAAGTTACCCCATATTGTCTGACCTCAATTACCCATTTGAGGCATCATCCCGACGTATCTGGTCGATGCAATATGTTCCTCAGGGGTGTGGAAGTAAGTACCTCGACTTGGTGGTTGAAAAAGTATGGCCTTAGCTTTCTTACTCTCATAACTAGCGCGTATGCCAGTTTTTCCAGGGCCGGATATCGTTGCCCCGTTTCGTTCAATGTCTGGCTGACGAAGTAGATCGGGAATTCGTTCATGTCCTCTACTCGAACGAGTACCGCACTCAGAGCTGTTTCTGAAGCCGCGAGGTATAGGAAAAGTTTTTCCCCGGGAACTGGTTTTGACACAATGCTTACATCCGCCAAGTAAGCCTTGATTTTATCTAAAGCTTCCTAGCTTTCGTGTGTCCATTCGAACTTTGACTTTTTTCTGATGGTGTCGAACAACGGTTTGCATTTGTCTCCCATTCGGGAGATGAAACGGTTCAAGGCGGCTAGGCATCCCGTGAGTTTTTGTACTTCCTTTACATTTCGAGGCGCTCCCATGTCCAATATGGCATTGACCTTGGTGGGGTTCGCCTCTATCCCCCGCTTGCTCACCAGGTGCCCCAGGAATTTCCCTGACTCGACCCCGAAGTTGCATTTTTTGGGGTTCAATCGCATGTTGAATTTCCTCAGGATGTCGAAAGTTTGGGCCAAGTGTGTCAGGTGGTCCTCCGACCTCAGACTTTTGACGACTATGTCATGTTCGTAGACTTCCACCGACTTCCCAATGAGGTCGGTAAACATGTGGTTGACCAGCCTCTGGTATGTTGCCCTGCGTTTTTTAAGCCGAAGTGCATTCTCTTCCAGTAATAGATGTTCTTCTCTGTCAAGAACGAGGTATGTTGCCGATTAGGTTCGTACATGGCTATCTGGTGGTAGCCTGCAAAGGCGTCCATGAAGGACATTATCTCGTGTCCTGCCGTGTTGTCTATCAGGTGGTCGATGTGAGGTATTGGGAAAAAATCTTTTGGACAAGCGCCGTTGAGATCTGTGAAGTCGATGCACAATCGCCAAGTCCCATTAGATTTTTTCACTAACACGGCATTGGCCACCCACTGGGGTTGATCGGCTTGCGTGATCAAGTCATTGTCCAGTAACTTTTTTACCTCCTCGGCTAATGCTGCGTACTTTTTGGGGCCGAACTTTTGCCTCTTCTGAGCTATCTGTTTTCGAGCTGGATCTATGAACAGCTTATGGCATGCGACTTTTGGGTCGATCCCCACCATATCCTTGTGCGACCAAGAGAAGACGTCTAAGTTCTTTTTGAGAAAGTCGATGACTTCCCCCTTCAGGTCGTCTGGCATTCTTGAGCCTATGATTACTTCAAGATATGGTCGAGCTGGGTCTACTTTGACTTTCTCGAGGTCTTCCCCCTTGATGGCCCTTGGGGTATTTTGCCGTGGGTCGTCTATTTCTGCTTCGAGCAGAAATTCTTCTGGTTCGGGCCCCATCCTTGGATCGAGGTTGTCGCGACTTCTCTTCCTGCTCGTTTTGTTATTTAAAATTTCACACTGCTTTTCGCTATCTATTGCAAGTATTGTTTGCTAGATATTGGTGAGGAATTTAAACGAGATGAGGAATAAATCAAACAACCCCTTGCATTAACTTGGTCACCTTTGACGGTGCCGACCAGCCCACTCTTGGTGGGAAACTTTACACAGAAATAAAAAGTTGAGGACGCAGCCTCAAATTCATGTTCAAATGGCCTCCCGAGGAATCCATTATAGGAGCTCGGGAGGTCGACAACTAAAAAATCTAGAAGCCTAGTGGCCCTACCCTTTTCATTCAGAGTGGAGACTAATTCTACGGCAAGTTGGATCATCCCTGTCGGCTTCACTGTCGCGTCCCCGAAGCCTTTCACGACATGGTCGCACGGAGTGATGTATGCGTCGTAATCTCCGAGCTGGTCCAGGGTCTTCTTGAATATGTTGCAGAAAGCCCCTCCATCCACTAGCAAGCGGCATACGGTGGTGCCCATGATATTGGCTCTGATTACCAGTGGATCGATGTTGGGGTAGACCACCCCGGCCTTGTCCTTCTCGCCGAACTCGATTGTGCTAGTCTCTTCTCCTACTGTGAAGACGGGTAACACCATTTTCCTGGCGTTTTCTATTTCTCTTATCTTTGCCTTCATCCGCCTTTTGGATGAGCCGGTTGATGAAAGCCCCCCTACTGTCCCCAGTGGGGACAAGGTATGTATCACGCGACCTCTCGCCCCTTCTAGCATGGACGGTACAGGCCGTTCCCCCTGGCCGGCATCTCCCGGAGCCGGTTCCGCCTGTGGGTCTACTTGTTGGCGACCTCTCTGAGCTTGATCCTGATTCTTCTGAGGTCGCTTGACAAATTCGTCCAGTAATCCATCCTCGTATAGCCTCCAAAGCTGGTGGAGTAGATCATTGCACTCGCTGGTATAGTGCCCAGTTTCCTCGTGGAAATGACAGTATTTATTGGGGTTTACCTGTTGGGGAATTAATTGCACGGATCTATTCGGGATGAATATTTAAATACAAATTTAATTATAACAATTATTACTAGCATGAATTAATCCTATATTAATTCAAATAATAATTCAACAACAAATCATGCATATAAACAGTTCACATAAATCCTACGCATGCGAAATTGCTACGGGTTTATGTGAACTAACCTCTTGGAGTGGCAATGGTCTCATCGATAAAAACACACCAAAAAGTCTTCCCAAGTATTCCCTAATCCTTGCTTGTCAATCCGGTGGAAGGAAGCTCGCGAACAATTAACAAAAGGGAAAATAAAAATTTATTGCACCACCTTTGTGGATTTACTAATTTTTCCAGCACATGGAATTGTACTTGGGGATGAAGAAATCATCCCCTATTTATAGATAGGTGGTGGCCGATTTTTGTCATGGAATAGGGAGGAAAAAATCTTTTCTTGATCTGCAAGAAATCTTGAATATATCTCCTATATTCTTTTCTCCATAATTAAAATATTCCATAAAATCCCACCTTCTCTTGTTATGGTTATTTTCAAAAAAAATAAGGATAAAGATTCCAAGATTTGAATCTTCTTGAATTTATGAGATATACCCAGACATTGCAAGAATACATATCTTCCATAATATCTTTTCAAGAAAATCAAGAAAATCTTTCTTTCCCTTATTCTTTCAAAATTTTCGAAAATTAACATATAAATAACCAAGTGGGAGATTTCTTGAATTTAATGAGATAATCTTGTATTTCAAGAATACATATCTTCATTCCATAACAAAATTCAAAGAAAATCTTTCTCCCCTTTTATTTATATTTTTTGAAATTAATGAGGAAAAATACCAACAAAATTTATTTTATTTTTAAACACTTTTTTCAGTTATTGGACTTTATGTTGGGCTACTTGAGGGGCCTTTAGGAGAATTAAGATTGGACCTTCCAATGGATCTTGAATTATCAATATTGAGCCACAATATTATTCAAGCCCATAAATATTAATTAATCCCACTACATAATTAATATTGCACTATCCATCTTAACCCATATTACAGTCAATATGGCTCCCTGTTATTATTTCTCATGTTTAAGATTATCTAGCCCATTAATTAATTCAGGCCACTGAAATAGCTTTCCATTAATTAATATCTTTTTATCCTTGGTAAAGGAACCGTTCAACATTATTATCCATACCGGAAACTGTTGGGGAATGAGTTGCACAGATCTATTCGGGGTGAATATTTAAATACAAATTTAATTCTTTAATTATTACTAGCATGAATTAATCCTATGTTAATTCAAATAATAATTGCAACAACATATCATGCATATAAAAAGCCACGTAAAACCTACGCATGCGGAAACTACGGGTTTACGTGAACGTACCTCTCGGGATGGCAGTGGCTTTGGTCGGACGGACTAACCAAAAGGACTTCCCAAGTATTCCCTTAGCCCTTGCTCGACAATCCGGTGGAAGGATACTCGCGAACAATTAACAAAAGGAAAAAAATAAACTTTGTTGCACCACTTATGTGGATTTGCTAATATTTCCAGCACATGGAATTGTACTTGGGAATGAACTAATCATCCCCTATTTATAGGAGGGAGGGTGGTCGAATTTTATGTGATATTTCAATGTGGGAAAAGACTTTTCTTGGTCACCAAGAAATCTTGAATATATCCCTTATATTCTTTTTCCCATAATTAAAATATTCCACAAAAAATCTCACCTCCTCTATAATAGATGAATTTCGAAAATTTAGGATGTCAAGAATCCAAGATTTGGATCTTCTTGAATTTATGAGATATTCTTGTATGTCAAGAAATACATATCTTCCATAATATCTTTTCAAGAAAATCAAGAAAATCTTTCTTGCCCACTATATTTTCAAAAATTCAAAATTTACTATATAGATAACCAAGTGGGAGATTTCTTGAATTTAATGAGTTAATCTTGTATTCTTATCTTCATTCCATAACAAAATTCAAAGAAAATCTTTCTCCCTCTTTTATCCATAATTTTCGAAAATTTTAGAGGAAATATAAGCAACAATATTTATTTTATTTTAATCACCTTTTCAGTTATTGGACTATATGTTGGGCTACTCAGGGGGCCTTTAGGAGAATTAAGATTGAACCTTCTAATGGATCTTGAATATCTAATATTAAGCCACAATATAATTCAAGCCCATAAATATTAATTAATCCCACTACATAATTAATATTGCACTATCCATCTTAACCCATATTACAGTCAATATGGCTCCCTGTCATTATTTCCCGTGTTTAAGATTATCTAGCCCATTAATTAATTCAAGCCACTGAAATATCTTTCCGTTAATTAATATCTTTTGTCCTTGGTCGTCGGAACGGGTTCAACATTATTATCCATACCTAAACTAATTCCACTTGCAAGATTTGGTATGATAAAACTTATGAACCTCCCAATGGGCAAATCAAGCAAAGCGTTTTGCACTTTTTCTTCGATAAAAATCTTAGCAATCACATGTGACCAATAATATTGCCCAAGATAAAAAAGTATTGAATCTCTCTCGATTAAGCTACCCATGATAAGTCAAAGCAATAGTTACCAATCCCACGTGATCCTATTTAAGGGACGAAGGTTAAGAAACAACGAACCATCGAGGTCTAATTCTTCCTTATTCAGATTAAAGAATTTATCCTCCTGTAAGTCCTATTCAAACAAGATCGATCATGCACTAGTGTAATCTCTTGGTCAAGACAAACCAATCTCGAGCCTTACACCTCAACCTTTCGCGATGGTTGTTCATTTCCATCTAGGTCGTGAATGGCGTAATTTTAGTTACAAGGATCTTAATTCAATCTTCTCGTGATCCGTATCACTAAATTAACTACTGATGTAACACGTGCGAATTATTGAATAGTTATGCAAAGAAATATATATAACATTCAATCATATTTAAAGCATCGATGATAAACAATTTATTTCAAGAAATAAGTCTAAAAAAATTACTTTCGATTATACAAAAGTAAAAAGCATACTTTTTCAAAGATAATCCCAACAATCTCCCACTTATACTCAAAGTCCGCTTTTAAGTATACTACAACACGCCTCGAGTAGTCCGTGACATCTAATATCACCTACACGAACCTAATAATTTCTCCCACTTATACTCAAAGCAGACAAACAACCGTCTTGACACCCATTCCACTCACATGTCTCTCTAATGTATTCAGAGGGAGGCTTTGTTTTGTTAGTGGATCCGCTAGTCGCCCCTCGACGCTATCTTTTTACATCTATATCTCCTCTTAACGATTTCTCTTATAAGATGTTTTTCCTTTAATGTATTTGTTTGACTCGTGGACTCTTGGTTCTCTTGAATTTGCAACCCGCCCCAGCATATATTGCTGACAAATTCCACCATCCAAGTCCACTAAGAAGATCTAGAGCCCAATCGGTTCTTTTCACCGCTTCACAAGCAAACCATACTTACCCGACTTCCATGGTTGAGTCAAGATGCATTTACTCACACTCGTCCATTGATAACTACACTTCCCAAATGGAAACACACTAATCGAGGCGTATAATTTCTCGAATCTAAATCATTGGAAATCCGAGTTCAATTGGCCGATGGGGATTGAGTAATCGACCGATAAATCAACATTCTATCCCAAGTTCTTTTTCAAACACTTCGTATGTTTTTTAATCGTCATCAATGCGCTTTCCTCGGTTACTTTGATATCTTGCTACCATGCCTACTACGCAATATATCCAGATATCCTGTCTCAGAACAACAATGCATACATAAGGTTTCCTCATACCGGCACAAAGAATACCTTCATGTCATCTATCTCCTTTCGCCTTAGGGAACATTTTCTTGATAGATGGATTCCAAGTCCGAAAGGTACGAATCCTTTCTTGAATCTTGCATGCTGAATCGTTTCAAAAACCAGTGTCTATGTATGAAACTTGCGATAACCCGATCATCCTTTTCAGGCGATCTCGATTTATCTTGATCCCAAGGATATATCCGGCTTTCCCTAAGTCTTTCATATCAAACTGTTTTGAAAGCATGCCTTTACGTCTGATCACACCTTCACATCGTTCCCGATGATCACAATGTCATCTACGTATAGTACTAAGAATACCAATGCAGTTCCGAAACGCTTTTTATACACACAACTTTCAAACTTGTTTTAATCAAACCCATAAGACTTTGTAACATGATCAAAACATTAGTTCCAAGCTCTGGATGCCTGTTTGAGTCCGTAAATGGACTTCTTGAGCTTACAAACAAGATTTTCTTGGCCTGTTTCAATGAAACCTTGGGGTTGTTGCATATAGATCTCTTTATCAAGACTTCCGTTAAGGAAAGCTGTCTTGACATCTATTTGCAAGATTTCAAAGTCGAAATGCGCAGCAATCGATAAGAGAATACAGATGGACTTAAGAATGGCTACGGGCGAAAAAAAAATTCCTCATAATCGATCCCTTTCTTTCTGAGTATAACCTTTCGCCATTAGTCTTGCTTTAAAGGTTTCAACCTTCCCGTCCGATCCTCTTTTCCTCTTATATACCCACTTGCATCTAATGGGTTTGACCCCATTAAGTGGTTCGACTAGCTCCCACACTCTAATATGAAACATAGAACCCACTTCGACTTTCATTGCTGTTTGCCAAGAATCATCCTTATCTCGAGTGCCTCAATATATGTCCATGGGTCCGATTTTCGGGAATTAAGTCCGATGACTCTCCTATTCCCATGAATCTCTCGAGTTCGTCTAACAACCCTCCCACTATAATGAGGCTCCGGTTGTGAAAATGTATCGTTTGGTATATCATCTAAAACTTTGCCCTCTAAGCTCATTTAAGGTAATCTCACTGGGTTTTCTTTGGTTCTATAGTTTTCTTCCAAAATCTAAAGTGGGTGCGGATGTCCACCTTTTGATCTTCGAACTATAGAACATTCACCCTTTTGTTCACTCGGAGGTGTCCTACAAAAAAAATTTTAATTACCGAGGATCCAATTTACCATTTCTTGTCCAACCGTATGACACCCCAAAGTTCTCTCTTCTCATGAGTTCTCACCAGACTTAAATTCTTTGGGGTTTCGGAACCCGAATAACACCAAGTTCGTCAAAGGCATGACCCCGTAATTCGGGAAGATCCGTTATAACTCATCATTGATCTAACCATTTCCAAAAGAATTATGTTGCTTCCTGCAAACTCCATTTTGTTGAGGGTTCGGAGTCTTGAGTCGATACAATCCCTTCATCAATAAAAGTTCAAAAACTCATATTCGCCTCATCGGATCGTAGAGACTTGATCTTTTTTCCATATGATTCTCTGCTTGAGCCTTAAATTCTTTAGAATTTCTCAAAGGTCTCGATTCATTTCATAAGGAAAATGTACCTTGAAGAATCATCAATAAAATTATTCATAACCTCATCTTGCTTTGGTTGACATTGAACTCACACGCATCATCCGTGGTAAACGATTTCTAACACTTCTTTGGCCTTATTCCCCTTGGCTCCAAATGCCCTCTCGGTCATATTACTCTCCAAACATGATTCGCAGGTTGGAATCGGTTCAACTTGGAAAAAACTCTAGTGAACCGTCTCTCACCAACTTTTGGATCCTCTTTGGATTTATATGACCCTAATCTTAGATGTCAAAGAAGTGTCTCGTTCACGTCTGATGAACGTTTTCTTTTCTCGGAAATAGTTGATGTGTTATAGGATACATTTCGTGAGTGGTGTGCACAAACACTTCTTTGACATCTAAGATTAGGTCATATAAATCCAAAGAGGATCCAAAGGTTGGTGAAAGATGGTTCACTGGAGCGTCTCCAAGTTGAATCGATTCCAACATGCGAATCATGTTTGGAGGGTAATATGACCAAGAGGGCATTTGGAGCCAAGGGGAATAGGGCCAAAGAAGTGTTAGAGATTGTTCACACAGATGTATGTAGTCCAATGTCAACCAAAGCAAGAGGAGGTTATGAGTAATTTTATTGATGATTACTCAAGGTACATTTTCCTTATGAAGCATGAATCTGAGACCTTTGAGAAATTCTAAGAATTTAAGGCTCAAGCAGAGAATCATATGGAAAAACGTATCAAGTCTCTACGATCTGATCGTGGAGGCGAATACCTCAAATATGAGTTTTTGAACTACTTATCCGATGAAGGGATTGTATCCCACCATCGCAGCATCTTAAACCCCTCAACAAAATGGGGTTTGCAGAGCTAAGCAACATAATTCTTTTGGAAATTGTTAGATCAATGATGAGTTATAAGGATCTTCCCGAGTCGCTTCCGGGTCATACCTTGAAAAACAACGACTTACATTCTCGAACTTGGTGTTTGCCCAAATCGGTTCCCAAAACTCCCAAAGAATTGTGGACCGGACGCAAAGCCTAGTATGAGACACATGAGAACTTTGGGGGTGTCCGACCTACGTGTTGGACAAGGAAACCCGTAAAATTGGATCCTCGATCGTAATTAAGGTTGTTTTGTAGGATACCCCGAGTGAACAAAAAAATGAATGTTCTATAGTTCAAGATCAAAAGGTGGATATCCGCACCCACTTTAGATTTTGGAAGAAAACTATAGAACCAAAGAAAACCCGTATGAGATTACCTTAAATGAGCTTAGAGGGCAAACCTCAAAGCCGATCGTATTTTAGATGATATACCAAATGATACGCTTTTGGCAACCGAGCCTCGTTATAGTGGGAGGGTTGTTAGACGTACCCCAAGAGATTCATGGGAATAGTAGAGTCCTCGGACTTGATTCCTAATCGCACTCCATGGACATATGACGAGGCACTCCAAGATAAGGATGCATTCTTGGCAAACAAAGAAATGAAAGCCGGGTGGGTTCTATATTTCATAATAGAGTATGGGAGCTAGTCGAACCACTTAATGGGGTCAAACCCATTAGATGCAAGTGGGTATATAAGAGGAAAAGAGGATCGGACGAAGGTTGAAACCTTTTAAAAGCAAGACTAATGGCGAAAGGTTATACTCGTAAAAGAAAGGGATCGATTATGAGGAAACTTTTTTTCCAGAGCCATGCTTAAGTCCATCTCAGTATTCTCTTATCGATTGTTGCGATTTTGACGCTGAAATCGCAAAATGGATGTCGAGACAGCTTTTCCTTAACTAAGTCTTGATGAAGAGATCTATATGCGACAACCCCAAGGTTTCATTGAAATGTGCCAAGAACATCTTGTTTATAAGCTCAAGAAGTCCATTTATGGACTCAAACAGCATCCAGAGCTTGAAACCAATGTTTTGATCATGTTATAAAGTCTTATGGGTTTGATCAAAACGATTTTGAAAGTTGTGTGTATAAAAGTGTGTCTGGATCGCATTGGTATTCTTAGTCTTTGTCACGTAGATAACATTGTGATCATCGAACGATGTGAAGGTGTGATCGACGTAGGGCATGTTTTTCAAAAACAGCTTTGATATGAAAGACTTAGGAAAGCCGGACAAATCATTGGGATCAAGATCACTCGAGATCGCAAGATAAGGATGATCCGTTATCGCAAGTTTCATACATAGACACTGCCTTGAAATGCTTCAAAGATGCAAGATTCCAAGAAAGGATTCGTACCTTTTCGGACTTGGAATCCATCTATCCAAGAAAATGTTCCCTAAGACGAAAAAAGGAGATAGATGACATGAAATGTATTCCTTGTGGCTTCTACCGCCGGAAACCTTATGTATGCATTGTCAGGTATGAGACCAAGATATCCGCTTTGCCGTAGGCATGGTAGCAAGATATCAAAGTAACCCAGAGAAAAAGCGCATTGATTGACGCTTAAAAACATTCAAAGTGTCCGAAAAGAACTCCTGGATAGAATGTTGATTTATCGGTCGATATCTCCAATCCCCATCTTTCCATACGCACTTCTCGGATTCCAATCGATATAGATTCCGTAAATTATCCGCCTCGCCAGTGTGTTTCCATTTGGGAAGTGTAGCCATCAAATGGACGAGTGTGAAGCGTAAATGCATCAACGACTCAACCATGGGACTCGGGTAAGTAGTCGCTTGTGAAGCAAGAGAAAGAACCGATTGGGCTCTAGATCTTCTTAGTGGACTTGGATGGTGTTCTCAATTTGACTAGCAATATCTGCTAGGGGCGCTTGCAAAATTCAAGAGAACCAAGAGTCCACGAGTCAAACAAAAACACATTAAAGGAAAGACATCTTATACGAGAAATCGTTAAGAGAGAGATATAGATGTGGCAAAGATAGCGCCCGAGGACAAACCTAGCGATCCATTCACAGAGGCCCCGCCCTCCTCAATACATTCGAGAGACATGTGAGTGGAATGGGTGTCAAGACCGCTGTCAACTGCTTTGAGTATAAGTGGGAGAAATTATTAGGTTCGTAGGGTGACATTAGATGTCACGACTACTCGAGACGTGTTGTAGTATACTTAAAAGCAGACTTTTGAGTATAAGTGGGAGATTGTTGGGATTATATCAAAAAGTATGCTTTTACTTTGTATAATCGAAACCTAATTTTCGGACTTATTTATCAAATAAATTGTTTATCAATGATGCTTTAAATATGATTGAATGTTATATATATTTACTTGCATAACCTGCTCAATAATTCGTGACGTGTTACATCAGAGTTAATTTAGTGATACCGATCACGTAAGATTAAATTAATAAATTCCTTGTAACTAAAAGTACGCCATTCACGACCTAGATGGAAATGAACAACCATCGCGAAAGGTTGAGGTGTAAGGCTCAGATTGGTTTGTCTTGACCAAGAGATTACACTAGTGCATGACTGATGCACTGAATAGGACCTACAGGAGGATAAATTCTTCAAATCGAACAAGGAAGAATTAGACCTCGAATGGTTCGTTATTTCTTAACCTTCGTCCCCTTAAATAGATCACGTGGGATTGGTAACTATTGCTTTGACTTATCATGGGTAGCGAATCAGAGAGATTCAATACTTTTTATCTTGGGCAATATTATTGGTCACATGTGATTGCTAAGATTTAATACGAAGAATTGTGTGCAAGTACGCTTGCTTGATTTGCCCCCTTGGGAGGTTCATGTTTTATCATACCAAATCTTGCAAGGGAATTAGTTTCCTAGATGGATAATAATGTTGAACCGCTCTCTACCAAGGACAAAAGATATTAATTAACGGAAAGCTATTTTAGTGGCTTGAATTAATTAATGGGCTAGATAATCTTAAACACGGAAATAATGACCGGAGCCATATTGACCGTAATATGGGTTAAGATGGATGGTGCAATATTAATTATGTAGTGGGATTAATTAATATTTATGGGCTTGAATTATATTGTGGCTCAATATTAGATATTCAAGATCCATTAGAAGATCCAATCTTAATTCTCCTAAAGGCCCCCTGAGTAGCCCAACATATAGTCCAATAACTGAAAATGTGATTAAAATAAAATAAATATTGTTGTTTATATTTCCTCTAAAATTTTCGAAAATTATGGATAAAAGAGGGAGAAAGATTTTCTTTGAATTTTGTTATGGAATGAAGATATGTATTCTTGGAATACAAGATTATCTCATTAAATTCAAGAAATCTCCCACTTGGTTATCTATATAGTAAATTTCGATTTTTTTTGAAAATATAGTGAGCAAGAAAGATTTTCTTGAAAAGATATTATGGAAGATATGTATTCCTTGAAATACAAGAATATCTCATAAATTCAAGAAGATCCAAATCTTGGAATCTTGCTTAATATTTTCGAAATTTGTCCATAATTGAGGAGGTGGGATTTTTTTGTGGAATATTTTAATTATAGGAAAAAGAATATAAGGGATATATTCAAGATTTCTTGGTGACCAAGAAATGTCTTTTCCCACATTAAAATATCACATAAATTTCGTCCACCCTCCCTCCTATAAATAGGGGATGATTAGTTCATTCCCAAGTACAATTCCATGTACTGGAAAAATTAGCAAATCCACGAAAGTGGTGCAACAAAGTTTATTTTTTTCCTTTTGTTAATTGTTCGCGAGTATCCTTCCACCGGATTGTCGAGCAAGGGCTAAGGGAATACTTGGGAAGTCCTTTTGGTTAGTCCGTCCGACCAAAGCCACTGCCATCCCGAGAGGTACGTTCACGTAAACCCGTAGATTCCGCATGCGTAGGTTTTACGTGGTTTTTTATATGCATGATATGTTGTTGTAATTATTATTTGAATTAATATAGGATTAATTCATGCTAGTAATAATTAATGAATTAAATTTGAATTTAAATATTCACCCCGAATAGATCTGTGCGAATCATTCCCCAACATTTGCAACATATGGGTTTAACCCCTTTAGGCAACTCAACCAAGTCCTAGACTTGATTGGTGTACATCGAGTCCATCTCGGATTTCATGGCTTCATGCCACTTCCCTGGATTAATATCTGATATTGCTTCAGAATAAGTATTAGGATCGTCCTTATCCGGTATGTCCATATTATCGAGTTCCTCCAAGAGGTAATTGTATCTAATGGGCGGATTACCATTCCTAATTGACTTACGGAGCTGTGGTTGTGCAGGCTGTACATTCTGATTGTGAAAATTTTGTGGTGCATCGATTTCATCAATGTCCGGAGATTCCTCAAGAGCTACACTTTCAGATGCCTCTTGAGTGGGAGTTTGAACTATGTTGTTCTTTATTCAAATTTCACTTGGAGGTTCTTTGCAGACAGCAAGCCAACTCCAATTAATTTGAAAAAAGAGGATCACCTAGTGAAAGACTACCACCGTTAAAGTTGCGGAATGCTCCCACTGATTCCTTGTCATGTTGCTTTGACAAGATATCAGTCTCTTTGTTAATTTGTGGTTCTTGAATTTCTTCAAGTTCTATAATCTTACGACCTTGTTCCTTAAAGACATAGTTTTCTTTGAGGAACTTGTTCTGCCTAGAAACAATCACTGATTATGTTGGGAGATGAATTTAATAAAAGATATATGATTTTGATTAAGATCCCAAAACCCCTGAGTATGACATGTTCAGAATAATCTTGATAGTTGAGTCGATTCGCTTTTATAGTATTCGTGATGTTATCTCGCAAAATGTATAGTCGGCAGATATAGATCGGATAGGTTCTCAAGACTCAAGAACTCAAGATATGTTCTCAAGAAACCGAAGTTTCAAAGATGAAACCGAAGTTTTCAAGACTCAAGAAGAAATCGAGAATCAAGACTCAAAGAGAAATCGAGAATCAAGACTCGCAGAAATCGAGATATCAAGACTCAAGATGAAATCGAGGAACCGAAGACTCAAAGATGAAGACTCAAGATATCGGCCAAGATATCGTCAAGACTCAAGACTCAAGACTCAAAGACGTCAAGACTCGTAAGACAAGACGTCAAGACTAAGAAGACTCAAGACTCAAAGACTCAAGACGCAAGATCAAGATCGAGAATTAAAGATCAAGAATATCAAAGGTACAAAAGAATTACCAAGACTCAAGAATGTAATCAATGCTCGTAATAAACCTGAATGTTCCGAGGTACTGAAAATATCTATTTGAAGGATGCAATACTGAGAAGATCGGGATTCCTTAGAATAATAGATATTGCCCAAGACATTCTCATGCAGACAAAAGGAACTAAGTCAGAAGTGTTTTTAAGGTTATATCAACTCAGAGTTTGTAACCAAAAGAGCCGTTGAAGGTGTCTACCTTTAACTAGAGACAAAAGTCAAAAAGAGGAAGACAAAGATCGCATACATCGACAATCGACGAAGATGGTGTCGCTGAAAAAGAAGTCAGAAGTACAAAGTTCCAGACTGCAAAAAGTGAAGACCGGCTACATGAAAGGCTATTGCTTAAAACGTGTTAGGGAGTTTCAAACCCTAAATATAGTCGTTCCTCACACACCATAAGAGGAAACTCACGAAGCTATCTCTCCAACGGATAGTTTTCAAGAGTAACCTTGGTGTATGCCTATAAATACTGGTGACCCTCTACATTGTAAGGTTACGGGAAATTTATAAGCAACTCAAGAAGCTCAAACTTATTATCACAAAGTTAAAGCACTCGAAAAACTTAGAATTTTCCAAGTGCTTTTATATTGAAGAGAGCTCACTAAACTAAGCCTAGCTTGATAAGACATATCCAAAGCTTAGTCGAGATATCCTAACCCTTTGCATTGTACTTCATTGTAAAGGATATCTCATCCTAGTTGGAAACCAATCGAGAAACCCCAAACCCTTGAGAAGGTAGTTGGAGTGTGTTTGTTGGTGAGAAGAGTTGTAAAGAGTTAGTAAACTACGCGAGTAGTCGAAAAACTCTAGAGGAGAAGTTAGTAAGCTTTCTGAGGTAGTCCAAAGCTTGTTTGTGTTTGAGTAAGTAAACTACGGAGGTAGTCGAGAAAAGCTCAAGGTCGGGTTGAGTAAGTAAACTACGTGGAGTAGTCGTAAAGCTCGTACGAAGTTGAGTAAGTAAACTCGCCGAGGTAGTCGAAAAGCTCATAAGTGTTTAGTGAATTTCTCTCGAGGATCGAGAGAGAGTGGACGTAGGAGCTTGAGTCTCCGAACCACTATAATTCTTTGTGTTGTTTATTGCTTTTATTATATGTGCTTAATCGTTGCATTGAATCAATCCAATCGAAGTTGCATGTAATTGAATCACAAACTAATCACTATTCCATTAAAGGAAGGTTTTCAAAGAAAGCTTAAAACGAGTATAAACTAAAGGGCCAACCATTCCGCAGACATCCGAGTAAATTTTGAACAGATAGTTACCAAACCGAACTTACTCTTTCCGAGGGTTCAATAAGTTAGTTATCTGATCCAAGCAACTCAGGATCTCTAAAACTTAGGACTCAGTTGGGATTATCTCGAGGTATCCGAAAGCAAACCAGGATCACCGCCTCGAAGAGACTTTGACTCGAGAGCGATCTGTGCTTCTCGTAACCTAATCTTCGGATTATCGACCCAAGTGACCTCGAAGAAGAAAAAAGTTTTAAAAACCTTGACACGCGTGTATTCCCCCCTCATACACGTAAGGCTCATTTGCACCGACCAACAAGTGGTATCGAGCAAAGGGTTCAACTTGACCACTGCTTTGTTGACCAAAGTTTTATTTGCTAAAAATACTTGTGGTCTATCCGAACTGATCTTATTTGCTGATTTTTTTTTCAAAAGCTCAGATAAAAATGTCTTCAAAAAAACTTCTCATGTT
This sequence comes from Stenogyne calaminthoides, assembly GCA_037126765.1. Taxonomy (NCBI): domain Eukaryota; kingdom Viridiplantae; phylum Streptophyta; class Magnoliopsida; order Lamiales; family Lamiaceae; genus Stenogyne; species Stenogyne calaminthoides. Next base: position 18,004,677 of record JBBCBC010000031.1, on the reverse strand, counting down.
CTCAGTGGAGAACTATGATTTGTGGAGACTAAGAATGCAGCTCACCAGATTCCAAACATGAGCGTATGTGGAGAGTGGTCTCTCAAGGACCATTCCAATTTCTTTCGTGGTGAATCCCAAAGGAAATGTAAGATGAGAGAATTGATCCTAGAGCAGACTTTCCTAAGTCCGATGACCAACTCGACTCGAGGAGAGAAAGTTAGTCAATCTAGACTACATTGCTAAAGACACACTATACAAAGACAATTGATGATGGTGTGATGGGAATGATCTCTCAACGCAATATCGCTAAAGAAATTTGGGATACACTAATCAGAATGTGCCAAGGCACATATCATATCAAGGAAAACAAACTTTCAAAGAGCAATTGGAAAGTTTGATAGTTTTGAAATGGATGATGGTGAATCAATAGACAAATTGGAAGTCGATTCACTAAAGATCATGAATGATCTAAATGCACTTGGAAAGAAATATCCACAAAGAGAAGTTGCATTGAAAATTCTTAGAGGTCTTTCTAAGAAATGGGATATTCATGCAAAGGGTGATTGAAAACACCAAGAACATTAATTCAATGCCATACCAACAAGTCTTCTCTCGAAATGAAGGCCTATGAATTTGTAATTGATAAGAAATCCAAAAAGGTTTCGACAAAGAAAGATGATTCATCATCTAGTAAGAATGTGGCCTTAAAAGCCAAAGATAAAACCTGTAAAACTAGAGAGTCTGAGAACCCCCATGCCAAAAATCAGGATGAGCTTGAGGAAAAGCTAGCACTGATGGCAAGGAGGTTTGAAAGACTTAATGATAGATTTGGAAAATACAAAAGCTATTACAGGAACCACAGTACCGAAGAAACCCGAGGACGATCAATCGAAGAAGAAGGAGGACTGAAAAGTTCGAGGGATCCTCATCCAGAAAGAAGGACTCCAAGTCCAAAGAAGAAAGTGATCAGGATGATGATACCAACAGATGCTATAATTTCCAAAAGAAAGGTCACTTCCAGTATGATTTTCCAGATTTGAGTGCTAAGGAGAGAAGAGAAATGCAAGCTAAAAGAGACAAGAAGTTCTCTAGCAAAAAGGCCATGGTTGCGTAAGAAGAACACTCGAGGAGGATCTAGCTCTTCGAGATGAGATATTCTCGACAAAGGAAAGTGATGACATTTGTCCGATGGCCATTGAGGAGGTAAACTCTTCTTTCTCTGTTGTTGCTCCTACACTAGCACAAGAGTTTTCAAGTTCCACCGAAAAAGTCATTTTTGACCTTCGATGGATTCTTTTGAGAATCGATGAAGGACTATGTTTGTTTTACAAGAACTCGCTAAATAGAACTCAAGAGCGTAATAAGAACCGAAAGATGAAAATCTAAAATGGAAAGACTCTAGCAATACTGAAATCACTTGTCAATTAATGGGAGCTACTTGATGAACGGATGTTCTCAAAGTACAACTCTCGAGAAGGAGAAGTTGATAATGACCCTAACTCGAAAAGCTAGAGAAATCCATTTGAAGAGATTCAAATTAATCAGACTAAGTTCAATGACCTCTCTCGAGAAGCATGAAACTCTACAGAATCGCGTGAGGATAGTGCATGTAAGAAGTTAACTCTATTGAATAATGCATCTAATGTAATAGATGAAATTCAGAGTTACCAGAGATCTGCCACTATAAAATGCGGATTGGGATACATTCCAGGGGAACCTCACAAGGTCATCTGAATCTTTGCATCAAGTAGCAAGAAGACAAACTTTGTAAAACCAATGGCACCTACACTTCAAACTCAAGTAATGCCCAAGGTTGTAGACAAGGAAAAGGACTTATGGTCTCAAAGAAACCAATGATCGGTAGGAAAGCCCAAACCTCAAAGTGAGGCTAGAAAACCCGAGCACTCGATTGGAAAATTCGAGCAAGTACTTCAAAGCCTCGGCTAAGAATGCAAACTCGAAAGGCTCCACACCGAACCATCGAGGAATCCTCGGATGAGAAACACTCTCAGAGAGACATTCTCAATCAAGAAACCAAGTCCTCAAGATAATCGAAAGACCCAAATTTCAAAGATGCATAACCCGAACCCCCACTTGCCTAAGGGTAAAGGTTATCTCACCCCGAGTCAACAAAGATTTAGACCGGTCAGACCTCAAGCCAAAGCAAATGAACAGAAGGCCTGAACCAAAGAAAAATTCAAAAGCCCATGTTCATGCTAAAGCTAGCACACATACACAGAAAACTGCTAAGGCACCCAGAGTAGTAAATGTGTATGTTGATGTTTATGGAAGACAAATTAGCCACTCTAAAGTGATTAGAGTTGTCAGACAAATTTGGATTCCGAAAGGTACATCTAACCTTGTAGGACCCTACACAAATTGGGTACCTAAAAATTGATCTGTTTTTCAGGAGGAAAACAAGGGCACTGAACTGACTAAAAATCACATGGCACTGATGAGCAGAGATGAAAAAGCTCCTGATGTATGGTATCTTGACAGTGGATGTTCAAGACATATGACAGGATTCAAGAAGATACTCAGTGACTATGTTGAACAAAGAGGCCCACGGATCACTTTTGGAGATAACTCCAAGGGACAGACTGAAGGATATGGAACTTTGGAAATCGACTCAGTTCATATCCATGGTGTTTTCATATGTATCTGGATTGAAGCATAATTTGCTTTCAATAAGCCAATCTGTGATAAGGGTTTTAATGTTGAGTTCTCTAAGAACTTATGTTTTGTGAAAGATGATACAACACAGAAAATATTACTGACTGGTACTAGAAAAGGGAATGTGTATCTTGCTGATTGGAGTTCAACTCCTAAAGATACATGTTTGGTTGCTAAAAGTTCCACAGATACCAGTTGGTTATGACATAAAAGAATGAATCACCTAAATTTCAAAACCCTGAATAAGCTTGCAAGATTAGCTCTTGTAAGAGGGTTGCCTAATGAAGTGTTCAGTAAGGAACATATTTGTGATACGTGCCAGAAAGGAAAACAAGTTAAAGCATCATTTAAAAGCAAAGTAGATGTTTCTACTGCAGAATACTTCAGTTACTACATATGGAACTTTTTGGTCCTATAACACCAGTGAGCACTAATGGCAGGAAATACACATTGGTAGTAGTTGATAACTACTCAAGATATACTTGGGTCATATTCTTACTCAGTAAGAAAGAGACTCAGACTAAGCTGCCAGAATTACTGAAAAGGCTCAGTATTGAGAAAAATCTGAGTGTGGTCAAAATCAGATCTGACAAAGGAACTGAATTTATAAATCATATTATATCTGATTATTGTGCAGCAAATGGAATTTCACATGAAACATCAGTTGCAAGGACCCCTCAACAAAATGGTATTGCTGAAAGAAGGAATAGGACTCTAAAAGAAGCTGCAAGGATAATTATAGCTGAAGCTGATATTCCTAAAAGATTTTGGGCTGAAGCTGTCAACACTGCATGCTACTCTCAGAATAGATCCATGTTGACTAAGAGTCAAGGCAAAACACCCTATGAGCTTTGGAATGAAAGGAAGCCTCTTGTTTCTTTCTTTCGTGTGTTTGGTTACAAGTGTTTCATACACAATAATGGTAAAGATCAGTTGAAAACATTTGATAGTAAAGCTGATGAAGGAATATTCTTAGGATATTTTGAAATCATTAAAGCTTTCAGAGTTTACAACTGTAGGACTCTTATTGTGGAGGAAACACCTCATGTTGTTTTTGATGAATCTACTTGTGTTCAGAAGAAACATGAACATGATGCGATGAACCGACTAAGAGGATCACCAGATTAAGCCCTGAAATGAAAAGATAAATCATCCATCGAACTCGAAAAGAAGAAGTCGGTCCACTATCTATGATTGGAGTGACTCGGACTTCGATAAAGAAGTTCGGGATGGAACTCGGGATGGTGAGACTCGAAAACCAACACTCCAAAGGTGACCAATCAATGCAGACACCGCCTCGGACTCGGTATGTGCCGCCAATGAAGATGTGGTCACAATCGAGGCAAATTCTCGAATCTATCAACCAAAGGGGAAACAAATGTCTCGACAATGTTCTCAATAGAATTCCCTAGGAAGATGATTCCATTTCTCCTTTTCTGTTGTTCCCTGAGTTTACTGAATTAAATGAACCTAACATTTCAAATGTTGAGGATAATACTGAAGGGGGAACATCAAGAAGGAAATGGTTAGATAGTCACCTTACAAGTCAGATTGTGGGTGATCTAACTGAAGGTGTTAAAACAAGAAGGTTCCATGGTGAAAGTGCACTATTCTCTTTCTTCCTATCGAGAAAGAACCCCATCGAGATTGGTGAAGCTCTACAAGATTCTCATTGATTATCTTGCTATGCAAGATGAGCTGAATCAATTCTCAAGGAATGGAGTATGGGAGCTAGTAGATAGACCTGAAAGGCACCATGTCAATGGGACCAAGTGGGTTTTTAAGAATAAAAGAGATGAAAACAACAACATTGTAAGAAACAAGGCAAGGCTAGTTGCACAAGGTTATTCCCAAGAAGAAGGCTTGGATTATGATGAAACCTTTGCACCAAGCAAAGACTAGAAGCCATCGATTGTTTCTTGCATATGTTTTCCCCATATGAAGTTCACATCTATCAAATGGATGTGAAAAGTGCATTTCTGAACGGTGTGCTTAAAGAAGAGGTTTATGTGGAACAACCTCCCCGGTTTCAAAACAGAATGACCAAGTTTACGTGCTCGGAAAAAGCTTTGTATGGTCTCAAGCAAGCACCTGAGCATGGTATGATACTCTTTCTCAATTTCTTCTTGACCATGGTTTTGTCAAAGGGATCGCTGATAGAACTCGCTTAGGGATAGAAGATGGGAAGATATCTTCTTGTTCGGGAGATATATGTTGATGACATCATTTTTGGATCTCCAAACCATCACCGGTGAAAAGTTTTCAACACCGATGAAAGGCAAGTTTGAGATGTCAATGATGGGAGAGATGAATTTCTTTCTAGGTCTTCAAGTGAAACAATCAAAGGAGGAATATTCATCAACCCGTGCAAAGTACACCGTAGATCCGATTGTCAAATATGGTGTACAGACTGCAATGCGCTTAGGATTCCTATGAATACTAACTACAAGATGGATCCTCGATTCAAGGCAAATCGCTGAGTCATAATCGATTATAGAGGAATCATTGGATCATTGCTCTATCTCACAACAAGTAGGCCGATATAACATTTGTTGTTGATATGTGCAAGATACCAAGCTAATCCTAAGGCTAGTCACATGGAGGTCGCCAAAAAGACAATCAAGTATCTTAAGGGCATAGTGAATAGAGATTATGGTATCCAACCGATGATAACCTTGAATTAATCGGGTTACTCGATCTCGATTATGGAGGTTGCGATTGATTGAAAGTCCACTACGGAACTTGTCAATTTCTAGGAAGTAAGTCGATATCTTGGTTTTCGAAGAAATGCACCTCAAGAGTAACCAAAGATTACCGGGTTTAATACATGGTCGCATGATGTTTGTTGTGCTTTCCAGTTCTTTAGCTCGCACAACAATTAAGGGATTATAAAGTTGTAGCCAATGAAGTACCAATATTTTGTGACAATAATAGTGTCATTGCTATTTCACAAAATCCCAGATTGCACACCGGATGCAAGCATGTGGATATCGACATCACTTCATCGAGAGATCATGTCGAGAAAAGAAGGACATAAGGATGGAGAAAATTCATACTTGATAGCAGAGGTGATATCTTGACTAAACCTTTGGTCAATCAAGATTTCAGAACTTTCATTGAATTAGGGATGTTAGATCTAGGTGTTTAGAGTAAAATCAAAAAATTGAAGGTTTTCGGATGCATGAAGTTTTCTCGTAATTCTACTGAGAAGTTCATGATAAAATGGAAATATTGAATCGAGTCTCGTGAAACTCGATTCATCAAGGTCAAGACTTTCGTTTATAATCGAACCCATTCAAGATTTTCGATTATAATTGACATTTTATTAAGGTCGAGATCAAGAAGACTGATAGAGATAAATTAGTCTGAAGAAGTAATGACTCATGCGACTCATTTATTGCTTAAGTGAAACTCAGTAATCATTTGCAATAAATACAAAACACCTAAGGAAAGTTTTTTTTGGGCGGGATCATTTTAAATTCTGAAGAAGGTCAACAGTCATTTAATGCTCTGTTACATTAATGGCCAATGAGGATATTTCGGAGATCGTCTGTTCGTATACCCGATTAATCGGCGATTAATCTCAACCGTTGCTTTTCACCTAACCAACGCGATTTCCCACGATCTCGAAACTATTTATACCCCAATAAGCCATTCAAGCCAATTTTTTTATCAAACCCTTCATTCCCAAATCCTCTGCAAATAAAAATCCCTTTGCCCAGAAAACTCAAAACCCTAAAAACTTCATTTCTTCAAGCAATCTCTAACACTGAGTACTGACCTTCAGTAAATCCCTTTGCCCAGAGATGCTTGATATTGCTGCATTCAGAGGGGAAGACTGGTGGAATGAGGAGACACCTTCTGGATCGACTTTTTCGAGGTTCAGAGGACAAAGCTCGGGATGAAAAAACTCCGATTTTGATGAAATTTGGTTCAGAGGAAGATAAATGAGAGGAGAGCTACTGAGGTTGGTGCCCCTAGCAGCAAAGACAAATTTCAAGATGGGGACCAACAGGGAGATGTTGAGGATCAGTCTCAGATGGAGAAGGAAACTTCGCGTCTTTGATCAACTCCGAATCGGTCAACCTCAGATCGGTTAAGCACTCTTTCAGTACCTTTTGGCACTATTAACAATTATGCCAAAGTTACTTAAAGTTCTATCTTTAATTCTGAATTATCTGATGTACAGACTGAGGCTCAGTTGGAGACTGGAGCTCAGGATGAAGTTGAAGCTCAGGATGATCAATTAAGATGAGGTGCGAAGGTTCCTGAGATTGACCTCACTCCCCTGATGGAGAAACTTGAGAAGGTTGAGCCAATGATGAACAAGATTGCTCAGATGGAAGAAACATTGGTCACCAAGCTCGAAGATGGAAAATCTTAGTCACTTTTCTTAATCGGTGCAAATCCAAAACACTCGACCTCAGATGACCTCCATGGAAGATAAGTTTGAATGAAAAGTCGAGGAGTCAAGGCCGAAATGAAAAGGGGAATCAAAACAAAAGCACTAGGAGAGAACCGCATTTCTAGAGGTGAAATTGGCAGAGAGGAATGAAGTGATGATAAAATCTGTTGTTGAGGAAATGAGCTCAATGCTCATGACCAAGATGACAGAGATGTTTAAAGAAGCACTTCTGGCCGGTTGCCCATTTATCTCAAGAATTTTCAAAGGGCTAAGAACCACATCGAGGCCGAAGACGAACAAGATCGATAGCGTGAGAGGTGCGCCAGTGTGAGCAAAGAGCAATATCACATGGACACAAAGACTTCTCCATTTCTTCCAAAGTACGGTGCCAATAAGGAAAAGGAAGGTGAAGACTTCATGAAATTATTGACACGTACTTTGAAGAAAAAGGCACATAAAGAAGCTGAAATGTATAACCTATCCAAAGCCTTAAATGAAGTCGAAGCTACTGACAAGATGAAGTTCGCCAGTGGAGAAGCCTATCTACACTCGAAGTTTCGAGGAAACCATGCTTGATATTGCAAGAGAGAAACCGAAAAGCTAAACTAAGGTTGGAACAACCCAGTTCGCCGGGCCGAATTGCTTATGAAGAGGAAAGCCTTGGGCATTGTTCAACCCGAGAGCAAGCGTCGCGGTTGCTTCTAAGCCAATCCAGAAAAGTCGATTCGATGATGAAGGAATCAAGAATCTGAGTCTCAACCTCGGAAGAAAGTCTTCAACACAAGAGATGCTCAAGACACTCCAGATAGACAAGCTAAGAAAGTCACGCCGCTTTGGTCTCGTGACGCTGTCGGATCGAAAAGAAGATAGACGAAGAGCGTAAGCGAAGGAGTGAATTCAAGAAGTTTATGAGCAAGAGGAAAGAGACATAAAAAAGATCGAAGGGCCACACGCTGATAAATGGATGCCTATCAAACTCAACGATATGTGGGAAGAGGTCAAGAGAATCTTCTGGTTCTATTATGATGTGCTCAGGGAGTGGAGAGGGGAAAGCTCAGATCAGAATGAAGCGTTCATTGAATATCTCCTAACCTTCTATCTAAAATATCTCCAAAGTTGGATGAACTTAGCTGATGAAGGAAAGGTACAGATAGTTTCCCCTGGTCCATACTCCTACCCTCCTCCAAGACTTGGTAATGGCTTGGTGAATGAGAAGGCCATTACTCAAGAGATTGCTCAGTGTGCTGGTCAGTTGGGTTTGACAGGAAACAGTCCGGATATCATCAAAGAGAGAAATGAGCTGAAGAAGAGGTATTTCGGAATGTTCAACCTGGAGGTGCCCGCTGATGAAGTTGAAGAAGAAGCAAATCAAGAGCGTAAGATCAAAGAGCCAAATCAAGATCAAGACTCGTAAGATTCTCAGATTCTTTAAATTTTTATCTTTTTGATTTTGTTGATAAGACTCATTGTAATCTGTAATGGTATACCAATCATCAATGAAAACTTATCATTTATGCTCAAAAGATAATATCTCATTATCTTATTTACATGTCTTTTATATTTGATATGCTGAATGAATGTCTCTGAATTAATTGTTTAAATATTTGGTGATGAACTAATTAAGAAGATTCATTACTGAAGAAATTGTTGAAAGATTAACTGTTGGGAAATTCTCTGAAATTATTAGGAGATTCTCTGATTAGGAAATTATTGGGAGACATAATCAATCTTGTAATAGGATAAAACTGAAAACTAAGTATAGGTTATATGTTTGTAACAAGATAGGTTTTGGCATCATCAAAAAGGGGGAAATTGTTGGGAGATGAATTTAATAAAAGATATATGATTTTGATTAAGATCTCAAAACCCCTGAGTATGACATGTTCAGAATAATCTTGATAGTTGAGTCAGGATTCAGTTTTAGAGTATTCAGGATGTTATCTGCAAAATGTATAGTCAGCAGATATTGAACAGGATAGGTTCTGAAGACTCTGAAGAACTCAAGATATGTTTCAAGAAACCGGTTTCAATATGAAACTGGTTTCAATATGAAATCAAGTTTCAAGACTCAAGAAGAAATCGAGAATCAATACTCAAAGAGAAACCGAGAATCAAGACTCAAAGATGAAGACTCAAGATATCACCAAGATATCGTCAAGACTCAAGACTCAAGACGCCAAGACTCGTAAGACTCAAGACTCAAGACGCAAGATCAAGACCGAGAATTGAAGATCAAGAATATCAAGGCACAAATTATCAAGACTCAAGAATGCATCAATGCTCGTAATAAACCTCAATGTTCCGAGGCAATCAAAATATCTATCCGGCGGATGCAATATCGAGAAGGTCGGGATTCCTTAGAATAATAGATATTGCCCAAGACATTCCCATGCAGACAAAAGGAACTAAGTAGTGTTGTTAAGGTTATATCAACTCGTAGTTTGTAAATCAAAAGAGCCGCTGAAGGTGTCTACCTTTAACCGGAGACAAAAGTCAAAAAGAGGAAGACATCATCATACCATATCGACAATCGACAAAGGATGTGTCAACAAAAAGATGTCAAGTACAAAGTTCCGCATCGCAAAAAGTGAAGACCGGCCACATGAAAGGCCATTGCTTAAAACGCGTGTTAGGAGTTTCAAACCCTAAATATAGCCATTCCTCACACACCATAAGAGGAAACTCACGAAGCTATCTCTCCAACGGATAGTTTTCAAGAGTAACCTTGGTGTATGCCTATAAATACTGGTGACCCTCTACATTGTAAGGTTACGGAAATTTATAAGAACTCAAGAAGCTCAAACTTATTATCAAGAAAGTTAAAGCACTCTCGAAAAACTTAGAATTTCCCAAGTGCTTTTATATTGAAGAGAGCTCACTAAACTAAGCATAGCTTGATAAGACATATCCAAAGCTTAGTCGAGATATCCTAACCCTTTGCATTGTACTTCATTGTAAAGGATATCTCATCCTAGTTGGAAACCAACCGAGAAACCCCAAACCCTTGAGAAGGTAGTTGGAGTGTGTTTGTTGGTGAGAAGAGTTGTAAAGAGTTAGTAAACTACGCGGAGTAGTCAGAAAACTCTAGAGGAGAAGTTAGTAAGCTACAGAGGTAGTCTGAAAGCTTGTTTGTGTTTGAGTAAGTAAACTACGGAGGTAGTCAGAAAGCTCAAGGTCGGGTTGAGTAAGTAAACTACGTGGAGTAGTCAGAAAGCTCAGGGCCGAGTTGAGTAAGTAAACTACGCGAGGTAGTCAGAAAGCTCATAAGTGTTTAGTGAATTTCTCTGAGGATCAGAGAGAGTGGACGTAGGAGCTTGAGTCTCTGAACCACTATAATTGTTGTGTTGTTTATTGCTTTCTTTATCTGTGCTTAACTGTTGCATCACTGAGTTTGAAAGCATATTTTCACTGACATTTCAGTTGGAATCAATCCACTGGAAAGTTGCATGTAATTGAATCACAGCCTAATCACTATTCCATTAAAGGAAGGTTTTCAGCAAAGCTTAAAACGAGTATAAACTAAAGGGCCAACCATTCCGCACATCTGAGTAGCTTGAACAGATAGTTACCAAACTGAATTTACTCTTCTGAGGGTTCAATAAGTTAGTTATCTGATCCAAGCAACTCAGGATCTCTAAAACTCAGGACTCAGTTGGGATTATCTGAGGTATCTGAAAGCGACTTTCGTGATCACTTTCTCGATGAGACTTTGACTCGGAGCGATCTCGTGCTTCTAACCTAATCTTCGTGATTATCGACCCAAGTGACCTCGAAGAAAAAGTTTTAAAAACACTGAACACGTGTATTCCCCCCCCATACACGTGTAAGACTCGTTTGCACCGGGACCAACAGATTATTTCTCAGGTAGGTAGAAGTAATATCCTTTAGTTTCCTTAGGATATCCCACAAAGTAACCCTTTTCACCTTTGGATTTCAACTTGTCGGTAAGCATCCTTTTCACAATCACGGGGCAATTCCATGTTTGATATGTGTAAAAGTTGGCTTCTTGCCACACCATGGTTCATATGGTGTATGCTCAACCGATTTAGATGGAATCCTATTCAGAATGTAGATTGAGGTTTGTAACGCGTATCCCCATAAGAATGTCAGAAGAGAGGAAAAGTTCATCATGGACATCACCATGTCTAACAGGGTTCGGTTTCTCCTCTTGGACACACCGTTCATCTGAGATGTTCCGGGAGGAGTCCATTGTGACTGGATTCCATGTAACTTCAAGTAATCAATGAATTCATGGCTAAGGTATTCACTTCATCGATTTGATCGAAGAGTCTTGATACTCTTACCAAGTTACTTCTCTACTTCAGCCTTAAACTCTTTGAATTTCTCAAAAGATTCGAATTTGTGTTTCATAAGATACACGTATCCGTGTCTTGAGAAATCATCAGTAAAAGTGATAAAGTATCCGAAGTGACTTCTAGCTAGAGTGGACAATGGTCCACAAATATCGTTGTAGATCAACTCTAGAACTTCTTTGGCATGCACCCCTTTCCCAGAAAAGGGTCTGTTGATCATCTTGCCCATGAGATAAGATTCACAATCTCCATAAGACTCACAGCCGAATGGGGTTAAGTAGTCTAACTTTCTTAACCTTGTAATTCTTCTCTCGTTTACATGATCAAGTTCTATAATGCCATAAGTAAGTCGGGTTTTCATGATTACTAAGTTTGAGTCTTTTATTTTGTATATTAAGAACATCATATTCATAATGCAACAAATACATATTGCAAGTAATAGAAAGAACTAGATGACAATCATTAAGTTCTAATCTAAGACCAAAGGGCATGTCTAACACATAAGTCCCCACACGTTCAATTAGCAACTCTTGCTTCATTTCCACGTGTAAGACGACTTCACCCGCCCTAATTGCTCTAAGATGCATGAGCCCCTTCACATTTGTATAAATGTGAGAGCCACATCCGGTATCTAATACCAAGCAGTTAGCGATATTAATGAATATGTTTATCTTTATAACAAACATAGATGTTCTAGTGCCAGAAGCACCTAGTGTCTTCCTTTTAGCAACCAGAACCTTGCAGTCCTTCTTCCAGTGCCCTCTTCTACTTATAGTAGAGGCAGACATCCTTGTCTACCAGCTCCTTTCTTTGAACACCATCTTAGTGATAGTGAACTCAAAAGTCTTGAGCACGTTGTGAAGTTCAGGCATGGTCGTATCCGTCTTATTCATATTGTAGGTCACAATGAATCCAGAACATGAATCCGGAAGGTCGTATCCGTCTTATTCATATTGTAGGTCACAATGAATCCAGAACATGAATCCGGAAGCGACTGGAGGATAGCATAAATGAAAACATTGGTCTTTTAGCTCAATACCTAAATTTCCAAGTTTCTCAATTATGCATATCATCATTAGCACATGAGGTGAAATCTTCCCTTCTGTGGCTAACCGACATCTGAACAAATCTCTCATCACTTCATAAAACCCAAAATGAGATTCAGAATCAAAGAGATCCTTCAGATGCTTGAGCATTTCGAAGGGACCCATTTTCTCATGTTGCCTATGTATATCGGGAGTCATGCCGAGCAACATCACACACTGAGCCTGGGAAACATCCTCTTGATGCTTCTTATGAGCTGCTACGCCAAACGTGGCTGCCTCAAGGTACCAGCTGTAAGGGTAACCGGGATATACGTGTCCAACACGTACTCAATCTTTTCTTGCCTTAGCACCAAACACATGTTTCGATGCCACTCCAGAAAATTTGGCCTAGCCAATTTAGTTTGTTTCCAAAACACATCTCAATAACAGTTATACATTTCAACTAACCAAGAGAAATAGAATAAAACGGGAATTAAACACATAATTCTTATGATCAATATTCAGCAATCAAAATAAACATGGTCTTTCTTTTGTGTTTATTTTGTCTCCATTATTTTCACATACTTAACGACCTCATCGGAAAAGTACGAATTTATATCAAATATAAATTATAATGGACTAGGATCCACATTACTACTATCATAATTGTAGGTCCCAATAGTTTAGTGAGGCGTAAGTCTAGAGGGGGGTGAATAGACTTAAAAACTTTTTCTTGAGATCAAAGTGTGGGAAATTAGCTTTGATCAGAGTCGCGAGTGAATCGATTTGGGCTGATAACTAACTTACTAATCGCTGAAGGCGATTAGTTCGAAGAACTATCGGTTTAATCGATATGTCTTTAAGTTTTACCCGTGAAAAACCGGTTTTTATAAATCGATTCCAAAGTTAGTGTTTTAACCAAAGATCAAGTGTCAAGCTTGATCGGATCGAAGCTTGGTGCTAGCCGATCTCAACTTAGAATATGTATGCGCTTTAAAGGTTGTGTGCAATTGTGTGTACAAGTTAATCAAAGCGGTAAAGGCACACAAGATTTATAGTGGTTCGGACAAACCAAATCCTACGTCCACTCTTCCCTATCACAAGGGGCACCAATCGAACTTAGTTTTATGTGTTAGTTCAACACAAAGACAATCGAATATTTAAGGAGTTCTCATTCAACCGATCCCGAAATCGTAACTAGAAACCCTATGCCGAAATCTTGCTAAACAACTTAACATAACTTGGGTTTGGATAAGATTGTTTTGGTTCCAACTATGAAATCTTTTCTAGTGTTTAAGGTAGCCTATCACCAGATGAAAAGATTTCTATGCTAAGAACTTATGGGATGAACACTTAATAAAATAATCTTCTTGATCGTGTTCTTCGTGCGAAATCGATAATTGCTTGAGCTTCTTGATTGTTCAAGAGTTTCCATGTTTCACTCTGAAGTGTGATCCCATATTTATAGACCTTGAAATCAAAGAGCCGTTGGAGAGCAATTTGAATTTCGTGCTATATTAGGTAGTTTTGAGATTGATGTGACGTGGCTTCAGAATGGCATGGCCAAAAGCGTGAACTTGTATTTTATAGCCGTTAGAGAGAAACAAAGATCAAATCCCTTAATTGTCGGGCTCGATCATACGTGTCTTGTTCTTATTGGTTAACAGACGCACTTTTTCAAATGTTTGTTCTTCCAACTAAGGTTGACATTCTTCTTGTTCGCATCATAGACGTATGATTAGGTGAAACATCGGTTTTCACTGAGAGTGACTTTGATCGATCGAATCGATCGATCTACTGATGGAGTCTTCGGTGCTTGGGTTGACTTAGCTTCAACTAGCGGACTCGGTGATGTAGGTCTTCGTCCGATCTTCCGAAGTCATCCGATCTTCAAGTATTCGAGTTTGAGCTTTATGACTTCAAATTGAGATATCGACTAGATCGGATCGATCGATCTTCGTTCTTCTCTAGCATTCTCGCTGTCGGGATTGATATCACCGTTCTTTGGATTCTCATATCGACTTATACATATTGAGGTTCCCCCTCAATATGTGACCTATCTATTACATCGGTTGTTCTATACGATAATTATCAACTGTATTCTATAAACGGTAATATAAACATCGATCACCAATGTGTCCGATCGTCCTATTACATGTGTTTACGAACTTTTATCAAAACTATAAATTTCCCAACAATTTCCCTTTTTGATAAAAACCAAAACACCGAGAAACCAAACACAGTTGATAAATATAGAATAAAGAAAGAGCACATAATCGAAGACAATGAGATTTTGTCTTAGGATCGAAAAATAAACTTTTCTCATTAGATATGTCGATTACATGTTACATCGTAAAAGTTTGAATTTAAAAACAAATGATCCTCGAGAAGTCTTCGATTCTTCACTCTTTAGGCTTGTATCCTTCCTCGCATCTCTTTGATCTTGAGGTGCGTTGAAGATCCGATATAGTTTCCATTTGACATCATTGGTCCGGCGAGGATCGCTTATATGCGTTTTGCTCAGATGTCAAAGTAGAATCTCTGAAATGCCATCATTAAATGAACCATCCGCCTTCTTCGAGTAATCCAATGATCATACTCTTGGCGAGATATTTTTACATTGATAAGTTTGGCCTCATTTTCCGGATACTTGAGAAAATCGGATATTTATTTTCTAACCAAATGAGGAATTCATCATCCGGAGATTCTTCTCGTGGAACAAGATTAAGGACAAAAAGCATCCGAAGCCATTCACTTCGATCTTGTTTCATTCCTCAAACCTCTTAAAGCATGTCGCGGCGATTTTTTTGAATGATCTCATCAACACTTGTTTGGCGGTGAGGTTCCGTACATATTTTCCAAATTTCCTTTCTTCGCTCTCGATCCGAATTTTTTCTTGATTTTACGCCTCTGTCAATTTTTTTTTTTCTTCTTTCTTCTTCGCTTTTTTCGGGCCTCTTGAACTTTGCTCTTTGGGCCAGTTCTCGGCGATTCTTTATCGGCATGTATCCGGCTAATTTGTGCTTCTTGTGATTATTTTAATCCGAGTAGGTAATGCAGTTGTGATGTCCCAAACCAAAGCAGCTACCTTTTGTAATGTCCCAAAGACCAAGCAGCAGCCTACCTTTTATGCCTTTGATTTTTCAATCTTTTCAGAGACTTCATTAGCAAAGAGATCCGGATGGTCTAGTCTTTGTCCATGAAGCTTCAAACATCTGAATTAGATCTTCGTTGTTACGATCATGTCGGTTGGTTTCTCGATCCGTCCTTCCCTTTTTGGTTTGATCAAAAAGCGGCCGTGAGGTGGGAAGTTAGGGAACCAAAATCGATCGATATTGCCCTGTTGAGATCTGCAACAAATAAGCCTGGAACTGGAGCAGTTAGAAGTTGAACCTTCGAGATCAGCTCAGTCTTGGACAGATTCGATGGCGAAGAAAATGTAAAGATCAGTTTGTCAAGTTTGTCTTCTGTCAAATCGAGCTTTTCGGTGAGCATCGGAAAAAAAAACTTGTTGTTGATCCACCAATCAAACTTTGTCATCCACGGATTTTATAAGATCGGCAGATACGGTGGTCACAGTTTGGGAGAACTGATCTTTGATCGCTGCAATCTGGGAAATAGTCAATTCCCTTTGATCTATTATTTCTTTGAGGCCAATCTGCCTCTGATCGCCTATCACTCCCTCAATTTCTTCTTTTCGGAGATCTTTGAAACATGATCGATCTCCGAAGTTGATCGTGTTTATATGTGATGTTGGAATGTTTTTGTCACTTGATCGATCTCGATTGTTTGTGCCTCCGGTGGTTGGTCATGAATGCAAAGATCATCGGCCCACTATCATCAAGCAGCTCACTCTGTATCCTTCATTGTAGCATCTGCTTGAGGCTTCTTGAGCGATCTCCGGTTCGCCTTGTTCGATCAATCGGCTTCTGTGGATCGAGCTTTGATAGATTGATAGTTATCGGCTCGACTAGTGATCCTACGTTAGCGATTTCCTCATATCGAAATCAAAATCTGCAAAACTCATCAAGACCGCCCATTTGCTCAATAATCATTATAAAATCGAGAAGCTTTTTAATCTGAGATCTCTCGGTGAGGATCTCCATAACTTGTTCTCTAATAGCGAGGATGGGCGACCCGATTACGGATACATCTCATCAATTTCTCGTTCGATTTGCATTACGACTATTTTTTCCTGTGATGGTCTTTGATGATCTAGACTCGGGAATTATGCGTCGGTTCCGGTTGATGAGATGTGGAGGGTTACGTGGTGCTTGAGTAGGTGGAAGTTATCTCGATAGGCTCGACCTGCGAGAGGTTACTGCTTGTGGAGGCGATTCTTTGGGTTCCACAATGAGTAAGGTTTACGTTCGCGAATCGTGCGATTCGGAGTTCGCGACTGATGTAGTTTCGAGTTATGCAGACTGATGTAGTTTCAGGTTCGCGGGCAGGTGGAAGAGTAGGAGAGACATGCTTTCGTGACCATTAGTCCGAGTGGTGAATCATTTCGGTTTGGAGAGAAGGAGATCGTTAAATCTAGTGCTTCTTCCCGAATGGTTTGGCGAGCTCTCGGCTTGAGAAGCTGTCTGCATTTTTTTTCACGATTTTTTGTGGTCAGATCGATATGGCGCTCTTTCTTCATCTGACTCATCTTCTAGCATCAGAGTCATGGAGGCTTGCTTCGCCTTCTTCGGCCTCTTTTCCTAGACCTTCACCAGTTTTCTTTTCTTCTTCGGGGGGGCTTCTGGTGTAGACGAAGTTGCTTCCTTGCTTTTTCCTTTCTTAGTCTTTGGGGGAGTTGGTCGCATATCATCGTCTGGTGGCCCAAATATGGCTAAAGTGGTGGAGAGGAATGCCTTGTAGGGCTTCAGTCCATTCTGTTCCCATCTGGCATTTGACATTTTGTCTTGTAGGATAACTGCAACCTTGTTGAGATTGCTAATCCTCTTCTTCAGATAGTCCTGCCTCCACTCATCAACTCCAAATTTATCATGTTCTTGGAGTAGAATGGCCTTTAGGAACCCATGCCAATTGATGTTCTTGGCTTCATCAATTATTGCAGCCATGCTGTACAGTTTGACTGATGTAAGAGCATTTGGGCTTAATGAAATACCCATAATTGTTTTTGACAAAATATCAAACAACAATCGGTATTTCCTCTTGAGCATTGGCCTGACAAAGCCTGGCGTATGATGTTTGTCAGCCTCTCTCGATGAGCTCGTTTACGATCACTCATCTTGATTCTCCTCAGAGTGAGCGGGTAGATTCGTCTTTTTGGTAGGCTGAACAGACGAGTTATATCCTCATTCGTCAGTCTGATCTCTTCTCCGGTGACTGTCGAAAGTAGTTCTTCTCCTGGAGCATCTGTATCCACCCTTAAATTCCTTACGAATTCGAGGGCTTCATACTGCATCACTGGATTGCAGTGAGCAGCACAATATTTCTCAAGTCCTGCTTTCTTCAGAATTTCCTCTACTTCCATTGATTCCGGATCCTTTGTCACCCCAAATTGTACGAACTTGTCCTCGACAATCCTTAATATCAGTTCCACATAGTTGCACATTATTTTACCCATACCGTGAGTGATCATCTACAGATAAGATAGATTCGGTTAAAATTGTGCATAAATACTAAGAATATCACATAAGCGGAAATCAAGAAACAATAAAACACAATACAGGATATCAACGATTGACAAGATCTTTAAGATCAATGGTTTTAAAAGGATGATTCATCAAATTATCAGAAATTACCAGATTCTATTTTTCGGATTTGAGACTTTAAGAAAAACACTTTGAATCGCAAAAAAGTAATCTGGAGAGTTTTCAAAAAAATAAAATGCAAGTTTGTGATTTGGAAAACTCTGGTAGGGTTTTTGATGAACCTTATAAAGATGAGGAGGGAAAAAGATAAGATTTGGAAGATCAACCGTTTGAAAAGATTAGACGATCCAGATTAAGCGGTTTTGATCGAATGGTTGAGAAAAGCACGTACGAAAACCTTTTGGATTTAAAAGCTCATTTTGTAGCAATTAATACATGTACCCCACGTCCGCATTAAATGATTTGCAGGGGATACGTCACACAGGTAATGCGTACAGTAAGGTAAATAAACAGATAAAATCCGATGAATAAGCAAATAACAAGGGAAAAGAAAGGCGTATCTGATTGACTGATATAGTAATCAGTCAATACCACTTGAAGTTGATTCCACTAGTTGATCTTAGTTTTCTGCCTAAACCTTATAATTTCCCAACTGTTCTTTTCAACTGATCTGTTTCATTTTGTGTCTGATTTCCCTTCTGATCCTCCTCGATCAGTTGAAGTTCCCCCTTCAACTGATATTTATATTTTCTCATAGACTGATATATCTGATTTGTTGAGGTTTCAAGTTCAACTGATCTTCCTTATCTGATCAGTTTCGTATGTAATCAGATTTTGGTTGACCTAATCTGATTCTTCTCAGATCAAGCCAATTCTTGGGATAAGTGTTACCGCCAAAACTTAGTCTAGAATAGTAGTCTCTATTTCCTAAGTTGGCGCGATTTGACATGCGAATTATCGCTGCGTATATCTTGATATGTCAATCCGTAGTAAATTTATCCAATTATCAGTCGCGTGATTTCTACACGCTGTCCTTGTGATGCAAATTTCTCTAAAAGGCTTTTTGAAATCAAATTTGCATTTGCACCCTTGCTTGGCCTCTATAAATTGGACCAATGTTTTACACAACATAACCCATTCACCATACTTATCTTTCTTTGTAAAAACATGCATTCTGGTGAACCCTTATTTCCGGTGAAACTTCCGGCAAACACCTTTACCCCTTTTTCAATGATTTCAGCTTCTCAAATCAACCCCCATGTGTCCCTTATCACTTTTTTTTAAATGCGTCATCAAAGATTTCACATACAATTGTTGCCAAGCTCCTTTACCACCACCACGCAGCGTTTTAGATCTGTTGTCGCAACCGAGAAGACACTTCTCCTAACCGTATGCACCTTTGTGTGTCTATCGTTATGACGTAACCAAAGATCAACAGACTCAATCTGATATAAAACATGAGTTTGATATACGGTCTTGATCAGACAATAGCTGATCTTCATATATCAACTCAATTTTTTCATGTAACACATGTGCCCATAAGGTCTTTGAACCAAATTCTTGGCACATGTGCTCCATTTAACAGCTGGAGAGTCCATTGACTTCAGGTCTAAGGGCTCCTGGCTTAGAAATCCTATCAACGCCGCTCTCGCTCCACTTGGTTTTAGCCCAAATAAGCGGCTTTAGGATTTCTTTAAAGCCTCTCTCACCACTTGTTAAGTGGGGAAAATGAGAGCATCGATTTAAAATCTCTCTCTCCCTCTTTTTCTTCTTAGGATGAGGGTTTAGGGTTATAGGTTTAGGGTTTTTTGGTTATGACTTATGTCTTGACCTCCGGGTCCTTTGTACTTGTAACTTGTAATGTAATCGACCTTGGGTCTTTATCAATGAAAAGTTCTATTATTCCATTGTTGTGTAAATTATCTCGCTTTCTTATGCGATTGTAGGCTTTAATCATGAATCTTGCTTGTTGAATATCAATTAAATCGACTTACAAAGATGTAAAATAACTCAACCGATTTAATCGAGATATTCCTTTTAAATTGTGCGTTTCCTTTAATCGATAAACCTTAAATCGATCGATTCCTTTAATCGATAACTCGTAAAATCGATCGATTTCTCACATCAGTTCCTTGGTGATCTTACGATCGATTGAGATACCAAACTCAATCGATTCCTTTTCACTGGTTAGTCTCTTAACCAAATTGGTTCGAGAACAATCCATCAATCATTTTAGGTGCTTTTTCTCCAAGATCCGAAGCCCTAGTTCATTACACAATTCTCTGAATCTAATCTCGGCTAGTGGCTTGGTTAGAATATCGACTTTTAAAAATCGGTGTGAATCTTTTCCATTACGATATTCTTCTTTTCAACATGATCTCTTATAAAATGGTGTCCGACATCCACATGCTTCCATCTTGTATGTAGAAACGAGGATTACGAGTGATTGCAATAAAGACTATTCTTGTCACGAATATTGGTACATTCTTAGCTACGATGTTATAATCCCTCAAATTTCGACTAAGCCCGGAGCGGTTAGGAGCAAATTGACTTCTGCTGACCATATATTCTGCTTGATGTAGATGTCGCAATCGATGTCCCGCGCTTTTGAAAACCACGAGATCAGTTTACTTCCTAAAAACTGACATGTTCCTGAGGTTGACTTCCTGTCAATCTTGCAACCTCCATAATCAGAATCAGAATACCCACTAAGCTCTAGATTATCATCTGATGGGTAAAATAAACCAAGGTTTACTGTCCCCTTCAGATACTTAAGAATCCGCTTAGCTGCTTCTAGGTGGCTTTTGCATTGGATTTGCCCGAAATCTGGCACATACACCCTCTTTAAAAGGTGATATCTGGGTCCGACTTGCGGTCGAATACAATGAGAGATCCAATGAGAGCCCTATATTCTTTCTGATTTGTTTTCTGACCATCCTCATCTGGATCCATCTTGAATCCAGTCATCATAGGAATTTTGGCTTCCTTGCAATTTTGAACTCCAAACTTAGCCAATAAATTCCTAGTGTACTTCGCTTGGCAGATGAATATTCCTTCTGCACTTTGCTTCACCGAGACCCCAAAGTAATTCATCCGTCCCCATCATGGACATCTCGAACTTCCCTTGCATCAGTTTTTTGAATCTTTCACATAGACTCTTGTTAGGAGATCCGAAGATGATGTCGTCCACGTAGATCTGAACCATCAGAATATCTTCTCCATCTTCTATTCTGAATAAGGTTCTGTCCACTGTTCCTTTAGTGAACCCACTGTCGATCAAGAACTGAGAGAGTGTATCATACCAAGCTCGAGGAGCTTGTTTCAGGCCATAAAGAGCTTTTAAATAAATCGGTACACTTGGTTGTTCTTTTCGAAGCCTGGAGGTTGTTCGACATAAACTTCCTCTGCTAGTACCCCATTTAAAAATGCACTCTTTACGTCCATCTGATACACAGTGAACCCTTTGTGGGAAGCATATGCCAGAAACAGCCGAATGGCTTCTAGGCGAGCGACTGGTGCAAAGGTCTCGTCATAATCAATTCCTTCTGATTGTGAATACCCCTTAGCAACAAGTCTTGCCTTATTTCTGGTGATGACATTTTTCTCATCTCTCTTGTTCTTGAAAACCCACTTCGTGCCAATTACGTCTTGATGATTTGGTCCGCATCTGCGGTTCCCAAACTTGATTTCTGTCGAACTGTTCAAGCTCTTCCTGCATGGCTAGAATCCAGCTTGCGTCTTGTAGAGCTTCCTCTATTGTTGTTGGTTCCTTCATAGACAAATAACAGCAATACATGGCACTTTCACCAATCTGATGTCTAGTTTTAACTTTATCAGATGGGTCTCCGATGATCAGATCAGTTGGATGACTGGTTATCCAGGTCCTTCTGTTCTGATTTGCGTCGGTTTGGAGAACATCATCCATTTCTGATAAAGGTTCATTACTAGTGACTGGGAGTGGTGCGGAATTATGATCCACTTGATAAGAACATGTCTCAGCTGATGTTGGACTCATCATGTGCTGATGTCTGTTCGTGGGAACTTCAGGTGTTCCCCCTGAACCGGATGGTTCAGTTGATCTTTCTCTCATTTATCGAACTTCACCGAAACGTTTTTTTCGTACCTTAGGATCTGAATGATCTGGTGAATCAGCTAGATCTGGAATGTATACTGTTACGGTTTCTGATTCTTTTTCCTTGATCATTAGCTGATCCATTTTCTGAGCATCAGGTACTAGTTGATCAGGTACAACTTGTTCTGAGGCAGATTTCTCTTGTTCAGAAGATGCTTCATCAAAGACTACATGGGGTGTTTCTTCCACAAGTAGGGTTAAATCATTGTAAACCCCGAAAAGCCTTGCTAGATGAGGAATATCCTAAGAATATACCCTCATCTGACTTGGCCTCAAAAGTCTTCAACTGACTCTTCCCATTGTTGTGTATGAAACACTTACACCTAAATACATGGAAGTAAGAGACACGAGGTTTTCTGTCCTTCCACAATTCATAGGGTGTTTTGTAGTGAGCCTTAGTCGGGAAGACATCCTGCTTACGAGTATGGCATGCAAAGTGTTGATTGCTTCGCCCGAAAACGGCTTGGTATTGCATGTTCAACTAACATTGTGCGGCGAACTTCTTTGAGAGTTCTGCTCCTCGCTCGCTTTCTCCATTTTGTTGTAAAGCGTCCTTGCGGTGATGTTTCATCTTTGATACCAAACTTAGAGCAAAAATCAAGAATAAAAGAGTTCGTAAATTATGTACCTTTTATCCGATCGATTTTTACTACATCGATACCCTTCTCATTTTGTAATCTTTTTTAGCGGCTCGGGTATCTTCGTTTGTCGTCTCATTCTTCTTATGTAAGAATAAAACCCTGTAAACTTGGAATAGTCATCCACGATTACGAGAGTATATTTTCGTCCGTTAAGACCGACCGTAATCGGGTCCAAATAGATCCATATGAAGCGATTCTTGATTATCATGGGATCTTGGTCCGGAATTCCCTTGAATGAAGCTTTGACTGTTTTTCCTTCCGACATGCAAGACATGTCCGATCCTTTGAAAATACTTCATTCTAAGTCCTTCCACTAGAGACATCCTTGCTATCTTATTAAGAGTTTTAAAGTTCGGGATGGCTCATTCTTTTGTGCGAGCCAACCGCTACTTTTTTGGAACTCTTGACAATCGAGCATGCATTTCTTGGGCAACTGTTCCAATTTGTGTAGATCGTCCCTTTCCTTGAACCAGATTAGCAAAATCATTGAATGGCTCGATTCTTGATAGTGCATTAGTCGGTCGAGAACTCAACATTTGAATCCGTTGTCGCAGAATTGTGAAACCGATAGTAGGTTGTGCTTGGACCTTCGACATCTGAGACTCGATTACTTGTACATCATCATTCTCTAAGGTTCAATCCTTTGGTATAACCAAAGTTATCATCACCGAAAAAGAGTACACGCGGGCCTTTTACGTTCTATGTAAGAGCTGAGGAGGTGTTTGCTTCCAGTCATGTGCCTTGAGCATCCACTATCGATGTACCAGATAGTTGCTTGCACACCTCCTTTGTTGGCGGACCCACGCGATCCTGCGCAGCCAAATCAGCTTTAGGTACCCTTTTTGGATTGGGTCCCGAGGGGGTTAGGATTAGTTTTGGGGATCCATACAAACGAAAGCACTTCTATTGTGATCAGTTAGATCAGAAGGCCTGATTTGTCTCCCATACCTATCAACATAATCATACGTCTCTTTATATGCTTTCTGATTAGTATGATTATTAGTGTGAACCTTGGGTGACTTAGAAGACTTGGGATTTATCTTTTTTGTTTGTCTTCTTTTCATCCAATTGTGGTTACAGTGCGTGACCCTAGATTTAGATTATAGGGGTAGGTACGATTGCTACCATCAAAAGATTCATATCTTTTTCGGCATAGGTGGTTTTCGCGGTTTACGAAGCATGCTTATTAGGCGGTGACCTTGATTGGGTCTCGATTGGACTTCCTTTTACGGGTTGTCTTTTTCGATTCCTGATCTGTTGATCAGGTTGAGGTCTCTTCAGAAGAACTGGGTTCTTCTGTTGATTCCTCGACTGATGCTTTACCAGTTGGGGTCCATTTCTGTTCCCCCTTCGGTTGAAACACCGCCTTACCTGCTCAATGGTCTTTTTTCCTTATTAGATACATGTTTGGCTTTTGGTGTATCTTTGTCGAAAACTCGTCGATTACACTTTTTTTGAGATGAATCGGTAGGGGCTTTTTGAGGATGTGGAAGGGTTCTCATACCCAAGTCCCTTCTTGTTAATCGTTGTTCAAAAATAGGTGTTCGTGTCTTGAACGGTTTTAGATGATTTTGTAAAAACCTCTATTTTCTTACGCAGATTATCCTCGATGATTTTAGACTTTCATGCTTTTCGGACATTTCCTCCGAATTTTGCTTGCGGGATTTTGAAGTCATCGACTTCTTTGTTTGTTAATTGCCGGTGATCTTTGATCTAACTTGTCCCGATCGAAGCTTTAACTTTCGAAATTTTAACTTCCTCGGTTGCCTTGGCGGTTTCAACCGATTTAAGTTCGAGAGGCTTTTTTGAGATCATTTTCTTTTTAGCAAGTGATTATTTATGGTCCTCGGCTTATCATTTTCAACTTCCACTATAGCATAAGTGTCTCTTTGCATTGGAGAGATCCTCAAGCAATTGCTCGAGTAGAGCTGCAGTCAATCTCCCCAAAGAAGGTGTGCTAATGATAGCAGTGTAAAGCGAACAAAGCGAGTTTGGAGGTTACCTCAGATTGGTCCTCCTTGGCCATCAAAGCGATCTCATCATCATCCCAAAGAATATCGGATCTTCATTTCCATAGAAGTCAACAAAGACTTCTTGTCGATGCCAAATCTTCTCTGAGAGGAGTATCCAGAGTCCTCGAGGGCGAATCTGAATCGTCGATTCTGACGTGTCGCAACCATAACTTTTCTATCCTGTCTGGTTCTTCTCTTTTGTTCCTCTTTTCTTCCCTTTCTCTTGGCGTCCAGTCCAGGCGATGCTGTCTTTGTAGTGACACGGCTTCTCCTAATGAAACCACGCTCCTTGATCCACGGAATTTTTTCTTCCGTGAATCACTCCGTCTGTATGATCTATCGGTGATTTTCCTTTCGATAGTAATCCCGAACTTCATGCGATTGGTTATCTCTTCTCTCATCATCTAGATTATCTCTTTTCCTTTCATCTTTGTGATCTCTCCGATCATCGATCTCGTTCTTTTCTGGAGATCATTTATGCGATCTCCTATCTCTTCCTCGGCTATGTTGATAATCTTTATAGAATCTTCGATACTTACCCGGTGAGTATTTGATTTCTCTAGTTTCTGATAAGCGAGAGCGTCTGATTACTTGACTTATGATGTTTCCAATGGGCTCATTGGTCTTCAATCTCTTCTTTGGTTGCCTTAAAAGCAAGCCGATTTGGAAGTTGAGGCTTCAATTTGGGCACCTCATCTTCATCTGCTTGTCCTCTCTCAATTAAATCGAACTTCGTGAGCTTTAAGGCTCAAAACAAAGCTACTTGGCTTCATTTTTGAAATGTCTTGGCAATCCTTGATTCTGTGACCTTCATGTCCCATTTCTTGGTGAGAGACCTTAAAATTTTGTAGTTGATATCTTTATCGGACATCTCTCTACAAGTTCTCTAAGCTTGTTTATTGACATAGTAATCCTTCCATCGAAGTTCGTTGATGGTTTTTTTTGGGCAACATCTTCAATTTTTCAAACTTTACCCGTTCGCCTGCAGACGGTTTGTCTTTTTATCTGGTCATTTCCCTCGCGATATTTCAAATGCGAGTATCCCACATTGCTTTTCGCAGATTTGAGATACTTAATCTTTTCCTTGGTGACCTTATCCATTGTTTTCATGATAATATGCCTTGCGATAGTATCTAGAGTATGCGATTTCCTTTCCTCTTGCATCCATCAAGGCCGGCTTTTTTCCTACAAGACTTCCGGGGCAAAATCCGGATCTCCTCCAACCTACGGGGTTGTCGTAATATATGATGATGGGTCCTCTTTTCGATGACTTCCATCATTCTCGCCCTTGATCGAACCTAGATGGTTGGACATATATATGGCCCAATCTGCATACTCATCGATTGAGAACTTCGAGATCATGATACATACGAGGTGTTATCCATCTTTGAGTGTTTTTGGAAAATGAATGAGTTTTAAGAAGTTTTTCAAGATCGGTTCGATCGACCACAAAGATTCTTCCTCAAGAATCGATGATACACAAAGTCGATGGTCCAGAGAACCAACCGCTTTCGATACCACTTGTAGGTCCCGAACGGGTTTAGTGAGGGCGTAAGTCTAGAGGGGAGGGGTGAATAGACTTCGAAAACTTTTTGTCTTGATCAGTGTGAGGCGGTTAAATTTGATCAGTCTTGAGTGAATCGGTTTGGGTGATAACCAACTTACTAATCGCTTTGAAAGGCGATTAGTTCGGTAACTATCGATTTAACCGATGTGTCGCGAAGCTTAAGTTTTACCCGTGAAAACCCGGTTTTTATAAATCGATTCCAAAGTTAGTGTTTTAACGGTTGGTGAAGTGTCAAGCTTGATCGGATCGAAGCTTGGTGCTAGCTGATCTCAACTTAGAATATGTATCTTTTTAAAGGTTGTGTGCAATTGTGTAGACAGGTTAATCAAAGCGGTAAAGGCACACAAGATTTATAGTGGTTCGACAAACCGGTCCTACGTCCCACTCTTCCCTATCACAAGGGGCACCAACTTAACCAACCGAACTTAGTTTTATGTGTTAGTTTAACACAAGACAATCGACAGATATTTAAGGAGTTCTCACTCAACCGATCCCGTAAATCGAACTAGAAACCCTATGCGAAATCTTGCTAAACAACTTAACCTAACTTGGGTTTGGATAAGATTGTTTTGGTTCCAACTATGAAATCTTTTCTAGTGTTTAAGGTAGCCTATCGCCTAGATGAAAAGATTTCTATGCTAAGAACTTATGGGATGAACACTTAATAAAATAATCTTCTTGATCGTGTTCTTCGTATGCGAAATCGATAATTGCTTGAGCTTCTTGATTGTTCGGTGTTTAGTGTTTCACTCAAGTGTGATCCCATATTTATAGACCTTGAAATCAAAGAGCCGTTGGAAGCAATTTGAATTTCGGGCTATATTAAATGAGTTTGCGAGATTGATGTGGCGTGCTTGAGAACGGCATGGCAAAGCGTGAACTTGTATTTTATAGCCGTTAGAAGAACAAAGATCAAATCCCTTAATTGTCGGCTCTCGATCATCGTGTCTTGTTCTTATTGGTTAACGAGCGCACTTTTTTCGGTGTTTGTTCTTCCAACTAAGGTTGACATTCTTCTTGTTCGGATCATAGGCGTATGATTAGGTGAAACATCGGTTTTTCACGGAGAAGTGACTTTGTCGATCGAAGCGATCGATCTACGATAGAGTCTTCAGTGCTTGGGTTGACTTAGCTTCAACTAGCGGACTCGGTGATGTAGGTCTTCTCTCGTCCGATCTTCTAGAAGTCATCGATCTTCAAGTATTCGAGTTTGAGCTTTATGACTTGGTGAGATATCTCGACTAGATCGGATCGATCGATCTTCTGTTCTTCTCTAGCATTCCGGCCTCATTTGATATCAAATTTTCTTTTGGATTTTCAGATCTGACTTATACATATTGAGGTTCCCCCTCAATATGTGACCTATCTATTACATCAGTTGTTCTATATAGTAATTATCAACTGGTATTCTATAAACGGTAATATAAACATCGATCGAATTTAATGTGTCCGACCGGTCCTATTACATGTGTTTCTGGAACTTTTATCAAAACTATAAATTTCCCAACAATAATCCCAGCGAGGGCTGATCATTACAATAGCATAACTGGTAGGTCTCCAAACCAATTGCAAAACTGCAATTCCTAGTTTGTCGAACCTAGTTTGACTGATGTCCCTCAACTTTTGTTCCCCGCGAGGGCTAGCGAAACAAAATTAAGTTGGTTTACAACCATCAAACGATGACATTACATGTCCCTATAAAAGTCCCGTTATATGTAGATCCGAGCAAAAGACGAGGTCTTTAAGTACTCATTGGAACGAAATCTCCGGTTTACTTTTAATTTTGATGGAAGACGTCTTATCAAATTAATGAGAAAATCATATTTTAGTGAGGAACGTTTTAAAGGCGGGGTATTAATTACTTAATCGAGATCCAACATGTTAATCTACATCACATTTGAGCAATTATTGGGCGCCGCCTACCCAAACATGATTTACACGGACTAACATTTATATGAGCGCCGTCTACCAAAACAATTAATACGGCCCGACAATTATTGGGCGACACCTACCCAAACAAGTATAATACGGACTATAAAAGCGTTAACAATTAAATTAAACAAGTTAACAAGTGGGATTTCAATAATCCTTTTAAAACTAAATTTAAAATCCAATTTTAAATTCAATTCTTGATTATTAAAATTAATAATTAATCCAATTAATTATAAAATAAAATCCAATTTTATTTTAGGTTTTTAAAATTAATCCCAATTAATTTAAGAAAACCAGATTTTTATTTATTTATTCGCAAGGGTTCAAGTGTAATTTACTAAATCTTTGCACGGAGGGGTCCGTTAGAAATCCAATTTGCACGAGGGCCCATCCCTCATCATTGTCCGAAAACCATCCGTCAATCGGGACATCCGATACCAACAATTTCAACTTCGGTTCATCAGGAATAACCCAATGTGTAATGCCCCGAATCTGGAACGAAGCCTTTATCGCTTTAACACTCTAGATTCGAGTTGTCACTTAGTAACCAAAAACCCGAATAATTTTTTTTTTAAAGTAATGCATTGAGTAAAGGATATAAGTTTTCTACAGTTAATAATGATTTATAAAACACTAAAAGGTGTGGGCCCGTTTTATTTAAAATCATATTATGATATTATAGTAAAATCAGACATTAATAAGGTAGCATACATTTTAAATCATCGAACAACTTTTAAGGAGTTTGTTGCTCGGCATATGAATAAATTCACTCAACATAAGAGCGAAGCATTTATTTTAGAGAGGTTTGATATGAGTGTAAATATATCTATAAATATGCATCAAATTTATTAAAACTTGGGAAACTTGCATGTCATCCAGCAACTTTGCTCAGGGTCCCAAAATGAAAACAAAAATGGTATTAAAAAAATGTTATATGATTCTCAACGTATGGGCATGGATGATATCTTTATGAATTATCATCGAAAAATATAATTATCTTGGTATTTTATTAAAAAGATTATTCATAAACTTTTTTTAACTTAACGATTTTTATAGGGTTGACTTTCGAAGTCAACCCTAAAAATCATTCGTAAAAGCAGGTATCTTATGGTAATCTTAATACCAAGATAATTTCTTAAACATCGATGATATTCATAAGATATCATCCATCATGATCATTTGATCATATAACATTTCATTTTATCATTTGGATTCATTTTTTGACCTTTGGTTGCTCCGAGGCCACAAAGAGTAAGGATCCATGTAGTTTCCCAAGTTTTAATAAATTTGGGACAATTTTATGGATATATTCACACTCATATCAAACCTCTCTAAAACAAATTCCACCTCCTTATGTTGAATTGAATTTATTCATATGCCGATACAACAAACTCCTTCAAAGTTGCTCGATGATTTTAAATGTATGCTACCTTATTAATGTCTTATTTTATATAATATCATAATATGATTTTAAATAAAATGGGCCCACACCTTTAACATTTTATAAATCATTATTAACTCAGAGAAAACTTATATCCTTTACTCAACGCATTACTTTAAAAGATTTTTTTTTTTATTCGGTTTTGGTTACTAAGTGACAACTCGAATCTAGAGTGTTAAAGTTTATAAAGGCTTCATTCCGATTTTGGGGCGTTATAAATGAGTCGATTGAAATCGATTGAATAAATAATATTGTCAAAATTTCATCATTCAATCCAATTGAATAAGCGAAACCAAAGATAAGGACGTAACCCAAACGAACGAAAAAAATCAAGAATACATAAGACCTGAAAAATGATGATTCTTAGAAACGTCAAATTCGAAGTAATCGAAATCAAAATTGCACGAAGAAGCAAAGATGAGTATAATCGTTAATCAAGCAACAACCCAAAAAACGTAAAAATGGAAACCACGAAAACCATCGAAACCGTAAACCCGAAACCGTAAAAAAGGGCGAACGCCGGCCGAAATCGGTGAACCGATGCGAGTCACCACCGCCGCGTGGGTGACTCGAGGGTCGTCGTTCAAGTGATAGCGCGGTCGAAGACGATGGGTTGCGCCAAGGAGTCAAGAACCTAAGTTAACCGGTTCCAAACCGTAATCGCAAAGAAGACGATCGAATCGGGCGCATCACATCGATTCGTGTCGATTTCTCCGGCGTGCCACACCGACTCACGCCGAAAGGGCGACGCCGCGAAAATACACAAAGAACAAAGGTAGAGCAAAATCAACAGAGAAATCGCGTTGAGTGAGTCACGAGCTCCCGCACGCGTCGAGAGGCCATGGCGCCTAACGTCGGCCTTGAGCGACACGGCGTAGCGTCGTGGCCGCGTGAACAAGGTGGAGTAGCAGCGGCCTTCTCCTAGAGAAAGCCCTAGAAATTGATTTGGGGGTTTTTCTTAAAGAAGATGACCTGTGAAAAATAAACAAGGGGTGCGGTCAAGACTATAACGAAACGATTGTGCCCCACTTTGAATAAAAAAAAATATTTATTCAAATCAAAATTTTAATTATGCAATTAAAATGAGAGCCTGAAGCTCTGATACCACTGTTAGAATTTAGACGTACGTAAACACGTAATACATGCGCAGCAGAATAAACAATTCACCAACAACGAACACGTAATTGCATAATTGAATACGTATAAACATAAAAAGAAACCTTACAGTAAATCGTACACATATTTTTCTACTATGGTATCCACGTAATCCCCATTCACGGACTTGCACAGATTTGCCAGCGTTGAATCTGAGACGGAATTTGCTAGGAAAACTCCTATTCTAGATTTTATGGAGAAAATATGAATTAGCGTTATGTGAGAATTCCCAAGAGCTCATATATATAGGTAAGACTCAGCTTAAATCTTAAGCTAACCTGATTAGAAAATAAAATCCCTAATCTTATAAAATAAATCTCTTAGATTTATTTCCCACATATAAAATCTCTACGGATTTAATTCCCATATATATCAAATCTCTACGGATTTGATTCCATATATATTAAATCCTATAATAATATTACATATATTATTATTGGGAATCCTGTTTAATTAAATCCAATTTAATTAAACATTAATAATAATTAATTCCAAATTAATCTATTATTAATTAATTCTCCATAAATTAAATATTAAATTCAATTTAACATTTAATCAACCAACTGTAATCCGTAAAAGGGAACTACTTGTTGTGTGACTCATAGGCCCTCATATATCGAGCGATTAGTCAAACTAACAGTCTTAATTGAACCCTAGACAATAAATCAGATATTCTCAATATTTGAGGTACGTTGCGAGAAACGTGCAACTACCTGTAACTGAAGCATGGGCTATTACGATTTTCTCCTTTCATTCACGAATACTAGATTAAGTCTTGAACATGATGAAGTGTCTCTTCAAATAACTTAATCATATTATCTCTAATCACTAATTGATCATGTAAGTCACACTTAGCCACAAAGTCTAAGTTGACGTGCATCGGTCGATGACTTTGATCCAATTATGATGAGAAGATGAGTATTCTCTCTAAATCAACATTGAGGAATGTATCATATTCTTGGCTCAACTACCACGCACATGCACTTCGTGATGAACCCAATTCAAGCCATATCTACCCATACATGGGTGCAAACGTCGGTCATGGTCAAAGTTCATCACTCCACACATGTCGTGCGTTTTGACCTCAAGTCAAAGGAGTATCGCATCGCTCCCACTAACTGAGACACCCGTAGACACATATAGTGGAAATATATCAAACGGTTTCTCGAATGGGTATACCAATATTCTCTAAGGTATTTGTGCATCCATCATGAGATACCTAGTATCTCGTAGTAAGTGAGATCTTACTACACCCTCTAAGAGTATGATGCAGATTGCACACCAATCTCCATTGTATCATCAATATCCCATTCTTGATGATCCTTGATCGGGGTTATTTGAGAATCATGCTTAAGTCATCTGAGTTCTCACAACCTCAATGACAGCAATGACTCATGGGAACACTTGTATGAATAAATGCAAAAAATCAAACATAATATTCAAAAAAGTGTATTGCCATACATTAATATTAAGTGAACTATAATATTAAATTAAACTGAATATCATCGAGTATTATGTTCTTACAATAGATTGTCTCTAGGACACTAACACTAACATCTTATGTATTTTACTACTTGTTATAGTGATGTTTTTAACCATGAGGTTCGTATAGTCTGGATTACATACTATACACAATTTTGAAATCCTTTGCACTGCGTATTTATACTTCCGTTGTCATATGTTGTTTTACATGTTGTACAACATTTTCAACAACACTCTGAAAATACATACACACACACACTTTCAATAATGTATAAACCAAGTCATACATAAGGTCAGACAAGAAGAATGTCAACTAGATCGGTCTAACAAGTGGCGAATATGTGTACTTGTCAACCAACGAGAGATCGACACATATGTACTTGATTGACAGAGTGCGGTATGGAGTCCCATGGTAAAACGACTAGAAATGACAAAATTGCATGCTTATAGCATGGCCATCCCTGAGAACGTCACTTCATATCTGCAACCTACCAAAAATAGACTGAGATTCAAATTGCTCTCCAACGACTCTTTTATCTCAACATCTATAAATATGGGATCACTCCTTCAGAGTTAGACACGAAAATTATCAAGCTTAAAAAATTCAAGCCATTTCCGCAAGAACACTCAAGAAACTCAAGCATATCTTCAAGTGTTCATCCCATATCCATCTTAGCAGAATTATCCTCTATAGCTTAAGGCTAAACAATTGTTAGGGGTAATTCCTAGTTGGAAAACACAACAATCTTTCCCAAACAGATCCTGTTAAGTTAGTTTGTTAGCAAGATTATAAGTTAGAAGTTCTAGCTTATTTTCTGGAATTGTTAGAGTGCGAACTCAGTAAACATCAGTTAGTACTGTGTTGCCTAACACATTAAACTAAGGTGGTTGATAGTAAGTCCCCTGTTGATAGGGAAGAGTGGACGTAGGAGAAGTTCTCTGAACCACTATAAAAATATTGTGTGTTGTTTATTTGTTTTACACCTTGCACACTAGTCTTGTTAAACAACATGCATAACACTTAAGAAGGATTAAATTTGCACATCAAGTCAACTGATCAGATCAGTCTGGTCGTCTACCAGCTGATCGGGTTAAAACCTTGGGTTATATTTATAAAGGTTTTTCCATGGGTTAACTGCTTCTGCACATCAGATAGCTTGATAGACTCCAACTGACCAGCTTCCTAGCA
This sequence comes from Stenogyne calaminthoides, assembly GCA_037126765.1. Classification (NCBI taxonomy): domain Eukaryota; kingdom Viridiplantae; phylum Streptophyta; class Magnoliopsida; order Lamiales; family Lamiaceae; genus Stenogyne; species Stenogyne calaminthoides. Next base: position 17,971,125 of record JBBCBC010000031.1, on the reverse strand, counting down.
GTCAGTAGGCTGGATATCAGTCCGAGTTGATTTACTCGCACTCTTACAACACTTATCTGATTACACATTGTACACACCCAAAAGTTTTGAAAGTCTATTCATCCCTCCCCTCTAAACTTTCCACTCACGAAATCTATTCGGGACCACCTACAGTTTGAGTTTATCAATCCAACTCTTTTTTTTCACTACTAATTTCAAATTTTATAATAATTTTATTATAAATTTATTTTTCAATTCTGTTGACCGGTGGGAGATTCGTCGTTGGTTGAACTCCTGCATCTTCTCTATACCTTTTTCGCCTCCGTTGATTTTTAATTTGGTAGCTGTGTAGATTTTATTGTGATAATAGAAAGTTTGTGTGCATATATTATACATCCTGTTAATTTAAATAAAAAAGAATCTAGAGGCATATCTTGTTTATATAATATAGAGACTATTTTATGTATATGCATAGAAAGAGGAAATTGATGTTACTATTGTTCTCCTATTAATTCATATTTTCCTATTAATGGTCGCACATAAATTACTGTTTTAGTATGCCTAAATCTTAGTGAAGATTTGAGCTTTTACGGTCCTTTATCAGATTCATTTTTCAAATTTCATATGTGTTAATGTGAAAGTATGGATTGACAACTTGGTTTAATTGAATGCTAGCAGGAATGAATTTGGGGAGGGGGGGTGGGACTAAAATTTTTTGTTCGTAAGAAATTTTATATTTATGTTTTAAATCGTAAAATTTTGTCATTTAGTCATTGTTGGAATATTAGAATTTCGCCGCCCTTATTTAGTAGAAAATCTCTCTCTCCTTGCAATGGCAGATTCATAATTTTCAATTTGGGATACGACAAAATAATTTAAATAATATTAATTATTTAATATTTAAAATCTCACGGGTCCATACTTAAATATATAGTATTATATTATAATTACACTTGAATTTATTGAATCTATTTTTTTTAACATTCTTTAAATTGGTGGTACACTTAAATATATATTAATTGAGTGGGTCTCATGTGTACTCGGGTGCATCGTGCACTCATAGTCTATTTTAGAAGCGTGTAACTATACAAAACAGAAACATGCAACTATTTCAAACAGAAGCATGCAACTATGTCCCCATATTAACAGTTGTACTTTTATGTGTAAATAAGTTGCATTTTTCAGCCTAACAAGTTGCACGCTTCCAAAATCCACTATGAATGCACGGTGCATCCGGGTGCATACAAGACCTAGCCATATTAATGGTATTTTATTATAGAAGAAAAATGAAGTAAAGCCCCAACCGGATTAAGGACGTGTTTTGAAACACTTAAAATAACTTTTAAAATCATTTATTTTCAAAGCTTCATCTCACGAATTTTTAAAATAAGTGCTTTTGAAAGCTGTTTTTAAAAGTTTCAAAACTCACCGTAAATAAACCAAAAAATTATTAAAGCAAGAGGAAAGATAAATGGGCTGGGCTGTGCTGAAAAAAAACAAAAAAGGGCCGCTTAAAAACCCCTTAAATCTTCTCACTGTTTCTTCATTTTCCAGTTTCTTCAAAGTTCAAACGGCTGCCGTCGGCCGCCGCCTCCCATCCACTACCTGCCTGTTCCTCAGATCTCTGGTAATGTTACGCTCTCCTCTTTTTCTTTTTTGACGCCAGAATCGAATTTTTTTAATTTCAACTGATTTTTGCCGCTGAATAATATATGATGATTTTCTATATATTTTTTGACCGGCGTTCCATATTTTTTATCTCGAAAAAAGAGATATAAACGTGAAGGCGCAGACTGTGGTTAAATTAGGGGCTGAATATATATTTTTAATATAAAACGATAAGGGTATCATGATTGTTGCCAAGTTGAAAATCTGCAATTGAAAAATTGGAGTTTAATTTGGTTTATGCTGGAAAATGAAGTATTCTTAAAATAACAAACCTGCTACAAAAACTGTAATCTTTGATTCTTTTATATGTGTGAAATAGGCCTTGTCGCAAAACCTCCAAACGCTACTTGTACCTCTCTCTCGCTCACAGCCGTAGTATAACCATGGTGAAGAAAAGCAAAAGTAAGCTTCGTATAATTCCTAGTCTTTCCAAATCCTTGATTAATGCTATATAGTTCATTCATAGTCATATTTCATGTTTTGATAAACATTTAATTCTGCGTGTGTTTGATTGAATTTTTGATTTCCGCCTCAGAGAGCAAGAGCAAGAGGGTGTCATTGAAGAAGAAATACAAGGTAATAAGGAAGGTTAAGGAGCACCACAAGAAGAAAGCTAAGGAGGCCAAAAAATTAGGGTTCGATAAGAAGCCCAAGGTCGAAAAGGATCCAGGCATTCCTAATGATTGGCCTTTCAAGGAGGAAGAACTCAAGGCTCTCGAGGTCCGTCGTCAACGCGCTCTCCAGGAGATCGAGGATAAGAAAGCCGCTCGTAAAGAGAGGGTATTGATTTCTTCCATTCCCTTAATTTGAGTTTATGGTTTTGATTTGAATTTTAGGTTTTAGATTAAGGAGGTGTTGTTGGCAATTGATTCTGTTTATGTATGTAATTTAGTTTTTGCTGATTGATAGGCTCAAAAGAGAAAATTGGGCATCTTGGAAGATGAAGAAGATGCTTCTGTTGGAGAGGGAACTATGATTGATAATCCCGCAGGAGTCACTAAAAAATTGGGTGTGTGAAGGTTTTTTTGTGTATATTGTATTTGAAATTCTCCTTTATATTTTTGTTTCTTGACTTGAAATATTTGTTGCAGACAGCTCAGAGAAGAGTTTTTACAAGGAATTGGTTAAAGTAATTGAAGCATCTGATGTCATATTGGAAGTTCTTGATGCTCGTGATCCCCTTGGAACTCGCTGTGAGGACATGGAAAAGATGGTGAGGAGCTCAGGGCCTGATAAGCATCTTGTTCTGCTCCTAAATAAAATTGGTATGCTTGTTCTGTCATACTGTATTTGAGTTTTAACTTTCATCATTATTTGGTTTGTAACTGAAAGTTGATCTTGTGTAAAATTGTTTTACTGTACAATTTGTTCACAACTGTCACTTTATTGCACATTAAAACTGGTTTGTACAAGTTATGCGTGTAATATGATAATGCCATCTAAGTTCTTTTTTTAATCACTGCAGTAAGTACCCAGATTATCTAATTGGCGAACATTGTGGTAGCTTGTTAACTACTTTCGTGAATGTTTATGTTTAGTTTTTCACTTTTCACTTTTGTTAAATGCATTGTTCATTAAAGATCATTTCCTTTGTAGTATTGGGACTCTGTACCCATAAGGGTTTGGAGAAAGTGTGTTGCATTATGCAACCTTAATAACTTCCGTGGTATACATTGAAATTGCAGATCTTGTCCCTCGTGAATCCGCTGAAAAATGGCTTAAGTATCTTAGAGAGGAATTACCAACAGTTGCCTTCAAATCCAGCACCCAAGAACAGAAGTCAAACCTCGGGTGGAAAAAATCTGCTCCGAAGGCTGGAAGGGCGAACCATTCTCTGCAAACAAGTGATTGTCTTGGGGCTGAAACACTAATAAAATTGCTGAAAAATTATTCAAGAAGCCATGAGATCAAGAAATCTATCACTGTGGGGATAATTGGGCTCCCTAATGTTGGTAAAAGTAGTATAATTAATAGCTTGAAAAGGTCCCATGCTGTCAATGTTGGGGCCACTCCTGGATTGACAAGATCTATGCAAGAGGTTAATCTGGATAAAAATGTTAAATTACTGGATTGCCCTGGTGTTGTAATGCTTAGATCTGCTGCAGACGATGCATCGATTGCTCTTCGTAATTGCAAAAGAATCGAGAAATTGGATGATCCTGTTGCTCCTGGTATGTTGCCTAAACTTTGCTACTTATATCCTATTATATCATCATAGATGTTTACTTATTATTTTCCTTCCGCTTTAATATTGCAGTTAAGGAAATTCTCAAGCTTTGTCCAGATAGAGTATTGGTAACTTTGTACAAGGTCCCAAGTTTTGATTCTGTTGATGACTTTCTTCAGAAAGTTGCCACTGTTAGGGGAAGGCTAAAAAAGGGTGGTGTTCTAGACATTGAGGCCACTGCTAGGATTATTTTGCATGATTGGAATGAAGGTATGAGTCTTTTCTTCCACCTTTTACATGACTATTTACTATTTAAACTCATATATGCAAGAACTCCAATAATAAATTATGGGGAGTGTGTTAGACAGTTAACTTATATTTTACAAGCAGAACAGAATCTAATGTCTATTCGAAGCCTCAACTGCAAAAACTTCTTTCATACATCCCCAAAATACAGCTTATCCATTTAAGTCATCAAGATGTGGAAAGTAAAAAAAGGAAAAAAAATAGGGCTCTGTAGCTGGTTTGGTCATCTCTGATTTGTACAATGAATACAAGTGGTCAAGTGGATACAAATTTAAAATATGGATTTGATAAGAATTGAAAAACCGTAATAGATTGCCATCTCTAGCATACACAATTATCTCCACTTGTGTCGCCCCAAATTTCAACTCTTAAAAAACTTTGAAAATGTGTGGAAAGGTTTAAGGAAATGCTTTTGTGAGAATTCTCCTCTTCTGCCTAAATGATACATATTTTAAGGGACTGAATTCTGCCAGTCTTACAAAATATAGAGGTCAATGCATTTTCTATGCATTATTATCCTGCAATATAAGGCGAGCTAAGATGATATTAATTTTTAATATCCTTTTAATCCTGCAGGTAAAATTCCATATTATACGATGCCTCCCTCTAGGAATGCGGATGAACCTTCTGAGGCAAAAGTTGTCTCAGAATTGGGGAAGGAGTTTAACGTGGATGAAGTTTATGGTGCTGAATCTTCATTTATAGGCAGTTTGAAATCTGTGAATGATTTCAATCCTGTAGAAGTCCCTTCAAATAACCCTCTGAATTTTGACATGACGATGCTCGAGGTTTGTAATCTCTCCAAGTAGCACCTTTTGGAGTGTTGACATCATAATTAAGACTAGCACTTGGGTGCACCAGACCGTGCAACTACTGCGCAACTAATAATGTTCATTTAAAAAAGCTAATATTGATCAACCAATACCTTTTAGTAAAATAACTAATACCATTTAAAAATACACTTGAGTTGTACTGTGCAACTGGTGCATAAAAGAATTTGCCAATAATGTAAAGTAGATTTGTTTAGAATGCTCATATTTGTAATGATCTGCAAGTTATTTTTCATCCATGTCAATTACTTTAGATCGACCGTAATCCATATGCAGGATAATGAACAAACCGAAGGCAATCATGATGATGATCAGCCCATGGAATCTGGAGAAGAAAAAGCAAATGCGAAGGAGAAATCTGCAACTAGCAAGCAAAATGAGAAGCTCTATGGTGAGGAAGGAATGCTAAATTCAAAGTTGAAGAAAGCAGAGAAGAAAAGACGGAAAAAGGAAAGCAAAACATCTGCAATGGAACATGATGGGGATGAGGATTATGACTTCAAGGTTGATTACGTCAAGGATGATTCTGCCATGGAAATAGGTGACGACGAGACCAATGCTGATGAAAGCATTAAAAACAGATTTGAGCTGCCTGAAGGAGTAGAGACGGGCAATGAATAACCGGGAAGAAGGGAAATATCATAGGAAATGAGTTGGTGAAAAATGAGTTATTTTTTAATATTGAGTTCACATATTTCTTCTGTATTAGTAAGTTCAATAGAGAGCTGCACAATGTCAGCAAAACAACAAGGATACTGGATACTGACTTGTAATGCTTTTTTAGTATTTTCTATACTTGAGTATGCTTTCATTACACTTGAGTATGTAGTTTGATATTTGCTGCAACATAAATTTTGTTCATTTTCCTTTCAATTTATATATTTTTTTCATTTTAAATGTTCTTCCCAATGATTATGGAGGTGGTTGCTGTATTAATTGTTTTTGTTTGGAAATAGAAAATTGAGCAGGAGAAAAGTGAGGGTCGTGGTTAAGTAAGAGTGTGTTTTGAAACACTTAAAACAGCTTCCAGAAGCACTTATTTTCAAAGTTCCTTCTGATAGCTTTTAAAAACAAGTGTTTATGAAAGCTGTTTTAAGTGTTTCAAAACACCACCTAAATCTCGTGGTACATTATACACGCGACAATACTATCAATACCCTACTCAAAATAATAAAAAAAGAAGCACACTTGTATGAGACGGTCTCATAGTGAAATGAGATATAAGTTGAGTATTGATGCTTTAATACTTTGGAAATGATGGATGTGATTTGTGCTAAGTTGTTCCCCATTGCATGTACGTGTAAGACCGTCTCATACGAGTTTTTGTCTTAAAAAAATTGAAGTGCCATATGTACAAATTTTAGACCACTATATTTTTATTGTTAAAACAAAACTATAAGATATGCACAACGGTCATTAAAAAAGAAGAGAAGGTGTTTTTTATTTATTTATTGCAATATCATCCATTTTATTAGATTGTAGGGTTTCTAGTTGCTAATGTTCAATCATGTTAATTTTTTATGTTTTTAAAGTATCTTATTGTAAAGAAATAATTGGTCCCGACTCCCGGGGATTTACTAAAATGGAATTATTTGTCATTAAAAAAAAATCCTCATATTAGAGCCTTTGTGCTGTGAACGGGGTTGCAGTTTTTCTTGCATATGGTGTAATATTGAAATATTTTGAGGGGATATTTTAAGTTGATTGAATTGTTTTATTATCACTTTAAGAAATGTTCATTATTAATTGAACGGATCTTTTTTACGAATGTTCAATCCAATCCGGAACGGAGGGAGTATGGGATATCATGTATTAAATAAGATAATATATATACAAAAACTCATATACAGCATTACATATATAAGATCCATGCAAAACTTCCCCAAACCTCCATCTCTTAATACACATATTCACTTATCCCATTCATGCTTGCGTCGCTCAGTTATTTCACGATTCTCTTGTCGGTTGGTCTCCTTCTCCCGGCGGCACTCAGTGCCCCTCCTCGTCGTCGTTTTACAATCTTCTTACACATAAATATATAAATTATACATCATAATGTATCTATATTAAAAACATAATTTATTACTTATTGGGATATGAAGAAAGATTTTCATTTGATACCAAAACTCTTCCACAACTCCTGAGTAGATATATATACCAAATCATATAGTAAGTTTATTATTGGACTCTAGTTTGATATTTCTTCATATCCTTATAATTTGCTTTTACCATATCATTAATTTATATCCAAAAATTATTGATTAATATATATTTTCATCATTATAGTTTGATATATGTTGATAGTAAATTCAACGAGCTAGGTGGATTTGGCTAGTGTAGCTTACATAAAAAAGAGTGATTGGCAAGGCGAATTGATGACCCCCCTAAGCAATAGGAGCAACAAAGGCGGATGGACCCTTGTTTGTTAAATGTTAATGTTCCCAGACCAAATTAAGGAAATTTGTCATCGCCCTTCTCCATTTTCTGAATCATCATAGAATGAACAGCAATTACACTTTTTATAAGGTACTTTCTACCTGCCATGGAGAGACTACTACCCGACCGCATCTGCTATCAGGGCAAGGGTCAACAAACTGCTCAGAAAAACCCATCTTGCGGATGACCAATTTTAGAAAACCCCAATTTATCATGACAATCTTTACAGCCATGTTGCTAACTCTTCATCCAAGGTGAAGCCGGTTTATCGCCTCAGATGCCTGAGCAATGCAAGAGTGAACTCGTTTCCCAGGAACAAATCGAAAAACACCGAAAAGAGCTCTGTTTAGTAATTTATGACATCTTCTCCTATAATAGAAGCGTACGTCGTCAGGATCATACTATGTGCCTTCTTCGCACTGTGTATTCGATGAAAGAATGCAGAGTTATGGATATTGACTGATAGTTTTCATACCCGTAATGAGAATAGAGGAAAGTAATCTAATTTCACTCTCAATCATCCCTCCTCAAATGATATCCATTTTTTATCTTCTAACAAAGCAATAACAATGCAGTCAATAACTCTTAATGATTGACCCCTCAATGATACCCATTATCATTATAATTCTCAAGTCGTACCAAGCGGGTCCTAAGACAGATAATATATGTGCTTTCTGTAAAAACAGATAATATCATAATGAGGTACACTTGCACGGTGGTCTTACGGAGCATAAATTGAACATGACACTTTAAGATTTTGGAGGAAATGAATATTGATTTGCGCTAATTTATACTCCGTCTCGTACAAATTTTTATCTATTATAATATGGGTGCCACTGGCAGTAGAAGAATTTAAAAAAGAGAGGAGCATGGCCTTCATTTTTGTTTTAGAATAGGATTTGGGGCAAAGCCCATGTTCTGAAAGCCCAACTTACCCAATCGCCTGTGTATTATCAATTATACCACATACGTACAGAGGATCAACTTTTTCCATTGAAATGGTTGGGCTTTTCTTTTCTGTGTGTAGTAGTGTTTAGGGGTCGGCAAAATCGAATTACCGAATCGATGATTTTTGGCCAAATCAGTTCGATTTGGTTTAGATTTAATAAAAATTCGGCTTTTCAATTTTGGTTTGATTAAGGTTTTGTAAAAACCAAACTAACTGAAATATATACATACATACATATATATATATATATATAATAAAAAAATATATTAAATACATATTAATTTTTTTTTGACAAGTCAAATACATATTAAATTAAATAAATTTACTTTGATAAATCATTAAATTGTGAATTTGATCTTAGAGTTAGAAATGCTAAAAATTTATTTGGGAAATCATTAAATTTTGAATTTTAGACTTTTCTTCTATTAAAATCGAATAAACCGAACAAATCAAATTTCTTGTTCGTTCGATTTATTTTGGTTCAATTTCTGTTTAAATTTGCATATTTCAGTTTGTTCGGTTGGGTCGCCCCTAGTGGTGTTATAAAAAAAGTAGGCAAAGTATAGTGTGAACAAGTTTTACGGTGAAACTGATTAAGGAGTGTGACTTATATTACTAAAGAGTGTGACTTTTTACTGTAAAATGTATGACTTTTTACTATAAAAAGTGAAGGTATGAATTTATATTATAAAGAAAGAAAATTATCAGAAGTGATAATCAAAAGTGTGTGACTTATATTACTAAAGGTTGTGACTTATATTACTAAAGTGTATGTCTGAAAAAAAAAAAAAAACAGTTTCACCGTGAACAAGTTTCACATCATGCCAACTCAAAAATGTAAAGTCTCGTAGTCAAAGTTGCATAACTTAAAGTAATCAAGTATTCTATCCTAGTTGATGATATTCAAAACCAAACTAGTAATGTCGTAATGTGAAAGAAGTGGCGAGCAAAAAAAGCAAAACAAAAAAGTCCAAGATTAGGCTGGAGCTTTGGAGTGACGCAACTCTCTCTCTCTCTATAGGATTAGGAAGCCTCTTCCATAATTAGATTCAAAACACCCTCTCTCTCTCTCTTGGTAGGTAGAGAAACAATTAGTATCAGCCTTAATCAATGCAATGCCACCTTTTACCTTCTTCTTCTTCTTCTCATTTCTCCGTCGTTTTCCTGCAACAAATCCGACCGTGATTCCCTCCTATCCTTCCGCCAAAACATCTCCCCCTAAAAACTCTCTCAACTGGTCATCGCCCGACTGCTGCACCTGGCAAGGAGTCTCCTGCAGCAACCAAAGCCGCGTTACCCGGTAAGGCCCTTTCCGGAACCGTCCTTCTTGCGAATCTCTCTTACCTCAATCTATCCTCCAACCGTTTCTCCGGTTCCCTGCCGCCGGCCTTGCCCTCTTCCGTCCGTTTTCTTGATCTCTCCAGCAACCGCTTTAACGGCTCCATCAGCCCTTCCTTTATTCCGACAGGAGTCCAATTTGATATTTTTCAATGTTAGCAAAAACACGTTTACAGGTCCTCTTCCTGTTTGCGAGGGATCTCCCCTGCTCCAGGTCATGGATTTCTCTTCAAACCAATTCACCGGCCGTATACTTGGAATTGGTGGGTGTTCCAATCTGCAAGTTTTCAGGGCCGGTTTCAATTCTCTTTCGGGAGGGCTTCCGCGTGATATCTACAGTGTGAAAACATTGAGAGAGATTTCTTTACCAAACAACCATCTTTCGGGGCCCATTAGCAATTCCATTTCCCTGCTTACTAATCTGACTATTCTGGAGCTCCATGTGAACGGATTGACTGGTGGCATCCCAACAGATATTGGATTTCTAACCAACTTGGAACAGCTTCAGCTTCACACCAACAATCTAACAGGCACTCTGCCCCCGTCTCTCGCCAATTCCTCTGCTTTGAAGACTCTGCTTCTGCGCAACAATCATATCGGCGGACAAATCTCCACTCTTGATTTCTCTAAACTTGTAAGCCTCGAAGCCGTTGATTTCGGCAACAATAGCTTTTCGGGGAACATCCCAGCTAGCCTGTGCTTATGCAGGTCTCTGAGCGCGCTGCGATTCTCGTACAACAAGCTGGTGGGTGAACTACCCCCTTGCATGGCTTCAATGAAATCGCTCGCCCACCTCTCGCTTTCGGATAACTACCTCTCCAATGTGGTCGGAGCTTTGAAGATTCTCCGGCACTGCGACAATCTCCAAGTTCTCTTCTTGTCGAGGTGCTTCAACGACGAAATGATGCCAGATGACGAAGACCTTTTGCATCTCAATGGTTTTCAGAATTTACAGATTCTAACCCTGGGAGGATGCAACCTTAAAGGCCAGATCCCTTCCTGGATAGCCAAATTAAGAAAAGTGAAGGTGCTGAATCTTTCATACAATCAGATTTCCGGAAAAATACCAACTTGGTTAGGGAATATGCCGAGTCTCTTCGTCTTAAACCTCACACAGAACTCCCTGACCGGCGATCTTCCCCCGGAAATCGGTGGATTGCCAGCCTTGATTACGGACAATTCGAGTTCGGACTTGAGTTCCCTGGCACTGCCCTTCCTGTTTGATAGCCTGCAATACAATCGTCTCTTCAACTTGCCGAGAGGAGTGAAAGTGGGGAACAACAGCCTGAGTGGGAAAATCCCCCCTGAATTAGGGCAGTTGAAACTGGTTAACAAAGTAGACCTCAGTAACAATTATTTCAATGGAAGCATCCCGGATCAGCTATCCGGACTGGCTAACGTGGAGAGATTGGATATGTCGGGAAACCAGTTGTCGGGAGAGATTCCGAGATCACTCACGGAGCTCAGCTTTTTATCTTCATTCAGCTTAGCGAATAACAATCTCCAGGGAGAAATTCCGAGGGCAGGGCATTTTGATACGTTTCCTGCGTCTTCTTTCGAGGGGAATCCAAAGCTTTGCGGGTACGTTCTAGAGAGAAGCTGCACCAGCAAGCAAGATGATGAGCCGGCAACTAGTGAGGAAGAAGATGAAGAAGAGGAGAGTTCATGGTTCGGTTTTCTTCCATTTGGGGTGGGATTCTCTGTGGGGTTTTTTGCAGTGAGTATTACTTTGTTGTACCGATCATGGGCAAGTTTTTGTGTTGACCCTGATGTTGTACAGTCCAGATCAGCTCCACCTAACTCTAATGTAATGTAGCTATATGCTTATTCTACCTGAGCTAAGCTTTCTTGAGTGATTCAATTACCTGTGTTGGCACTTGTCACATCTAGAATCAAAAATCAAAATAAAATTAATCAGTTGTCATTAGTCATAAGATTAATATGCATGACAACATGGACATGGAAAGAGCTGTAACAGTTATCCACCAATTATACACAGAATCAAAAGCACCTCAACTCCACACAAGAAATATGCTACATAAAAGAGTGAAAAATAATAAGCCATTCTGATACAACTTCACAAGGGAAAATGCAGTTCCACAAACTGACAAACATCAACCCGAATAGTTGATGTGTGAAGTATATGCAAAATGAATTCACTATAGTTTATTTCTCATTTCTCACTGAATACACCTACCATGTCTCAGCTCAAAAAAGGGGAGTGATGGAGCCTGGAACAATATCATCTTATCCCCCATTTAAACATATTTACAGTTCAACCTCCCAAATCCATCATCCCAGTTACTCTTGACCTCTTCTTCCACTGTCTCAATATCCCCCCTTTTTCACAAATCTATGTTGAAATTACAGAAAAGGAAAATACTAAGAGAATGCCGCCGAGATATGAACGGACACAGTTGAAAAGCCAACACACTTGACACTAAAATGAGTGCAATAATAAAACAAGCAAATGAAGTTTAGAGAAAACACAACAGGTCAGATGCCTTCCTTCAATTCAAATAATAAAGTTATCGCCTGACTTTTCACATAATAGCATGGATAACTTTATCAAAATAAAACCTGATACCAGTGAACCCAACCCAACTAAAGACCATATATTTTTTCCTTTTCTTTTTGACAGGAAAAACCATACATTTTTCAACATAACGAAACTCACTCTGAAAAGGCACCATGAGCATAAGCAAGGCCTTCAAGTCAACTGGATAATTTTACATCACAGGAACCAACTATGTTTTGAATCTTAAAATCCTACAAGAAGAAAGTAGGAGGAAATGAAATGAGAGTATAGAACCCCATCCTCAAAGAGAAGAAAACAAACATTAGTAATAAGATGAGAATAGAAGTAAAATATTACCCAAAGAACTTAGATGCAATATTAGTGCTGTTGTTTTAGGTTCTCAAATCCTCATAATAAAACGCTGGAAGCCCATCATACAGTAAGTATCAAGTACAGACAGAACTTTAACCAAATCCAATAAAAATCTACATTTTGTAAGTTCATGCTTAGATTCACTACTATATCTACTTGAGCTACATTTAGTTAGTGGATGGATATATTAAAATAGGGAGTACTAGAATTTTGAAATAAAGTAGGCGCAGATAGCAGTAAATGCTTACAAAGTTATCCCAAATACACTTCATCTCCTGCATATTCAAAGTACATATAGCTAATTTTATCCTGATCTTGAACAACAAAGCTTTTTTGGCGTTCATTTTTGCAATATAAGGGCCAACTGGACTTGTTAAGTGAGAAGCTAATGAAAATATTGAAAGGAATTTAGTGGAGTTTTGACCGAGTAAGAAAAGTTTAGTGGTGAGAACAAAGATTGAAAAACAGAATGAAACAATAAAAATTAGGCATGCTCTAAATTAGAGAAACCAGAAATACATGATTCTTTTTATAAGCCAGAACTGTTCTACACTCAAAAAAAAATTATGATCAATTACAGAAAAAATAAGGAAGGTTTTCTTGCTTCCTCTTTCCAAGATCTGTATAGCACTGAGAAATTCTAAGAACAATAATTTAAAGACAAATATTAAGAATTAGCTTCTCACTTAACAACAAAATTAAGCATGCTCTAATTTAGAGAAATCAGAAATACATGAATCTTTTATAAGCCGGAAATTTTCAATACTCAAACACATCATGACCAATAAGAGAAAAATAAGGAAGCCTTTCTTGCTGCCTGTTTCAAAGATCATTATTGCATTGATAAAATTCTGATATGAATAATTTAAAGAAAAAATGTTATGATATGTAAAGCTAGTCTATAACAACCAAACAAGATGCACTTGCTCGTAAATATTTACAGTTAACATATTAGGGAGCAAAAGACCAGCTTAGCCTATCTATGCCAAAAAGATTAGGAGTTAAGAAGCCATTACCAAACTTCGACTGAATGTTCTTTCAGATGATGGCTGTACAAATCAGGGGGCACCAGGTGCGGTCCCACACATTGAAGCGCACTCAAAGTGAAGGAGACTAGCCACACCTCTAGTGAGGTTCCGTCCTAAAACCAATTGGTGATAGGACGAGCAGCCCACTAGGTTTATAAGCTAGTCTCACTTCTTTCAATATTTTGATGTAGGACTACTCACATGTGAAATCCTTCATCATATATTCAACAAAGGCCAAACACAAAGCACAATAAATCTAGGTCCCAATACTGAAGCACACTCCAAGCATACACAAAATTTTATAATAAAACAGATAAGAATTGCAGACGACATAGGCCATTATTACAATTTGAGGAATCAACCAGCTCTTCACATCAATGTAAAATTTGAAGAAGTATTAAAATGAACTTCTAAAACCAAAATACGGATGCCATTAGTAATTTGTTACGCTCGATATATTCCTTTGCAGTCATCTGAAGCATTTGTATAAATAGTAAAAGCAACAACGAAGGCCTGTTTTTTTCTTATGTCCCAACTAAATCATAAAGTCACAAAGCCGTATAGTATGCACATACATGGTATGTTCACAGTCTTGATAAGTTTAAAGAATGGGAAAAAGACAAAGTGGCTAAGTACTTAAGGAATCTCCTAAAGAAAATATATTCTGCATTCCTTTGAACCCAGCATAAGCACGGCAGTGAGATGATTAATAGAGCCGCAAATTACTACCATAAAACACATTTGGTATCATGTTTAGTAAAAAAAACAGGTCCCCAATGCACTCATTCCCAACACATTTGGTTGTAGTAGTCAAAACAACATTTTTGTTACTTAATTCAGAAGGAAACTGCTTTCTATTAAACCAATTAGCACAAGAACAAAACAACTCATCCTCAATAAGCTGCCAAAAATTCTTTTAAAAAAAAACCTGGATAAAAGCCATCCACGCCTGGGGCCTTATCCAGATGGAAGGCATCCTTTTACTTCTTCAAGAGTCAACATTCACAGAAAAAATCATTGTCTAAAGTGTTTACACGAGGCTGTAACTGTGTAATTATACGATACAGATCATCCAAACTCCCACCAAACCGAGCAAGAGAGCATAAAAATAATTCCAAACAACATTACACATGCCTTGCTCTTTGATAAAAGTTGTCATCTGAAATTGGATATTAGGATATTATAAGTTCATTAATAGTCACACTCTTATGCTCCACTAATAATTTTCTCCAAAATAAAAATCATGTTATTGTTTAACTAAAATGAAAACTAGGAGTGAAAATTCAACCAATTATACCCTGACAGGAATTTATAAGATATTCTTAACAATATTTCCAATCTCATTAGCAAGCATAATGACAATAATATTTTTTATCTCTTTTCTTTTTTTCCAAATCCACCTCTGTACTCTGGATATTATTTGCAGAATATCTATAAACTTGCAATTCGATGTAAATATCTATTTACTGAAATTTCAATTTCTTGAATTTGTGCAAGAGAGACTCAATTGATCTCTGTATTCGGGAACTCTCTGCTTGCCTGACAACCTGAGATGCACGGTGTAAACTTTCGATTCCACGGCCCAAGCTGGCAATTGAAGGAGCAGCAGGAAATGATTCAGCAGCACATTCGATTCCATCCCCATAAATGAGCAAACCTGAACATGTTGCAACACTACACCCAAAAGTAGCCCATGGTAATACTCCAATTCTTCTGAGCTGGCGCTTTCTCATTATTTCATAGAGTGAAGTTCTCATAGCAGAAATGCTGGTCTTTTCTGCAGAGGCTATAATACTGTGGGCCATCACACGTAATTTCTCAGCAGATGCAGCTGCCTTAATGGCCGAGCCTTTCATTGAAGAACTCGTCATCCCTGGAACTACCACTTTGGTTGTCTTTCCAAGTGTAAAAAGAATGGCCTTTTGGGTCTGAGTCAAGATCAGTTTTAGAGGGGCTGGAAAGTGAAACGTTGCAATTTTGATAAAGGTTGATGCTGGGATGAATTTGGAAAGGGAAGAGACTCCTAAAGCTGCTGTTGCACCAGCCCATACTGCTACCACAGGCTTATCAGCTAATAATAACCATTTTCTGCTGCTATGTGTTGATAGTTCACCATCTTCCCCCAAATTGACAACAAGTTGATCAACCATATCTTTAACTTCTAAAGGAACACTAGTCTTCCAGTGTCTCCTTAACCCTGCTAATCCACTAGCATCAACTACTGCCACTATTGATTTATAATTTTTAGTTTGGCTTCGAAGAGCCTGAGCAAGTATGGCATGTGACTTCTCATCTACTGCAAGATCGGAAAACTCACAACGAGGAGGGGCTGAGTTCCTTATAAACCGGCCCGCATTGTTCAACGCAATTCTGAGGCCCTCCACAGCAATCTGAAAAGCATAAACTTCTGAAAGGAGACCATTGTCAATTATTTCTCCCTTGTTAACATCATAAAGCATTTTCTGTGCACAAGCCAAAGCAGTTTCCATAGAGGGGATATCATGAAATATGTCGTGCAAATCAACGAGCAAAGGATAGACGTATTTTGCAAACTGAGGGACCTCATAATCAACTAGAGGCTGAACATCCTTACCAGAAAACTTTGAAGCCGGATTCACACGAACCATGTATGAAGATAATGCCCTCACCATTTGAGACTGAACTTCATCTGTGACATGGAAAGCCGCCCTCGAATTCATAGAGACAACCGAACTTGCAATATTTCTAGGAACCAAATTATTAAGCTGCAAGCTAAACGCGCTCCTTAAACCAGTAAGTGAATTCACAACCTCGTCCTTTGTGTCAAAATTGCACTCATCATTACAACTCGTGTTGCATTTCACAAAAGGCGACTCGAGCATCAAAAACGAAGAGCCAACTTCGTCAGCAGCTTTCTTGGCTGCGATAAGGTGCCCATTGAAACTCACCCCGAAAATCTCCCTTAACACCAGAGTCCCCGCTGCGTTTTCGTACCTCTCCCTACCAATCTTATGCATAAAACAATTCTTCAACACTCCCAAAACAGATGTTGGAACAGTCTCCTCACCTCCACACACACCATTCTCACCAGCTTCCTTCAATTCACTCATCTCCGAGTCATCCAATTGTCCGACATGCACAACAACCGCATCGGGTTTAATCGCTCTTATCAAACACTCGGCGTCTAAAGCTGATCTTTCTGATAAATTCTGAACCGATAGCACATAAATCACAGCCTCCGATTCCGGCTCCCGAATTGCATAAACAAAATTCTTGGAGCTATCCGGAATCGGTAATTTCCTAACAATCCTATCCGATGCTCTCAAGTCATTGAACATAAAAGAGGAGAGTGGCCACGAATTTTGAACATGTTCCACAATGGACCACATTACGGATCACGCACATAAAAAATCGGAACAACGAAACGGAAGTTGTTCAATAAATCAAGGCGACTACGATGTTGAAGTTTAACGAAATTAAGGCGATACAGAGACACATCAAGAGTAGGGCGTGTACCTTCTGGAGAAAAGGAGGGTTTCCGAGACTAGGGCGCAGCCATTGAAGAAGGTCTCGTCCTCGAATTTTGGGTGAGTCTGCGATTTTATGCCCAGAAATTCGCAAGCTGATTTCACTGCTCTAGAATCAAAAGTTGGGGATTTGTTTTGTTGAAAAGAATGGTAAACAGGGATTTATGCCTCCCTCTAATTCCCAATTCCTGAAACGAGGCTTTTTTTTTTTTAATTATTATAAATATTTATTTAATTTGATTCATTCTATTTACTTATAATTAATTTTTATGGTTAAACTATCGATAATATGTATTTTTAAAGTAAAAAAAACATATGAAATTTCATAAATGAGGCGTGATGCATTAAAAAAAAATCAATCTAAGAATGCCTTATATCTTAACCCAAGTGCATTTAATATAAAATCACAAGATTCACTTTTGGCCTTACCCAATTATAATTTGTGGATCCCCTTCTCTCTCAATGCCCGATGGGAACGAGAACTAATAGTCTCTCTGAATTATACATGAAATTAACATTCATGTTCTATGCGTTCTTCTTAATCTTCTTGCTAATGCATCATCTCCCTCCATCTATGCAAAATTATTATGTGTTAAACTAGAGAAATGTATTTTTATTCACTAGAAAGATAATTACAGATGGACATATATATACATATCTATACAATGAACATAAACTGCAACAAAAACTTCTTGAGTTTATCCAATCAATTGATAACTAATCTTTTGTAACTAATCTGGAGATTTATTCGGAGGTGGTTTATCATCAACACGCCCCCTCAAGCGAACGGGTAGACGACCCACGTGAAGCTTGTCACGTAAAACAACAAAGTGTCCTTGCGAAAGAGGTTTAGTAAGAACATCTGCCACTTGATCTCGTGTAGATACAAAACGAACTTGAAGAATCTTTTGAGCAACTTTCTCGCGAACAAAGTGATAATCCAGTTCTATGTGTTTGGTGCGAGCATGAAAAATTGGATTAGCCGCAAGATAAGTTTGAGAGAATTCCGTCTCATCTAAAAGCTCGAGCTTGTAGTGAGGGTCGGGAATAATCTATTTATTTAATTTCCCTCAACACTCCCCCTCACTCGTGGGCCGAATCATTGCCTCTGCTCTCTGGAGAGGAGGCCCAACAAAGTGGACAATTTAAATGGGTGGAGTGCTTCCACGAATCGAACCCACAACACAGGGCAATCGATACCATGAGAGAATTTCGTCTCATCTAAAAAGCTCGAGCTTGTAAAGAGGGTCCTGAATAATCTATTTATTTAATTTCCCTCAACACCCCCCTCACTCGTGGGCGAATCATTGCCTCTCTTTCTTTTTGGAGAGGAGGCCCAACATAGTGGACAATTTAAATGGGTGGAGTGCTTCCACGGGAATCGAACCCACAACCTGGGCTCTGATACCATGAGAGAATTCCGTCTCATCTAAAAGCTCGAGCTTGTAGTGAGGGTTGGGAATAATCTATTTATTTAATTTCCCTCAACAAAGTTGCACCGATATTATCACACCAAATGGTAGGTAGACAGGGAAATGAAAGCTGAAGAACACGAGCAACATTGAGGAACCATTGAACTTCAAAGAAGAATAAATGCAAAGGGCACGATATTCTCGCTTCCGTCTTTGGAGCGTGCCCGCGATTTTGTTGTTTCAGCGCTGACCCCAAAAAATAAGACAATCTCCAAAGTAAACACAAAAACCAGTAGTAGACCGACGAGTATCAACATCACCAGCCCAATCCGCGTCAACAAAGGCATGGAGAGAGAGAGTGGACTTGGAATTGGCCGGATAAAATAAGGCATGATCATGTGAATGCTTGAGATAGCGAAGGACCCTCTTGGCTGCAGTCCAGTGATCTGTAGTAGGACGTTGCATATATTGACAAAGTCTGTTTACAGCATATGAGATATCAGGACGAGTCATGCTGAGATAGTTAAGCTCTCCCACGACACTTCGATACAACAACGGATCATCAAAGGCTGTACCCTGTAAAGTAAGATTTGATGATATAGACATGGGTGTGGAGACGGGCTTCACAGTGAGCATATTAGTCCGGCGAAGAAGATTAATTATATACCATTGTTGTGAGAGAAAAAGACCATCAGATGTGTGGTGCATCTCGATGCCCAAAAAATAATTAACTGGACCTAGATCTTTAAGAGGAAATTCAGCACCCAGGGATGAGATAAGATTGTCTATGGCAACAGAAGATGATCCGGTGATAATAATATCATCAACATAGACAAGCACTAGGAGGTGATAAGCATCCGTGTGAATAGTAAATAGAGATGTATCAGCTTGTGAATTGAGAAAACCAAGGGACAGTAGTTTAGAGCTGAGTCGAGAGTACCATGCTAAGGGTGCTTGTTTAAGTCCATAAAGAGCCTTGTGAAGACGACAAACATGATGAGGAAACTAAGGATGTGTATACCCCGGTGGTTGCTGCATATATATTTCATTAGAGATGAAACCATGGAGGAAGGCATTTGAGACAACAACCTGTTTGATTGGCCACTGCATAGAAACAACATAAGCAAGAATAAAGCGAATAGTAGAATGTTTAATCACAGGACTGAATGTTTCGTCAAAGTCAAAACCGGGTTGTTGATGAAAGCCCTTGGCAACCAATCGAACTTTATAACGATCAATCGATCCATCCGGTTTATGCTTGATTCTGAAAACCCACTTACAACCAACAATGGTACGATCAGGCGACGACGGTGGAACGAGAGTCCAAGTTCCATTATGCATAAGAGCGTCAAATTCTAAGTTCATAGCCGCACGCCACTGTGGAGATTTTGATGCTTCTGTAAAGCATGTGGGTGTTGACAAAGACTCACTGCTAGTGGCCAGAAGCACGCGCGGAAGAGGATAACAAATGCACCCATCATTGAATTCTTTCGGACGAACAACATTACTCTTGGAACGGGTCCTCATTGCATGTTGAGGACTCAACTCAGAGGTCGGTACAACATCAAGGTTGTGATGCCGGTCGGTAACAGGAATGAGAGAAGTGTGAGTGTTTGAGGGATGTTCCGTGTCATGTGGTGTACTGGGAATAGATTCAGGAAGCCGAAGAGATGATGGAAGAGGTGTGGGATGAATGGTATTTGGTGTGTTTAGGGGTGTAGAGTTGGCAAAGGGAAAGAGAGCTTCATCAAAAATTACATCACAGGAGATATATATACGATTGGTTTTGATATCAAGACAACGGTAGCCTTTATGAGATGATTTGTACCCTAAGAAGACACAAAGAGTGGATCGAGGATCAGTTTTGTGTTTAGTGTAGGGACGGAGATAGGGCCAACAAGTGCATCCAAAAGTACGCATAAATGTATAGTCTGGAGGCCGCTGGAAGAGAGTTAGATATGGTGATATATGACGAAGAATAGGAGATGGCAACCGATTAATTATGAAGCAAGCAGTGGCGAATGCGTCCTCCCAATATAGAAGAGGAAGAGTAGCAGTGATAATAGAGTTAGTCCCGTTTCAACAAGATGACGATGTTTCCGTTCAACGAGTCCATTTTGTTGATGGGTATGAGGACAAGATAAACGATGTATGATTCCAAGTTGACGAAACACATTACTTAGGGGACGAAATTCGCTACCCCAATCGGTTTGGACATATTTAATGGGAAATGAGAATTGACGACTAACATAAGCATAATAATCATTAAATGTGGACATAACATCAGACTTTAATTTGAGGAAGAAACCTAGGTAAATCGGGTAAAGTGATCCACAATAGTTAACATATAACGATTTCCATTCAAAGACAAAGCTGGGGATGGTCCCCAAATATCCATATATATGAGTTCAAATGGACTAGTAGAAACATAATCAGAAAGTGTAAAGGGCAATTGATGGCTTTTGGCCATTTGACATGAATTACATATATTATGCATAGACTTAGTGATACTAGGTAAGGAAAACTGATTTATTATGGACGAGATAACACGATGGTGGGCATGACCAAGACGAGAATGCCAAGTTGAGAAGGGTGCTTTAATGCTTGTAAGGGCTGTGGGGAAATTGGGCATATGGAGAGGGTAGAGACCGCTTCACATTTGCCTTGATGAAGAACCTTCCCCGTCGTTTCGTCCTTCACACAAAAATAAGAAGAGTGAAATTCCACATAAACATTGTTATCCTTGGTAAATTTGCTAATAGAAATTAAGTTCTTGGAAATTGATGGCACATGTAATATATCATGAAGATGAAATTTAGCATGAGGGAGAGATAATGATGTGTCACCAATATGGCTGATAGACAGGCCAGAACCATCACCAATTTGTAGTTTATCAGAGCCAGGATAGGTGTCTACCGAGATATTAAGATGGTGAAGATCAGATGTTATGTGATGGGTCGCACCAGAATCGTGGAACCACTGCTCATTGGTAGAGGATGAGTTGTATGATGGTGTCGTAGAAGGATAGGGCAAGTGACTGGCGGCATAGGCTGATGGTGACTTTGGGGCACCCATGTAGCCTGGATCAAAACGATGTGAACATGCATGAACAGTGTGGCCATATTCGCGACATAACTGACAAAAAATCGGGCGAGGATTTTGATTGCCGCCACGGCCACGCCCCCAGCCTCGAAAGCCACGACCTCCACCACGTCCAGAACCACGACCGGATTGTTGAGAAGTGGAGCGATCTGGAGGAGTGGTGAGATGACTGGTATTCATGCTTGAAGATTGAACCTGGAGTGTCGTCGGTGAGTTGTTGTGTTCCAGACGCTGCTCATGGGTTGTGAGTAGATCGTAGAGTGCCTCTAGAGAGATTGGTTCAACCCGAGTCTAAACAGCAGTAATGAGCGGATCGTATGCAGAATCGAGACAGCCAAGAAGAAATGCAATGTGATATGTTTCTCGCAAAGGCTCACCGATAGCGGCTAACGTTGCTGCAAGTTTCCTGATTTCATTATAATATGTTTCCATGGAGGATCCACCCTTCTTGATTGTAGTAAGACGATACTTTATTTGTGTCGCACGTGCACGAGATTGCGAGGCGAAGCAAGCATGAAGAGTGTCCCACGTTTTCTTGGATGTTGTAGCATCAACCAGATGAGGAAGGATATCTTCTGAGACAGTTGAAATAATTGCACTGAGAATTAATTGATCTTGTTGAATCCAAACAGATGTAGGTGAGTTTGACTCCGGTGGTTGACTGGTGGATTCCGGCATGGGATGAGAGCCATCAAGAAATCCATAGAGTCCCTGGCCATGAAAATATGGTTCGACTTGCAAACGCCACAAAAGAAAATTCTCCCGAGTTAACTTGTGGGCTACAGTATGAGTGAGTTTGAGCAATGATGGGTTTGGGACATTAGTAGCCATAGAAAGAACGTTAAATGATAATGCTGGTGACGGCAATGTAATTTGAAGAAGGAAAATAAAATAAATGGACGAGAGACGTTTGTCTATTTGTCCTGGTCTCGTGATACCATGTTAAACTAGAGAAATGTATTTTTCTTCACTAGAAAGATAATTACAGATGGACATATATATACACATCTATACAATGAAAATAAACTGCAACAAAAACTTCTTGAGTTTATCCAATCAATTGATAACTAATCTTTGTAACTAATCTGGAGATTTATTCGGAGGTGGTTTATCATCAACATTATGTGATCAAACCTAGATCCTACTGAAAGCATAGAACTAAATGACCATCGCGGCCGCCGCCAAAATCTGGTAGATCCAACCGTCAAGATACACCGGCGGCACCACCAACTTCGAGAATATGATCTCCGATGCACGGTGGAATATGATCTCCGATGCAAGACTGGTCTATCGAAATAGCTAAGATGATAATTAAAAATGGTGATACCAAATTATGTACTCTTGAGTATATTCCTAAAATTTCCACTATGCAACTGTTTTAATCTAACATTCGGATCAATTTCAGTAATTTTTTCTATCAATTTTAGATGAACAGAGAGATGGGTAATTATTAAAGATATACTCCTATGAATTCTAGAATTTTTTTGGGTTTTATAAGTAGTTGCACGTTTCTGTTATAAGTAGTTGCATGCTTCTATTATAATTAGTTGCATGCTTCTGTTAAAGGTAGTTGCACTCTTCTGTAATAAGTAGTTGCACGCTTCTATTATAAGTAGTTGCACGCTTCTGTTAATTGCACGCTTTAGCTAGTTGTCTGCTATGTGTTTTCTAATTATACGGTTTAAAATTAACTAATTGCATGTGTATATATTATATAGTTGCATGCTATTAGTTAGTTCCCATTTTTGTGTTATATATTTTTTTGAATTAACTAGTTGCATATTGTTTAGTTATATAAGCAAATTGAACAACACTTTTACGTTTTACAGATGATCATGGACGACACAATCTTTTAGCCAAAGTTGCAAATTTTCCTTTTGATCACTTTTCATACGCCTTTCTATTTGGCACAGCGGCACTACAACATGAAATGTATAAAAAAATTAGGAAAAGAAAGAAGCAAATCGGACTAAAAAAATTATAAAAGGAAATTAGGGAAAAAAGAAGAGAAAAAGGAGTAGAGGAGGATCAAACCTTGTACCTTCATCATCATCAGTGTAGAAATGGGACTTTTTAACCACTGGACCACGTCCTAACATTAGAAAATCTACGGCGCTACAATAATTTAATTAAAAGTGCAACCCGGTTTTTTAAATGAATACCCATTTAGGTGAGTGCACGGTGCACTTGGTGCACAAGAGACTCACTCCAAATCAACACCTTCCTTTTTAAATTATATTATGTCTCAATCAGGGGCGGAGCCAGGATAAATCGTTGAGGGGGGCCAATAGATAAACAACAAACGGTTGATTAAATTTTTTATCTAAAGATAATAATTTTTTTCTCTATGTGCGAAATTAGTATTGACGTATCATATCTCAATCAATTTTATAATATATTTTTAGCAACTATCTTTCAAATATACATTAGCAAATAGTAAAGAAAATTTTAGTGTTACAAATAAATCATGTCAACTTTATATTAAAAATAAAATATGTTAACATTAATTATTAATAACAAAGAATTATTTACCACACAAAAAATAAAAAGGGCTTAATTGGGTTAGTTGCTAATAATTTATAGTTATTAATTAAGAAATGAAGAAAAACATCGCATGACACATATATATAAAAGTTAAATAGCCATTCAAAATAAATAACATATATTAATTACAATAAAATGATGGATAAATACTACATGAAATTAAATAGAAAAACAATGCACAAATGAAAGTTAAGATTAATTTGAATATTAGAATGAACAATTAATTTGGGAGTGGCCGAGTGGGGTAGTAGTGGGGCAGGGGGTGGGGGCATGGCCCCCCCAAGCAACAACATACCTCCGTCCCTGGTCTCAATTTGAAATCGTCTCACACAAATGCATTATTAAATATATTATAATTTTAATTATGTAGCATGTTGACTTTTAAAAAATTTAATACTATTATGTAAAATTATAATTTTTATTTTCTCAAACCTAGCTTTACGCTAAACCTCAATTCTCAAATCAGAATATCATAACTCCTATTAAGAAATGAGATCAATATATAAAATGTTACATCATCCACGCGCAACAATTGTTAGTGGAAGAGAATGCCATTTGATTTTCAATTCATCAGTTTGTTTTTTTTGTTTAATCGAGCAAATAATAACTCGGTCATGATGTTTAATCGAGCAAATAATAACTAACTCGAACTCATGACCTCACGTAATGATAATTCGAACTCTTGACCTCACTTGAGTTATTCCACTTCGTCTCAGTCAGTTCAACAGTTTGTTAACAACCAACACTCCAAAGCTTTGTGCATACATTCTAGAATGAAGCTGTCATTGGCCTTCCGCTCGTTGACAAGTTCGACACCATTGTCTTGTCGTAAAACAAGTTCTGTCGAACGTATTTGAAATTGCCATGTATTTATAATTTTGGTACAAATTGCTAAACCTCAAATCAGTCGCAGTAATCATTCCTATTACGACATAAGGCCACAAGAAAATGTCACAGCATCTAGTCGTGAGTATATAATTTATGAGAACAAACAATAAAACACCTATATGATTTTCAACTCTACACCATAACCACATGGACATGGCATGAGCTGCAATAGTTATCTACCAATTATCCTACAGAATTAATAGCAACACAACTCCAGGGGATATAATAATTAAATAAAAAAAGGTACAAAAATAAGTCATTTCATACATTTCCACTAGTAAGAAGCACAGGAAAAAATGCAGCTGTTCCACAAAACAGCAACCCAAATAGTTCAGGTTTGAGGTATATGCAAAATAAATTCATTATAGTTTATTTCTCATTTTCCTTCGAATACACATACGCATGTCATACACTTGACAGCTCAGAAAAAAGGCAGTGATGGATACAACAAGGAGCCCCCATGCCTTCATTCTTAACTGGAACAATTTCATCTAACCAGCCACTCTAATCTCCGTATTTACAGTTCGACCACCAAAACCATCAGAATGCAATCCCAGCTACTCTTGACGTCAATATCCCACTTGTTGATAAATCTATGTTGAGATTACACAAAGGAAAATATTAAGAGAATGTTGCCAAGAGCAAGCTCTGAAAGATATGCAACAGGCATTTCATACCAGACTCAAATTATAAAATTGCTGAATGGGAGTTGTGGAATGGTTAATAAGACCACAAACTCACCCCCCTAAAAAAATAAAAAAAATCAGAAGCATTGCAAAAGACATGCGAATATAGCTAACAAAAACCACTAATATACCACGATCATTGACTCAGCAAATCCCCTATTAGTTTTATTAAATCTATTGAAACAGGGACCATGACTTACTGACTGGTATTCCATCAAAATATATATAAAAGATGGGACAAAAAAATTAGGTACCTGTAAACTATGGAAAAACAAAATTCTATACCTAAAATATAATAGGATATATAAATTTTAGAAGGTTTAGTTCTTGTTTTACTCCAGGTAAATGATGTCAAACTTGTCATACATGTGACTTAAGACGTAATATAACCACATTTCAGCTTATTTTTATCTTAATTCACCAACCACAAATGTCTGTCCCTATCACCATCAGACAACATGCATTGAAACCAGGTGATACTTATGTCTAATGATGGGTACTATGCCTTCGTAGCCCCAAGGCACATGTAAATCCACTCATCAAGGTGACGAATACAAACAGGGGACAGATATTACCAGAAAAACAGTATTGAAAAACGAAGCACATAACACCAACTTCTTCATACCATTGCTGAACTTTCCGGAATTCTGTCAGAACTGGGTATATATTCTCAAAAGCAGTATAAGTCTCATCTCTAACCTGGAAAGGGTTTAAAGAAAATGATGTGACATCATCTTTAGCAGAGTAGCATGAAGAAATCATGACTCATTAGATTCAGAATCTACAAGTACTACCTTAGCTCCAGTCAAAACAATCTTCCCAGAGACGAAAATAAGCAGTACTATCTTTGGCTGTTTCATCCGGTAGATTAATCCAGGGAACAGTTCTGGCTCATACTGAACAAACAAACAATGCAGTAAAGACCATGAAGGTTTTAACAAACTCATCAACTCAAGAAATTGGTTTCTGCTTCGAGAAAAAAAAAACATCATGTGAAATCAAGCAAAACTTCAATTTATTACTCCCGATTTTTTGGAAGTCCTAAAATAAGGCCAACAAAATCAAGCAACACTTCTATTTATTACTCCCAATCTTTTTTTGAAGTAAAAAATAAGGCCACTTTTCGAAATTAAAGCACAGATAAATTAAAAACCTGATACTAGTAAATCCAATTAAAGACTACATTTTTCAACATATTGAAACACAAGTAAATGAACCACTCACGCTTGAAAAGGCACCATGAGCATAAGCAAGGCCTTCAAGCCGAATGGGAAATTTTACATCACAGGAACCAACTATGTTTTGAATCTTGAAATCCTACAAGAAGAAAATAAGAGGAAGAGAAAGTTAGTATATAAAACCCCATCCTGAAAGAGAAAAATATAAGTAATAAGATGCCATTAACCAAAGAGGATTATAGAAAAGTACCTTAAATTTTGCAGGGAAACCAAGCTTCTGAATAATTCTAGCATACTAAGGAAGATAGAAGGATGCACCGAAGTGAGAAAAAGGATATATATATATATATATATATATTACAAAATTGAGAAAAATGAATTTCCTAGTTCCTCTAAAAAAATAGGTGTCTAATGCTTTTCTTCTCTGTTTTAACACTCAACAATTCCTATTTCTCTTATCGAAAAAACTCCAGCTAAGATTGTAATCATAAACATGTTAGTCATAGACGTGCTATACCTTGCGTGCAGCCAATTTTGATTGTTGTTCACTCTTAGCTCCAGTACAAACCTGAAGAAATGAGACACAAACAGTTTACATGAAAATCATCTAAAGCAGGACTTAAGAATATCCCTTCCATCTCACCAGGGTGAAAATTCAAGTGATGAATAAAGAGAAGCATCCAAAAAGCACTTACCATCTTCCCAGATGCAAATATCAATGCTGTTGTTTTAGGTTCTCGAATCCTCATAATCACTGCCGCAAAACGCTGGAAGCCCAATATAATGTAAGTATCTAATACAGACACAACTCAACCCAAAAAAATAAAAAATAAAAAATTTATTTTGCAAGTTAATGCTTAGATGCACACCATTTCTACTTGAGCTACATTTAGTTAGTGGATGGGTATATTAAAATTGGTAGCAACAGAGTACAGCCCAACACCATATGGGAGTACTAGAAAATTGAAATAAATCAAGCACAGATAGCAGTAAAAGATTACAAAGTTATTCATCATTTCCTGCATATTCATAATGCATATAGATCTTTTTATTCTGATCTTGAACAGCAAAGCTTTTTCAGCTTATATTTTGCAAGATAAGAAATTCCTTCCAGTGGCCTTGTTAAGTAACAAGCTAATGAAAATACTGAAATGAATTTGGTAGACTTCTGACTGAAAAGTGTAGTGGTGAGAACAAAGATTGAAAAACAGAATGAAAGAATAAGAATTAGGCATGCTCTAACTTAGAGAGACCAGAAAACATGACTTTTTTATAAGCCAGAACTGTTCTATAGTCAACCAAAAGTTATGATCAATTAGAGAAAAATAAGGAAACTTTTCTTGCTTCTTCTTTCCAAAATCTGTATAGCACTGAGAAATTCTAAGAACAATAACTTAAAGAAAAATGCTATGATATATAAAGCTAGTCAGTAAAATACATATCTACACAGGAGTAAAAAACCAGTTTAGCTTATCAGCCTTAGCTATGCTAGAAAAATAAGGTTTTGAGAAGCCATTAACAAGCTTCAATGGAACGTTATGTCAAATGAAGGCCAACAAAGATATTCTAGTGAAGCACTCACCAAGCATGCAGAAAAATTAATAATGAACAGATAAGAATGTCAGACGCATTTTACAATAAGTTGAGCTGCAACTATAAATAGATTAATTTAAGGGTTAATTTTAATAAGAAAAGTAAACAGTACACATCTCGGGACATAGTATACCTTAGGGTTGTATTCTGCATTACGAGCTTGCAATGCTATAGATTTAAGTTCCAACTTGCAGTCCAAATTGACAGTTGACACAATATTCCTGGTTATAGATCAATCAGCTCTTCTCATCAAATGTAAAATTTGAAGATGTATAAAATGAACTTTTAAAACTAATATACAGATGCCACTAGTGATTGGTTCGCTCGACATGTATCAGTCATATTAAGCATTTGCATAAATAGGAAAAGCAGCAACAAAGGCATTTTTTTAACATCCCGTCTAAATCATAAACTCATATGACGTGGTCTTCCCTTATTTTTTATGACTCTTAAAACTATGTAATATGCACATGCATTGTATAATCACAGCCTTAATATGTTTAAAGAATGGGACAAAATATATCGAGGGTAAAAACTCAAGAAATCTATTCACAGTCACTTTACATTTCTTTGAACAAAACAAAACGCGACACGTTGGGTGTTTAATAGGGGCATACATTACTACAGTACATCATATTTGGCTAGAATGGAGAAAACACTCATCCCTGTTCAGCCGCATATCCTTCCCGCAAGTTAGAAAAAGGTTTTCACTATTAAACTCAGGGAACCTACAAAACTTATCCAGTACTAATGTGCTGCAGTAGTAGTTTTCGGAAGAGCACTAAAGCCTCTATGAAATCTACACCTGTCTCACGGTCTCCAAGATTATACCTCATATTTTGCCCCATTTTTACTTGAGTAACAGAAAATGAAATGACTGAACAGACCCTATATTTTATTTTTTGAACCAAGTTAAAATTTCTTTGTATATTCTAAATTTGGGCATCACCGGAATAAATGAAATTCATTCTGAAGCATAAATCTGATATCCACATTACACACTTCACTACCCGAGCTGAGGGTACGTGAGCTTGGAGACCTTAATTCAAGGTTTGGCCATGCATATTTAAAAAAATAAAAGTCCAAACAACTATTTTCTTCACATTGAAGAAAAAAATATGGTCTCGCAGTCTCGAAAATAGTTTTATCAGGTTGCGTAAATATATAAGAATTTAAGCCTTCCCAATTAACATCACACTATTTATAAAGACAAAGCAAGCTAATACACCATGTGAATATGCGATAATATTTAAGTATTAAACATCGCAGTATTATACAAGTCTCGAAAACTTTCTGAAGAACATCAATTCAGGGAAAGGACACAATCGTACTGGAGAGTTGGAACAATTCCGGAAGGATGCTTGGAGAAATCAACAGGTTGGCTCCCTTCCAGACCTTGAGGATCTGCCATCAACTTTTCCCAATATTCACAAGCTGTTCAAAATACAAGGAGGAAGAGAAACCACCAACAAAAAAAAGTTAAAAAACATTGAAGAATTCGAGTCAACTCCACCATAAGAATAGAGAAATCCTAATTTTTGCTTCTTTTAATTTTCAATTTAAGTAACAAAAAAACAACAGATTTCACGAGCCGAACCCTCAAACACAAAAAGTCCTCAAATCTAGATAGAGCACTCATCCCTTGCAGCCCAAGAATCCCCACCAAAGACAGTAAATCGAATAGCTCAAATTTACAGCAAAAGGCAACAAATAAATCATATTCGAGATTTTCATGGTCAAAAAGTAATTAATAAATCAGAGATCGGACCTTTATGTGTGAATTCCAATGATCTAGGGTTTTTAAATTGTTGGTTTTCCGTCCAAAAAACAGAGATGATGAGAGGGAAAACAAGGAATAAATGGCGATTGGAAGGGGAAATTTTTGAACAAGAAGTCTTTTATAGGATCTGCGTATATATATGCGATATGAGAGATTTATAGAGGGAGAGAGAGAGAGGATGAATCCTGCGATGACTGTGGGAAAGGGGCTAATGGATGTGAGGCGGTGTCATGGGAGCTGATATCACTATCCCACCCTTTATATTATTCCCAAACTGACCTCCTACTTTCCGTCTCTCTCCGCACCTCCTTTGGGGTATTTTGGTAACTCAATAAGGCCCAGCCCATTTTAGCCGACGACCCACCTCAGATAAATGGGCTACAACTTCTATTAATGTACTCATTAAATGTTTTTCTTATTGTACTCTATTTAAAAAAGCACTCCCTCAAATTTTCTATTTATTTCTGTTATTTAGTTTAAGAAATAATAATAAATAATAAAAATAAAGGGTGATTTTGAATATTGGGAGAGAGGAAAAAGGTATATGGAGTAATGAGTAAAGTAGTGAGTGACATTTTTTGTACTATTGTGTGAACCATGAGCGAGAAACACGTGACGAGAAGTGGACACAGAAACATTTTGCAGTTTGGCAACAAATACGATAGGAAACGCCCCCTAGTGTTTGAGGATAAAAATTATGGGCAGTGGAGTTATTTTTTCCATTTATAGAAACATAAAATTTATTGTGAGACGGATGAAAAAGTAAAGGAAAAAACTTATAGTAGGACGGAGGGAGTATGATACTATCCACTTGATAAAATTTCGTATGGATTAGGAGCATCGTGCAACTCAAACGTATTTTCAAATGGTATTTATTTGTTTTTAATGGAAAATATTAGGAGTTGTTTTCATTGAACATTATTATAGTGGTTTCTCTTGGGGTTTTAGGGGTTCTCTGGGGGTTTTAAGGTTCCTCTTGGGGTTTTAGGGGTTTCTCTTTGGGTTTTCGGGATTCTCTAATTTTTAGGTGTTTCTCTTGGGGTTTTAAGGGTTCTTCTTGGGGTTTTAAGGGCTTCTCTTGGGGTTTTAGGGGTTCTTTAGTTTTTAGGGGTTTCTCTTGGGGTTTTAGGGGTTCCTCTTAAGGTTTTAGAGGTTTCTCTTGGGGTTTTAGATGTAATACATGCGCAGCGGAAATAAACAGTTCACTAACAACGAACAATTAATTGCATAATTCGATTATGAATAAACATAACGAGGAATCTTACAGTAATTCATATGCAGTTTTCTCTACTACGGTATCCACGTAATCACCTCGTACGGACTTGCACAGATTTGTCAGCGTTGAATCCGAGACATAATTTGCTAGGAAAATTCATACTTTAGATTTTATGGAGAAATTAGGTTTTCTTGTAGTAATTGATGAATCCCTAGGATGTCCTATATATAGAGGAAGTCCAGCTTAAAGATTAAACAATCTTTATTAGGAAGATATTTCCTAATCTTGCAAATCATATCTCTTAGATATGATTTTCCTAAATATATTTTCATACAATAATATTCCATATATTATTTTGGGATTCCTATTTAATTAGATCTAATTTAATTAAACAGTAATAATAATTAATTCCAAATTAATATATTATTAATTAATTCTCCATAAATTAAATATTAAATCCAATTTAATATTTAATGAATCAACTATAATTCGTAAAAGGGATTGTGTGACTCATAGGCCCTCATATATCGAGAGATTAGTCAAACTAACGGTCTTAATTGAACCCTAGACACTAAATCAAATATTCTCAATATATGAGGTACGTTGCGAGAAACGTGCAACTACCTGTAACTGAAACGTGGGCTACTACGATTATTTATTTCATTCGTGAATACTCGATTATGTCTTGAACATGATGAAGTGTCTATTCAAATAACTTAATCATATTATCTCTAATCACTAATTGATCATGTATGTCACACTTAGCCACAAAGTCTAAGTTGACGTGCATCGGCCGATGACTTAGATCCAATTATGATGAGAAGACAAGTATTCTCTCTAAATCCACTTTGAGGAATGCATCCTATTCTTGACTCAACTACCACGCACATGCACTTTGTGATGAACCCAATCCAAGTCATATCTACCCATGGAAGGGTACAAGCATCGGTCATGGTCAAAGTCACTCCACACATGTCGTGCGTATTGACCTCAAGTCAAAGGAGTATCGCATCGCTCCCACTAACCGAGACACCCGTAGACACATATAGTGGAACTACATCAAACGGTTTCTCAGATGGGTATACCAATACACTCTAAGGTATCTGTGCATCCATCATGAGATACCTAATATCTCGTAGTAAGTGAGATCTTACTACACTCTCTAAGAGTATGATGTAGATCGCACACCAATCTCAATTGCATCATCAATATCCCATTCTTGATGATCCTCGATCGAGGCCATTTGAGAATCATGCTTAAGTCATCTAAGTTCTCACAACCTCAATGACAACAATGACTCATGGGAACACAGATAAGAATAAATGCAAACATTCAAACATAATATTCGAATAAGTGTATTGCCATACAATAATATTAAATGAACTATAATATTAAATCAATATGAATATCATCGAGTATTATGTCCTTACAAATGATTGTCTCTAGGACACTAATACTAACAATCTTCCACTTGGACTAGAGTCAATCACCTACATGTCTAACCCCTAGACCATCAAATGTCTAGTGTGTACATGAACACTCAGGGTTTTGGTGAAAGGATCTGCCAAATTATCTTATGTGGGAAAACTTTCTAAAGCTATTTCTCCTATCGTTATGATCTCTCGGATCAATTGATAAGCCTGGGTACATGCTTGCTTCTGTTTGTTGATCTCAGTTCCTTTGCTTGAGCAATCGCACCAACGTTGTCTCAATACAACTTTATTAGACATCTGGCACTCGGAACTACCCCTAGTTCTCTCAAGAACTATAAAATCCAGACAACCTCCTTGAGGCTTCTGATACAACAATGTACTCAGCTTTGGTTGTGTTAGTGTCCTAGAGACAATCCGTTGTAAGGACATAATGCTAAGATAATATTCAGTATTGGTTTAATATTATTGTTTATTTAATATTAAATGTATGACATTACACTTGTTAGAATATTATGTTTGATTGTTTGCATTTGTTCTTATATGTGTTCCCTTGAGTCATTGTTGTCATTGAGGTTGTGAGAACTCAGATGACTTAAGCATGATTCTCAAATAGCCCCGATCGAGGAGCATCAAGAATGAGATATTGATGATGCAACTGAGATTGGTGTGCCATCTTCATCATACTCTTAGAGAGTGTAGTAAGACCTCACTTACTACGAGATACTAGGTATCTCATGATGGATGCACAAATACCTTAGAGGGTATTGATATACCCATCTGAAAAACCGTTTGATGTAGTTCCACTATATGTGTCTACGGGTGTCTTGGTTAGTGGGAGCGATGTGATACTCCTTTGACTTGAGGTCAATACACACGACATATGTGAAGTGATTTAGAGAGAATAAGATTTGGTGA
The DNA here is from genome assembly GCA_037126765.1 of Stenogyne calaminthoides. Lineage (NCBI taxonomy): Eukaryota > Viridiplantae > Streptophyta > Magnoliopsida > Lamiales > Lamiaceae > Stenogyne > Stenogyne calaminthoides. The sequence goes on along the minus strand of JBBCBC010000031.1, from coordinate 17,937,281 downwards.
GTTGCTCCACTTCTAGGGCTTGCAGCGGCGGCGATGTTCGATTGCTTCGATCTGTCGCTTGGAGCGATTAATTGATAGATTACGCCGGACGATGGCGATGACTCACCTGCACGCGTGAAACGGTGCGGTGATGTCACCCATGTTTGAGAATAGCGGCGGTGATTCGCCGCGTTTGCATGCTGAAACGTGTCTCATGAAGCGGGGTCGATTCAGTTTCGCGTCGCCTTGTGCGGCAATTTGCTTCGCATCATTTCATCCGTTTACCCCTATTTCTCGCCCCCATCTCTTGATCCTATTCTAGATGGTTTATTGCTTTCTTGTTCTTCGATTTTTGATGAATGAAATTGTTGAAACTGAAAAATTCTGGATTTTGGGGTTTGAAAATTTCGGGTTGCTCGAATTGTTCAGATTGGATCTGATTTGGATGGGTGATGATGTGGGAGGGTTGTTTTGCAAATTCGATTTGAGACAGGCCCTTCCGTGCAATTTTAAAAATTGCACCTGAGCCCCCCTTACCAATAAAACAAATTAAGATTTAATTTTGGAAAATTTATAAAGACTATTTTAAAATTGAATCATGGTTGGACCAAAAAAGTATTAGTTGGACTAGTGACGGACTTAACTAATTGGATTACTTAAGATCAAGATATTAATAATGAATTTAATTATTAAACTTAATTTTAAAATTGGATTTTAAAATTATGGTTTAAAGGATTAAACGTGTTATTAATTCCCACTTGGTTAACGTGTTTTATATTCTGTTAATATTTTTTACGTCCGCATTATAATTGTTTGGGTAGGCGGCGCCCAATAATTGTCGGACCGTATTAATTGTTTGGGTAGACGACGCCCATATAAGTGTTAGTCCGTATAATATCATGTTTAGGTAGGCGGCGCCTAATAGATGCTCAAATGTGATGTAGATTAACATGTTGGATCTCAATTAAGCAATTAATACCCCACCTTTTAATACGCACCTCACTAAAATATGATTTTCATTAAATTGAACGATGTCTTCCATCAAAGTTAAAAGTAAACCGGAGATTTCATTCCAATGTGTATTTAAGGCCCAAGTCTTTTGCGAGGATCTACATCTAACGGGACATTTATAGGGACACGAAGTGTCGCCGCTTGATGGTTGTAAATCAACTTGACTTTGTTTCACCAGCCCAAGCAGGGAAACGAAAGTCAAGAGGCAACCAAATGAACTAGGGTCAATCAACTAGGAATTGCAGTTATGCAATTGGTTTAGAGACCTACAAGTTCTGCTATTATAGTAATCAGCCCAAGTAGATATTATAATAGTAGGAATGTGGATCCTAGTCCATTACAATTTATATTTGATATAAATTCGTACTCTTCCGATGAGGTCGTTGAGTATGTGAAAATAATGGAGACAAAATAAACACAAAAGAAAGACCATGTTTATTTTGATTGCTGAATATTGATCATAGAAATTATGTGTTTAATTCCCATTTTATTTTATTTATCTTGGTTAGTTGAAATTTATAACTGTTATTGAGATGTGTTTCAGAAACAAACAAATTGGCTAGGCCAAATTTTTTTTGGACTGGCACCGAAATATGTGTTTGGTGCTAAGGCATGAAAAAATTGAGTACGTGTTGGACACGCCAATCCCGGTTACCCCTGCAGCTGGTTCCCTGAGGCAGCCACGTTTGACGTAGCAGCTCAGAAGAAGCATCAAAAGGATGCTTCCCAGACTCAGAATTGCATAGACAACATGAGAAAATGGGCCCATTCTAGATGCTCAAACATGTGAAGGATCTCTTTGATTTTGAATCTCATTTTGAGATTTATGAAGTGATGAGAGATCGGTTCAGATGCCGATTAGCTAAAGAAGGGAAGATTTCACCTCATGTGCTAATGAAGATAGGCCTAATTGAGAAACTTGGTAATTTAGGCATTGAGCTAAAGAACCAACGTTTTCATTTATGCTATCCTCCAGTCGCTCCAGCATTCATATTTCAGCTTCATTGTGAACAACAATATGAATAAGACGGATGCGACCATGCCTGAACTTCACAATATGCTCAAGACTTTTGAGTTCACTATCACTAAGATGGTTTTCACAAGAAGGAGCGGGTAGACAAGGATGTGTGCGTTTACTGTAAGTAGAAGAGGGCACCGGAAGAAGGACTGTAAGGTTCTGGTTGCTGAAAGGAAGACACTGAGTGCTTCTAGCACTAGAACATATATGTTTGTTATTAAGATAAACATGTCCACTAATAGCGCTAACTGCTTGGTATTAGATACCAGATGTGGCTCTCACATTTGTACGAATGTGAAGAGGCTCATGTGTCTTAGGGCAGTTAGGCCAGGCGAAGTCGTCTTACACGTGAAAATGGAGCAGGAATTGCTACTAAACGTGTTGGGACTTAGACTTATCCTCTGGTTTTAGATTAGAACAGAATAATTGTTATTTTGTTCCTTCTATTACCCGCAACATTATTTACATTCCTATGTTAGACATTTGGGATTTTCCTTCCATTTTGCAAATAATAATTGTTATTTACGCTTAATGGTGTAGTTTATGGGAATACCCCTTTATTGAATGGTTTATAATTATTGAATTATGGATATAATGTTCTTAATATACAAAGTAAAAGCCTCAAACTTAGTAATCATGAAAACCCAACTTACTTATGGCACTGTAGACTTGGTCATGCAAACGATAAAAGAATTGCAAGGTTAAGGTAGTTAGACTACTTAACCCCATTTGAAGTCTTATGGTAATTACGAATCTTGTCTCAAGGGCAAGATGATCAACAAACCCTTTTTTGGGAAAGGGGTGCGTGCCAAAGAAGTTATAGAGCTGATCCACAACAATGTATGTGGACCATTGCCCACTCCAACTAGGGGTCACTTCGGCTACTTCTGTTGGGATTATACTGGAAAGTATGCTTTTTACTTTGTATAATCACACTGAGTTTCTGTCTTATTTACTGAAATAAATTATTTATCATTGATGCTTTAAATATCATCGAATGTTACACATATTTACTGCATAACTGTTCAATAAGAAGTACGTGTTACATTGTAGTTAATTTAGTGATACCAGATCACAGAAGATTAAATTAACATTCTCTTGTAACTAAAAGTACACTTTCACGACCTAGATGGAAATGAACAAACCATCACGAAAGGTTGAGGTGTAAGGCTCAGATTGACCTATCTTGACCAAGAGATTACACCAGTGCATCATCGTGCACTGAACAGGACCTGCAGGAGGACAAATTCTTCAGCACTGAAAATAGAAGAATTAGACCTCAGTGGTTCATTATTTCTTAATCTCCGTCCCTTAAATAGGATCGTGTGTAATCAATAGCCGTTGCTTTGACTTACGATGGGAAGAGGATCATTGAGATTCAATACCTTGTATCTTGGGCAATGATACTAAGATTTAATACAGGGAAACGTGTGCAAGTACGCTTGTTTGATTTGTCCCCTTGGGAGGCTCATAAGATTTATCATGTCAAATCTTGCAAGTGGAATTTATTTCCGGCATGGATAATAATGTTGAGCCATTCCTTAACCAAGGAAAAAGATGTTAATTAATATAAAGCTATTTCAGTGGCTTGAATTAATTAATGGACTAGATAATCTTAAACACGGTAAATAATAACCAGGAGCCACATTAACAGTAATATGGGTTAAGATGGATAGTGCAATATTAATTATGTAGTGGGATTAATTAATATTTATGGGCTTGAATAATATTGTGGCTCAATATTGAAAATTCAAAGTCCATTGGAAGGTCAAATCTTAATTCTCCTAAAGGCCCCCTAAGTAGCCCAAACATAAAGTCCAATAACTGAAAAAGGTGTTTAAAATAAAATAAATTATTGTTGCCTAATTTTTCCTAAAATTTCAAAAAATATGAATAAAAGAGGGAGAAAGATTTTCTTTGAATTTTGTTATAGAATGAAGATAAGTATTCTTGGAATACAAGATTATCTCATTAAATTCAAGAAATCTCCCACTTGGCTATTCATAGAGGAATTTTCGAAAATTTCATAACTTAAGGAGGAGGAGATTTTATTTGGGAGATATATTGGGAAATATAATATATTTGATATATCCAAAATTGTTTCTTGGAGAAGAAGCAAGAAAATTTCCCAATCTCCCTAAATCCCCAAATTTTCGTCTCCCCCTTGTATTATAAATAGGGGATGAATTTTTCATCCCCAATGCAATTCCATGTGTTGGAAAAATTAGAAATCCACAAAGGTGGTGCAACATAAAATTTATTTTTCCCTTTTGTTAATTGTTTGCGAGTGTCCTTCCACCGGATTGACGAGCAAGGGCTTGGGAATACTTGGAAAGGCTCTTTGGTGTGTTCGTGTGAACGGGATCTGCCTTCTAGACGATTCCCACTTCAAGAGGTTAGTTCACGTAAACTCCTAGTTATTCTGCATGCGTAGGATTTACGTGACGAACTTGTATGCATGATTTGTTGTTGTATTATTATTTGAATTAATATAGGATTAATTCATGCTAGTAATAATTGTCAGAATTAAATTTGTATTTAAATTCATCCCGAATAGATCCGGGCACACTATTCCCCAACAACTTCATCACTTTTACTGACGATTTCTCTAGATACGGGTATGTGTATCTTATGAAACACAAATCCAAATCTTTTGAGAAATTCAAAGAGTATAAAGCTGAAGTAGAGAAGCAACTTGGTAAGAGTATCAAGACTCTCTAATCAGATCAAGGAGGTGAATACCTTAGCCATGAATTCACTGATTACAAGTTGCATGGAATCCAATCACTATGGACTCCTCCCGGAACACCTCAGATGAATGGTGTGTCCGAAGGGAGAAACCGAACCTTGTTGGACATGGTGAGGTCCATGATGAGTTTTTCCTCTCTTCCGACATTCTTATGGGGATAGCGTTACAAACATCAAATCTACATTTTGAATAGGATTCCATCTAAATCGGTTGATCATACACCATATGAACTATGGTGTGGCAAGAAGCCAACTTTTACACATATCAAAACATGGGGTTCCGTCCAATCATTGTGAAAAAGATGCTTACTAATAAGTTGGAATCCAAAGGTGAAAAGGGTTACTTTGTGGGATATCTTAAGGTAACTAAAGGATATTACTTCTATCTACCTGAGAAACAAACAGTTGTTTCTAGGCAGGCCAACTTTCTTGAAGATAATTTTATCCTCAAGGAACAAGACCGTAAGATGATAGAACTTAAAGAAATTCAAGTACCACAAATGAACAAAGAGACTGATATCTTGTCAAAGCAACATGACAAGGAATCAGTGGGAGCATTCAACGACTTTCACGGTGGTTGTCTTTCACTAGGTGATCGTCTTTCAGTGGTGGGAGAATAATTGGAGTAAGATTGCTAGTGCAAGAACCTCCAAGTGGGCTGAATGAGAACATCATAGTTCAAACTCCCGCCCAAGAGGCATCTGAAAGTGTAGCTCTTGAGGACTCCCCGGACATTGATGAAATCAATGCACCACAAAATTTTCACGATCGGAATGTACGGCCTGCACAACCACAGCTCTGTAAGTCAATTAAGAATCGTAATCCGCCCATTAGATACAATTACCTCTTGGAGGAACTCGATAATATGGACATACCGGATAAGGACGATCCTAATACTTATTCTGAAGCAATATCAGATATTGATTCAGGGAAGTGACATGGAGCCATGAAATTCGAGATGGACTCGATGTACACCAATCAAGTCTGGGACTTGGTTGAGTTGCTGTAGGTCCCGAACGGGTTTAGTGAGGGCAGAAGTCTAGAGGGGAGGGGTGAATAGACTTCTGAAAACTTTTCGTTCAGAGTGTGTGAGGGCGCTTAGCCCGATTAGAGTCTTAGTGAATCGGTTTAGGTGATAACCAACTTACTGATCGCCTGAAGCAGATCAGTTCGGTAACTATCAGTATAACTGATGTGTGCGGAAGCTTAAGTTTTACCCGTGTGAAAAACCGGTTTTTGATAAATCGATTCCAAGATTAATCTTTTAATCGGTTAATGTAAGTGTCAATTCGATCGATCGAAGCTTGGTGCTAGCTGATCTCAACTTGGAATATGTATGCGCTTTAAAGGTTGTGTGCGATTAAGTGAACAGTTAATCAAAGCAGTAGTGGCACACAAGATTTATAGTGGTTCGGACAAACCAGTCCTACGTCCACTCTTCCCTATCAAAAGGGGCACCGACTTAACCAACTGGACTCTGTTTTATGTGTAAGTCCAACACAGTACACCAACTAGATGTTTAAAGAGTTCACACTCAACCGATCCCAGAAATCAGAACTAGAAACCCTAGTCTGAAATCTTGCTAAACAACTTAACCTAACTTGGGGGTTTGGGTAAGATTGTTGAGGTTCCAACTATGAAATCTTTTCTTGCGTATAAGTAGCCTAATCAGCTAGATGAAAAGATTTCTATGCTAAGAACTTATGGGATGAACACTTAATAAAAATATTCTTCTTGAACGTGTTCTTGTGCGGAAATCTGAAATTAGCTTGAGCTTCTTGATTGTTCAGCGTTTTCGTTTGTTATTTCCGTGTTTCACTCTAAAGTGTAATCCCATATATATAGACCTTGAAATCAAAGAGCCGTTGGAGAGCAATTTGAACTTCAGGCTATATTTGGTAGACTTGCAGGCTTGATGTGACTAGCGGAACGGCATGGCCAAAAGTGAATTTGTACTTTGTAGCCAAGTTCTGAGAGGCAAAATCAAATCCCGCAATTGCTTGGCTCCGATCATCGTGTCTTGTTCTTATTGGATAGCGGACTTACTTTTTTTTCAAAGGTCTTTGTTCTTCCAACTAAGCCTCGACATTCTTCTTGTTCGGATCATAGGCGTATGATCGGGTGAAACATCGATTTCACTGGTGAAATGACCGATCGATCTGGTGAATCGATCTACTGATAGAGTCTTCAGATGCCGGTTGACTTAGCTTCAACTAGCAGACCCGGCTGATGTAGGTCTTCTGGTCTGATCTTTGAGCATCCTGAGTTTGAGCTTCATGACTTCAGCGGAGATATCTGACTAGATCAGATCGATCTGATCTTCTGTTCTTTTCTAGTGTTCCGCCCGGCCGGATATCGACTTGTTCTTTGAGTCTTCAGATCTGACCTATACATATTGAGTTCCCCCTCAATATGTGACCTATCTATTACATCAGTTGTTCTATACAGTAATTATCAACTAGTCTCCTATTTGGATTTACAAAGAAGCATCAAATAAACATATATTACCAGATTCTGTTTTTCGAAAGGATGATTTTGAAACTTAGGAAAACACTTTGAATCTGAGAGAAATAATCTGGAGTTTTCAGAGAATAGATCGCAAGTTTGTGAAATGGAAAACTCTGGTCTGTTTTTGATGAACTTTATAAAGACGAAGAGGGAAGAATAAGACACGATTTTGAAGCTCAACCGTTTGAAAAGATTAAACGCTCCAGATTAAGCGGTTTTGATCGTAGGGTCAGGAAAGGCACGTACGAAAAACTTTTGGATTTTAAAAGCACGTTTAATAGCAGTTAATACATGTACCCCACGTCCGCATTAAATGATTTGCAGAGAATACGTCACACGGATAATGAGTTCAGTAAGGTAAACAATATCCGATAAGATCCGATAAATAAGTAAAGAACAAGAGAAAAGAAAAGCGTATCTGGTTGACTGATATTGTAATCAGTCAATACTACTTGTCCATGTTGATACCAATTGTTGATCTTAGTATTCTGCCTAAGCCTTAAAATTTCCCAACTGATCCTTTCAACTGATCTTCTTCATTTGCATCTGATTTGTTGTGGTTTCAAGCTCAACTGATCTTCCTTGATTACGTCTGATTTCCTTCTGATCCTCCTTTATTAGTTGAAGTTCCCCCTTCAACTGATATTTCTGTTTTTCCCATAGACTGATGCATCTGAGTTTTGTAGTTTTAAGCTCAGCTGATCTTCCTTATCTGATCAGCTCCGAATGTATCAGATTTTGATTGTCCTAATCTGATTCTTCTCAGATCAAGTCAATTCTTGGAATAAGTGTTACCGCCAAAACTTAGTCTAGAATAGTAGTCTCTATTCCCTAAGTTGGTGCGATTTGACATGCGTAATTATCGTCTGAATCTCTCGATATGTCAATCCGCCGTAAATTTATCCAATCATCAGTCGCGTGATTCCTACACGCTGTCCTTTTGGTGCAAATTTCTCTAAAAGGTTTTGAAAACTTGAATTTGCATTTGCACCCTTGCTTGACCTCTATAAATTGGACCAATTATTTTACACAACATAACCCATTCACCATACTTATTTTCTTTGTAAAATCATGTATCCTGGTGAACCCTTATTTCCGGTTATAATTCCGGCAAATATTTTTACCCCTTTTTCAATGAATTCAGCTTCTCAAATCAACCCTTTGCGTCCCTTATTGCTGTTTTCGTTATCGTCAAAGATTTCACATACGATTGTTGCAAAGCTTCTCTACCACCATGGAGGCGGGCCTGCTGTTGCAACTGAGAAGACATTTCTCCTAACCGTATGCACCTTGTGTGTCTATCGTTATGACGTAACTACCATCAACAGACTTAGTCTGAAAATGAACGTGAGTTTGATATGCGATCTTGATCAGCCAACAACTGATCTTCGTATATCATCTCACCATTTAACAGCTGGAGAGCCCACAGACTCTTTCTTAGGGCTCCTGGCTTAAAAATCCTATCAAGGCCGCTGTCGCTCCATTTTTCTTGATCTTCAGCCTCTGCGAGCGCCTTGATATATTCTTTCTTTAAAGCCTCTCTCACCCTTGTTAAGTGGGGGAAAAAGAGAGCATCAGATTTAAAATCTCTCTCTCTCCCTGCTCCACTTGGGTTAGGATGAGGGTTTAGGGTTATAGGTTTAGGGTTTAGGGTTATTACTAATGTACTGACCTCCGGGTCCTTTGTACTTGTATCTTGTAATGTAACCTGACCTTCGGGTCTTTATCAATGAAAAGTTCTATTATTCCATTGTTGTGTAAAATTCCTGTATCTTTATGCGATTTTAAGCTTTAATCTTGTGAAAATCACTTGTAAATCTTGCTTGTTTGAATATCAGCTTAATCGACTCATAAAGATGTAAAGTAACCCAACTGATTTAATCAGATATTCCTTTTAAAAAGAAATATTTCCTTTAATCGATAAACCTTAAATCGATCGGTTCTTTTAATCCCGATAATCCCAGTAGATCCGACGATTTCTCACATCGGTTCCTTGATCGATCTTCCGATCGATTGAGATACCAAACTCAATCGATTTCTTTCAACTTTAGTTAGTCTCTTAACCAAATTGGTTACGAGATCATTCCACAAACATTTTAGGTGCATTTTCTCCAAGATCCAGAAGTCCTAGCTCATTGCATAATTCTCTGAATCTTATCTCAGCTAGTGGCTTGGTTAGAATATCAGCTTTCTGTATGTCAGTATGAATCTTCTCCATTCTGATATTCTTCTTTTCAACATGATCTCTTATAAAATGGTGTCTGACATCCACATGCTTGCATCTTGTGTGTAGAACGGGATTCTGAGTGATTGCAATAGACTATTATCATCACGCAGAAAATAGGTACATTGTTAGCTTCAATGTTATAATCCCTCAGCTGCTGACTAAGCCAGAGCAGTTGGGAACAACAGCTTCCTGCAGCCATATATTCTGCTTCAGTAGTAGATGTCGTTAATCGATGTCCGCTTTTTGAAAACCACGAGATCGGGTTTTACTTCCTAAGAACTGACATGTTCCTGAGGTGGATTTTCTGTCAATCTTGCAACCTCCATAATCAGAATCAGAATACCCACTAAGCTCTAGATTATCATCTGATGGGTAAAATAAACCAAGATTTACCGTCCCCTTCAGATACTTAAGAATCCGCTTAGCTGCTTCTAGGTGGCTTATCATTGGATTTGCCTGAAATCTGGCACATACACCTACTCTGCGAAGGTTATATATCCGTTCACGGGCGATCGGGTATAGTAGAGATCCAATGAGAGCCCTATATTCCTTCTGATTTGTTTTCTGACCATCCTCATCTGGATCCATCTTGAATCCAATCATCATAGGAATTTTGGCTTCCTTACAATTTTGAACTCCAAATTTAGCCAATAAATTCCTAGTGTACTTTTGCTTGGCGATGAATATCCTTCCGCACTTTGCTTTTACTTGAAGACCCGAAAAGTAATTCATCGACCCATCATGGACATCTCGAACTTCCCTTGCATCGGTTCTTTGAATCTTTCACATAGACTCTTATTAGGAGATCCAAAGATGATGTCGCCCACGTGAATCTGAACCATCGAAATATCTTTTCCATCTTCTATTCTCGAATAAGGTTCGTCATTTTATCGCCTTTAGTGAACCCACTATTGATCAAGAACCGAGAGAGTGTATCATACCAAGCTCGAGGAGCTTGTTTCGAACCATAGAGAGCTTTTCTTAAACGGTACACTTGGTTCCCTTTTCAAAGCCCGGAGTTTGTTCGACATAAACTTCCTCTGCTAGTATCCCGCTTTAAGAAAGCACTCTTTACGCCCATCCGATACCACGATGAACCCTCTCGTGGGAAGCATATGCGAAACAAATGAATGGCTTCTAAGCGGCGGCCCGGTGCAAAGGTCTCATCATAATCAATTCCTTCTGATTGTGAATACCCCTTAGCAACAAGTCTTGCCTTATTTCTGGTGATGACGTTTTTCTCATCTCTCTTGTTCTTGAATACCCACTTCGTGCCAATAACGTCTTGATGACTTGTCCATCTACCGGTTCCCAAACTTGATTTACGTCGAATCGTTCCACTCTTCTTCCTGCATGGCTAGAATCCAAATTAAGTCTTTGTAGAAACTTCCTCTATTGTTGTTGGTTCCTTCATAGACGGATAATGAAAGAATACATGGCACTTTCACCAATCTGAAATCTAGTTTTAACTTTATCAGATGGGTCTCCGATTATCAGATCAGTTGGATGACTGGTTATCCAGGTCCTTCTGTTCTGATTTGCGTTTTGGAGAACATCGTCTGTTTCTGATAAAATTTCATTACTAGTGCTTGGGAGTGGTGCAGAGTTATGGTCCACTTGATAAGAACAAGTCTCAGCTGATGTTGGACTCATCATGTGTCGATGTCTGTTAAGTGGAAACTTCAGATGTTCCCCCTGAACCGGATGGTTCGGTTGATCTTATCTCACCACCGACTTCTTCATCGACAATTTTTCATACCTTAGGATCTGAATGATCTGGTGAATCAGCTAGATCTGGAATGTATATCGTTACAGTTTCTGATTCTTTTTCCTTGATCGTTAGCTGATCCATTTTCCTAACATCGTGTTCTTGTTGATCGTGTACATCTTGTTCTCATGGCAGATTTCTCTTGATCGTAAGATGCTTCATCAAAGACTACATGGTGTTTCTTCCACAAGTAGGGTTAAATCATTGTAGACCCCGAAAGCCTTGCTAGATGAGGAATATCCTAGAAATATACCCTCATCTGACTTGGCCTCAAAAGTCTTCAACTGACTCTTCCCATTGTTGTGTATGAGGCACTTACACCCAAAAACATGGAAGTAAGAGACACGAGGTTTTCTGTCCTTCCACAGTTCATAGGGTGTTTTGTAGTGAGCCTTAGTCAGAAGACATCTGTTCTGAGTATGGCATGCGGTGTTGATTGCTTCTGCCCAGAAACGGCTTGGTATCGCATGTTCAGCTAACATTGTGCGAGCAGCTTCTTTGAGAGTTCTGTTCTCCGCTTCACTCTCCATTTTGTTGAGGCGTCCTCGCGGTGATGTTTCATCTTTGATAACAAACTTAGAGCAAAAATCAAGAATAAAGGAGTTCGAAATTCATGCCTTTTATCTCGATCGATTTTTACTACACTGACACCCTTCTCATTTTGTAATCGTTTTAGCAGCTCGGGTATCTTCGTAGTCGTCTCATTCTCTTCTTGTGTAAGAATATAACCTAGGTAAACTTGGAATAATCATCCACGATTACTAGAGTATATTTGCGTCTGTTGAGACTGACTGGTGTAACTGGTCCGAATAGATCCATATGAAGCAGTTGCGATAAATCATTTGGATGCCGGTCCTGGAATTCCCTTGAATGAAGCTTTGACCTGTTTTCCTTTCTGACATGCAGTACATGTCTGATCCTTTGAAAATACTTCATTCGGAAGTCCTTCTACTAGAGACATCCTTGCTATTTTGTTAAGAGTTTTAAAGTTCAGATGGCTCATTCTTTTGTGCCAGAGCCAACTGCTACTTTTGGAACTCTTGACAATTAGGCATGCATTTCTTGGGCAACTGTTCCAATCACCGTAGATCGTCCCTTTCCTTGAACCAGTTAGCAAAATCATTGAGTGGCTCGATTCTTGATAGTGCATTGATCGACGAGAACTCAACACCGAATCCGTTGTCGCAGAATTGTGAAACCGATAATAGGTTGTGCTTTAGACCTTCGTCATCTGAAACTCCAGTTATTTTGTACATCGTCATTCTCTAAGGTTCCAACCCTTTGGTATAGCCAAAGTTATCATCACCGAAGAGTACACGCGGCCCTTTCGTTCTATGTTCTAGAGCCTGAGGAGATGTTTGCATCCAAATATGTGCCTTGAGCATCCACTATCGATGTACCGGATAGTTGCTTGCACACCTCCTTTGTTGGCGGACCAGCACGAACCCTCGCAATCGGATCGGGCTTTAGGTACCCCTTTTGGATTGGGTCCCGAGGGGTTAGGATTAGTTTTGGGAAGCCATACAAACAGAAAGCACTTCTATTGTGATCTGTTAGATCGAAGGCCCGATTTGTCTCCCATATACTGTCAACATAATCATACATCTCTTTTTATATGCTTTCTGTTTTTGTATGATTATTAGTGTGAACCTTGGATGAATTAGAAGATTTGGAATTTTCTTTTTCTGTTTGTCTTCTTCTTATCCAGTGTGGTTTAGGTGCAGCAGCCCTAGATTTCTGATTATAGGGGTAGGTACGACTGCTACCATTAAAAGATTCATATCTTTTAGGCATAGGTGGTTTTTAGTTTTTACGAAGCATGCTTATTAGGCAGCTGACCTTGATTGGGTCTCAGATTGTACTTCCTTTTTACAGGTTGTCTTTTCTGATTGATTCTCGATCTGTTGATTAGGTTGAGGTTTCTTCAGAAGAACTGGGTTCTTCTGTTGATTTCTCGGCTGATGCTTTACCAGTTGGGGTCCATTTCTGTTCCCCTTCTGGTTAGGCACCTGCCTTACCTGCTCAACTGATCCTTTTCCCTTATTAGATACATATTTGGCTTTTGATGTATCTTTGTCAGAAACTCGTCTGAATACACCTTTTTGAGATGAATCAGCCGGGGCTTTTGAGGATGTGGAAGGGTTGTCATAGCCAAGTCCCTTCTTATTAATCGTTGTTCGAAAATAGGCGTTCATGTCTTGAACGGTTTTAGATGATTTTGAAAAAACCTCCATTTTCTTACGCAGATTATCCTCAGATGATTTTAGACTTTCATGCTCTTGGAACAGCTCATCGAATTTAGCTTGTAGGATTTTGAAGTCATCAGCTTGCTGTTTGTTAATTGCCAGCTGATCTTTGATCTGCTTCTCCTGATCAGAAGCTTTAACTTTGAGAATTTTAAATTCCTCAGTTGCCTTCGGCGAAAGTTGAAATTGATCTAAGTTCAGAGGCTTTACATAGATCATTTTCTTTAGCAAGCTGATTATTTCTGGTCCTCAGCTTATCATTTTCAGCTTCCACTATTGCATAAGTGTCTACTGCATTTGAGAGATCTTCAAGCAATTGCTCAGAGTAGAGCTGCAGGTCGATCTCCCCAGCAGGTGTGCTAATGATAGCAGGTGTAGAAGCGAACGAAGTAGGTTTGGAGGTTACCTCAGATTGGTCCTCCCTGGCCATCAGGCAGATCTCATCATCGTCTGAAGAGAATATCAGATCTTCATTTTCATAGAAGTCAACAAAGATCTTTCTTGATCGGTGAAGTCTTCTCTGAGAGGAGTATCCAGAGTCCTCGAGGGCGATAGGAATCGTCAATTCTGTCGACGCTAGAACCATGGCTCTTCCTGTCTTTATAACGTTGCTCTCTTACGTTCCTCTTTTCTTCCCTTTCTCTTGGCGTCAGTGCAGGCGTCTGCTTTATAGTGACCTCCAGCTTCTCCACGGTTGAAGCATGCTCCTTGATCCACCGTTCCTTTCCTTCCAGGTGAATCACTCCGTCTGTATGACCTATCAGGTGATTTCCCTTTCTGATAGTAGTCTGAGCTTCTTCTATCTGATTGGTTATCTCTTCCTTCCTCCGTCTGACTATCTCTTTTCCTTTCATCTCTGCGATCCTTCGATCATCGGATCTGGTTCTTCTACGGAGATCTGTTGGGTGATCTCCTATCTCGCCCCTCGGCTATGTTGATAGTCCTTATAGAATCTTCGATACTTACCAAGTTGGACGTTTGATTTCTCAAGCTTTCTGGTAAGCAGAGCGATCTGTTCTGCCTGACTCACTATATTCCCAACAGGTTCGTTGGCCTTCGTTCTGCTGCTGGTTGCCTTAAAAGCAACTGATTTTGAAGTTGAGGCTTCAGCGGGCACCTCATCTTCATCCGCTTGTCCTCTCTCAATCAAATCGAACTCGTGAGCTTTAAGGCTCAAGAACAAGCTGCTTGGCTTCATTTTTGAGATGTCTTGGCAATCCTTGATCACCGTGACCTTCATATCCCACTTCTTGGTGAGAGACCTTAGAATTTTGTAGTTGATATCTTTATCAGACATCTCTCTACCAAGTTCTCGAAGCTTGTTTATAGACATTGTAATTCTTCCATCGAGTTCGTTGATGGTTTCGTTGGGCAGCATCTTCAGTTTCTCGAACTTCACCAGTTCGGCTTGTAGACTACCTTTGTCTTTTATCATTCATTCCCTCGCATATTTTTTCAAAATTTAGTATATCCCACATTGCTTTCGCAGATTTGAGATACTTAATCTTTTCTTTGGTGACCTTATCCATTGTTTTCATGATAATATGCCGTGCGATAGTATCTAGAGTATGCAGTTTCCTCTCTTCTGCATCCATCAAGGCTGGGCTTTTTAAATGAGACTTCCCGGGCAAAGTCTCATCTCTCCTCCGACTGCTGGGTTGTCGTGATAAATAATGATGGGTCCTCTTTCGATGACTTCCATCATTCTCCCACTGATCGAGCCTAGATGGTTGGACATATATATGGCCCAATCTGCATACTCATCGATTGAGAACTTCGGCAGATCATGATACATACCTGAGGTGTTATCCATCTCTGAGTGATTTTGGAAAATGAATGAGTTTTAAAAAACGGTTTTTCAAGATCGATTCGATTGACCACAAAGATTCTTCCTCAAGAATCGATGATACCGAGTCGATTAGTGCAGAGAACCAACCGCTCGATACCACTTGTAGGTCCCAAACGGGTTTAGTGAGGCGTAAGTCTAGAGGGAGGGTGAATAGACTTCAAAAACTTTTCGTCTTGGTCGGTGTGAGGCGATTAGCTTTGATTAGAGTCGCGGTAGTGAATCGATTTTGGTGATAACCAACTTCTTGATCGCTGAAGCGGATCGGTTCGGTATATCAATTTAACCGATGTGTCGCGGAAGCTTAAGTTTTACCCGTGTGAAAAACCGGTTTTGATAAATCGATTCCAAGATTAATCTTTTAATCGGTTAACGAAGTGTCAGAAATACGATCGGATCGAAGTTTGGTGCTAAAGGATCTCAACTTGGAATATGTATGCGCTTTAAAGGTTGTGTGCGATTAAGTGAACAGTTAATCAAAGCAAAGAGTGGCACACAAGATTTATAGTGGTTCGGACAAACCAAATCCCCACGTCCCACTCTTCCCTATCAAAAGGGGCACCGACTTAACCAATCGGGACTCTGTTTTTATGTGTAAGTCCAACACAGTACACCAACTAGATGTTTAAAGAGTTCACACTCAACCGATCCCAGAAATCAGAACTAGAAACCCTAGTCTGAAATCTTGCTAAACAACTTAACCTAACTTGGGGGTTTGGGTAAGATTGTTGAGGTTCCAACTATGAAATCTTTTCTTTAGCAGATAAGTAGCCTAATCACTAGATGAAAAGATTTCTATGCTAAGAACTTATGGGATGAACATTTAATAAAAATATTCTTCTTGAACGTGTTCTTGTGCGGAAATCTGATATTAGCTTGAGCTTCTTGATTGTTCAGCGTTTTCGTTTGTTATTTCCGTGTTTCACTCTAAAGTGTAATCCCATATATATAGACCTTGAAATCAAAGAGCCGTTGGAGAGCAATTTGAACTTCAGGCTATATTTGGTAGACTTGCAGGCTTGATGTGACTAGCTTCAGGAACGGCATGGCCGAAAAGCGTGAATTTGTACTTTGTAGCCGTTCTGAGAGAGGCAAAATCAAATCCCGCAATTGCGGCTCCGATCATACGTGTCTTGTTCTTATTGGATAACGGACTTACTTTTTCAAAGGTTTGTTCTTCCAACTAAGCCCCGACATTCTTCTTGTTCGGATCATAGGCGTATGATCGGGTGAAACATCGATTTCACGGTGAGTGACTTTGATCGATCTGGCCGATCGATCTACTGATAGAGTCTTCGGATGCTTGGGTTGACTTAGCTTCAACTAGCGTAATCCGGTGATGTAGGTCTTCCGTCCGATCTTTGAGTATCCTGAGTTTGAGCTTCATGACTTCAGTTGAGATATCTGACTAGATCAGATCGATCTGATCTTCTGTTCTTTTCTAGCGTTCCGGCCTGTCGGATATCAGCTTGTTCTTTGAGTCTTCAGATCTGACCTATACATATTGAGTTCCCCCTCAATATGTGACCTATCTATTACATCAGTTGTTCTATACAGTAATTATCAACTGGTCTCCTATGCAGGTAATATAAACATCAGTCAGCTAACAGGTTTGACTGGTCCTATTACATGTGTTGTTGGAACTTTCATCAAAACTATAAATTTCCCAACAGTTGCCTAAAGGGGTTAGACCCACATGTTGCAATTGAGTCTTCAAGTGTAAGACTGATGCAAACGGCAAAGTACAAATCTATAAAGCTAGGTTGGTGGCAAAGGGTTATAGTCAACGCAAATGCATTGACTGTGATGAGACCTTCTCACCAGTTGCAAAGATAGAGTCCATTCATTTTACTTGCGATAGCAGCACACAATGATTATGAGATTTGGCAGATGGATGTCAAAACAATTTTCCTCAATGGAAACATTGATAAGGAAGTGTTTATGATTTATCCGGAAGGTTTTATATCTAAGCTAAATTCTAATCTAGTACGCTAGCTTAAACAATCCATTTATGGATTGAAGCAAGCTTCTAGGAGTTGGAATATCCGTTTTGATGAGGCTATCAAGTTTTTTACTTCATCAGAAATTCGGAAGATCCTTACGTTCATTGTAAACTAAACGGGAAGAATATTATTTTCATAATCGTGTATGTAAATGACATATTGATTTTGGGAAACAATATCAAGTTATGCAGTCCGTTAAAGATTTGTTGTTAAAGACTTTCACGATGAAGGGTCTTGGTGAAGTCTGCTACATCCTAGGGATCAAGATCCATAAGGATAGATCTAAGAGGATGTTGGGGTTATCACAGCCCACCTATGTAGATAAGGTGTTGAAGCGTTTTGCGATGAAGAACTTTAAGAGAGGGTCTATGCAAGCAAATCATGGGATAAAGCTATCAAAGAAGGATTGTTCTTCTGTTGAAGCTGATATCAAGCACATGAAAGATGTCCCATATGCATATGCAATTGGGTCAATCATGTACGCCATGACTTGCACTAGGCCAAGCTTGGCCTACGCTATCAACATCACTGGTAGATACCAACAGAATCCGAGCGAGTCTCACTGGATTACTGTCAAGACCATTCTAAAGTATCTTAGACGAACTAAAAAATGTTTCCCTGTCTATGGTGGACAGTCAGAACTAGTGGTGACTGGTTATGCTGACACAAGTTTTCAACCCGACTGTGATGATTATAAATCACAGTCAGGTTACGTTTCACTCTCAATGATGAGGCGGTCAGTTGGAATAGTTCCAAGCAATTCGACCGCAGATTCAACAACGAAGCTGAGTACATTGCTGTATCAGAAGCCCCAAGGAGGATGTCTGGATTTTATATTTCTTAAGAGAACTAGGGGTAGTTCTGAGTGCCAGTTGTCTAATAAAATTGTATTGAGACAACGCTGGTGCGATTGCACAAGCAAAGGAACCACAATCAATAAACAGAAGCAAACATATACCCGAGCTTATGATTTGATCCGAAAGATCATAACGATAGGAGAAATAGAATTAAAACGTATTCTCATATATTTTGTTGGTCCCGGTGCTAACGAGTCTCACACGTGTATGGGGGGGGAATACACGTGTTAAGTGATTTTTAAAACTTTTCTCTCACTGAGGTCAGATGGGTCAGGTTGTCCTGATGATTTGGCCCTGAGAAGCATAGATTGCCCTGAGTCAAAGTCTCATCGAGACAATGATCCCGAAATTTTTTTGAAGCTTCAGATTAGCCCAACTGAGCCTGAGTTTTATCGAGATCCTCGAGCCGCTTGGATCGAGATAATTATCTTCTTGAACCCTCGGTAGAGAGTTTGTTCGGGTTTGGTAACTATCTGTTTTTGGTACTCAAGTGTCTTGAATGGTTGGCCCTAAGTTTATACTGCTTTTAGCTTTTGTTTGAAAATCTTCCTTTTAATGAAACAAAGATTAAGATCGTGATCGGTTGATGCAAGTTCGATGATTGGTTCCAATCAATATCGATGAATTATGCTTTCAAAGGAAAAAACATGCAACCGATAATAATGCAAAGACATAAAGCAAAACAACACAAAGAATTATAGTGGTTCGTAGACTCAAGCTCCTACGCCCACTCTCTCTCGACCTTCGTGAGAAATTCCTTAACCACTTCCTAAAGCTTTACGGGCGACTCACACCGCAGCCTTACTCACTTTTCTACCTTGAGTTTTCTCGGGCCGACTCACCGCGATTTTACTAACTCAACACACACAAGTGTTCAGACTACCACAAGTAGCTTACTAACTTCTTCCCTAGAGTTTTCTGGCTAACTCACTGTAGCTTACTAACTCTTTACAACTCCAACTCACCAACAAAACACACTCAAACTACCTTACAAAGGGTTTGGGTTTCTGGTTGGTTTCCAACTAGGATGAGATATCCTTTACAATAAGAACAATGCAAAGGCTAGGATATCTCTACTAAGCTTTGGATATATCTTATCAATCTAGGCTTAGTGAATGAGCTCTCTTCAATGTGAAACACTTGGGAAATTCTAGGTTTTTCGAGTGCTTCAATTTGCAGTAATACGAATGAGCTCTTGAGTTGCTTTCAAATTTCCCGTGACCTCTTAATGTAAAGGGTCACTAGTATTTATAGGCAACTTCACCAAGGTCACTCTTGAAAAACTATCCGTTGGAGGAGATAGCTTCATGAGTTTCCTCTTATGGTGTTTGATGAACGACTATTTTTAGGGTTTGAATACTCCCTTGCATGTTTTAGGAAATATGCCTTCATGTAGCCAATCACCACTTTTTGCGATGCGAACATAAGTACTACTTGACATGCTTCAATGACTGTCGCTTTTCGATTGTCGATAAAAATGCAGTGTTGTCTTCCTCTGATTGGCTCTTGTCTTCAGTAAATGTAGACAAACATAACGACTCTTTTTGGTCAATCTCTCTGAGTGAGATAAACTTAAACAACACTTGGACTTAGTTCCTTTTGTCTGCATGTGAATGTCTGGGGCAATATCTATTTTTCTGAATATTCGCGTTTTTCTCAGTTTTGTAGTCTTCAGATAGATATTATTCAGTGCCTCGGAACATTCAGGTTATCTTTTGTATTCATGTCTTCTTGAGTCTTGATAACTCTTTGGGTCTTCGATATCTTACGAGTCTTGATATCTTCTCGAGTCTTGATGTCTTACGAGTCTTGATGTCTTTTGAGTCTTGATGTCTTGAGTCTTGATGTCTTGATGACATCTTGAGTCTTTAGTGACATACTGAGTCTTTAGTGTCTTGACAACTTCACGAGTCTTGAAACTTCTTGAGTCTTGAGTTTCTTGAAACTTCTCGAGTTTTGATTTCTTGAAACTTCTTGAGTCTTCGATTTCTTCAAAAACTTATCGAGTCTTCGATTTTGAGAATCTAACCTGATCTATATCTGCTGACTATACATGGTGCAGATAACTTCTTGAACACTCTATACTGAATCCTGACTCAGTCTATCAAGATTATTTTGAACATGTCATACTCAGGGGTTTTGGGATCTAATCAAAATCTCTTTATTAAATTCATCTCCCAACAATTTCCCCCTTTTTGATGATGCCAAAACCATCTTGTTACAACAACCTAACCTATACTCAGGTTTCAGTTTTTCTATTACAATCCAAAATGGCAATTCTCAACAATTTCAAAACATAAGGCATATCAAACATAAAAGACATGTAAAAAGATAATGAGATATTATCTTTGAGCATAAAGATAAATTTTCATTGATTGTAAGATCAGAGTTACAGATTACAATGAAAAACAAAAACAAAAACAGAAGTACAAAGAGTCTTCAGTCTTCATCAACTTCATCCTTAGGCACCTCCAGGTTGAACATCCCATAATATCTCTTCTTCAGTTCATCCCTTGCTTTGATGATATCTGGGTTGTTTCCTGTTAGGCAAAGTTGGATGGCATACTGAGCAATCTCTTGAGAAATGACTGTCTCATTCACATAACCATTTTCAAGTCTTGGAGCTGGGTAAGTATATGGACCAGGGGCAACTATCTGCGTATTTCCTTCATCTGCCAAGTTAATCCAACTTTGCAGGTACTTAGGATAGAATGTCAGAAGGTATTCAATGAAGGCTTCATTCATATCCGAGCTGACCCCCCTCCATTCCCTCAGAATTTCATAGTAGAACCAGAAGGTTCTCTTTATCTCCTCCCACGTATCATTGAACTGAATAGGCATCCATTTGTCAACGTGCGGCCATTTCTGAGCTTTCTCTGTACCCCTCCTCTTGCTCAAGAACTTCTTGAAACCACTTCTTCTTTTCTGCTCTTCTTCTTTCTTTTTCCTGATCACAGGAACACCTGATACAGAAGCAGCAGTTTTCTTTTCTTTTTCCACTTGAAGGGTTTTCAGAGCTTTCTTTGTGTTGAAGACTTCTTTTTCAGCTTCTTCCTCAGATTCTTCAAAATCAATTATCAGTTTCCTCTAAGTAGATTTGGAAGCTTTAACTCTTTTCTTTTTTCTCCTGCTCTACAAATGCCACAACCTTTCTTTTAATAGGTTTGACTTGTTCTTCACTGGCTTGGCTTGTTTCCACCATTCTTCTACCACCCAGTTTCTCAGAAATTGCTTCCTGAATAGTCTGCTCAAATACTTGAGTGTAGATAGGTTCTTCAGCTTCCTTGAATTTGAGCTTCTCAGTGGCTTCCACTTCTTTTAAGGCATCAACAATTATTTTCTCTTCAACTTCTTTCTCAGCCTTTCTCTTCAAGGTCCGTGCCAACAATTCACTAAGTTTGCCACCAGGCCTTTCCCCCTTTTTGGCACCATACCTTGGAAGAAGTTGAGAAAGTGCGGTATCCATATGATATTGCTCTTTGCTTATACAACGCACTTCCCCTGCCAACTGATCGTGCTCATCTTCCAGCCTTCTCATGTGATTTTTGGCTACTGAGAACTCTTCATAAGGAGGTGCAAACTGGTGTGAGAAGACATTTTGCATCATCTCTGTCATCTTGGTCATGAGCATAGAGCCCATTTCCTCAACAGCTGTCTTGATCATTAGATCATTCTTCTCAACCAGCTTTGCTTCAAGATATGCTGTTCTTTCCTGATACATCTGCTTCATCTCTGCATCGAGCTCAGCTTTGACTACATCAACCTTTCCTTCCAAGGTAGTTATTTTATCAGCAAGAGATGTTTGAAGCTGCATCATGTCTGAAGATGAACTCAATGTTTCTAGCTTCTGAGATTGGCTTGCCAATGTTTCTTCTAATTGAGTCACTTTCTCCACCATTGGCACCACCTTCTCCAATTTGTCCAATATACGACTGAAGTCAATCTCTGGAGTATGTAGAACCTTTTCCACCTGAGCTGGGTGCTCCACCTGAGCCTCAGTCTGCATATCAGACATAACATATTTAAAGATAGGAACTTCAGTAGCTTTGGCATAATGTTTAATAGTGCCAAAAGTTACCTGAAGAGTGCTAACTTCAGTCTGAGGATGTGAGATATCAGTCTGACCAGCATCAGTTTGCTTCTCCATCTGAGATTGTTTTTCAGCATCATCTTGTTGGTCCCCCTCTTTATCTTGATCCTTAGAACTGGAGGCATCACCAACAACTTCCCTCCTCTCAGCCACCTTCTTCTTGACTAGCTCATCAAAATCAACATTTTTCATCCTGAGCTTAGTCTTCCTGAATCCAGAGAACTCTGTCAGCACAGCAGTCTCAGCATTCCACCAGTCCTCTCCTCTGAAGGAGTCTATGTTCAGCATCTCTGGAAGAGTCTGATTCAGGATATAGACTGTGGTTCTGAGTCTGAAGAAGAGATCCTGAAGGTCAGGATATGAGCTCAGCTCAGGGTATCTGTCCAGGATGAACCGTTCCCCCTTGCTGCGCCGCTCAGTCTCTTTTGCCTCTCCCTTCTTCATTTTTGGGCTCTCAGGTTCAGTAGGATAAGATTCAGGTGCTGAGGGATCAAGGAATGGTTCACTTAGGAGCGCATCCAAATTCAGTAGATCCTGAGGTTCAGATTGATCTGAGGACTGAACAGGTATCTCCTCAGTAGGAACCTGAGGTCCCTTGAATATTTCCTGAGATATTTTGTCTGAGCTCAGAGATGTTCCGAGTACCTAAGAGAAAACATGTTCCTCAGTTTCTTCCTGTGCAATAGTCACAACCTGAGCCAGAACTTGCAGTGGAGATTTCAGTCCTTGCTGGCCTTCAGGTTGGACTTCCTCAGTGTCATTGACCTCCTCCTCAGTAATAGTTTGAATTTTCCTACGTTTCTGAGGGGCCAGTGTTTTCCTCTTCAGAGTTTCTCCCTTCTCTCTTTTCACGTCCATCAGGGCTTTCCCCCTGGCTTGTTGGGCTTCAATAGCTCCTTCTTCAGCGGTCTCCTCCTGAGACTTCGAGCTTTTCTCCTTCCTTCCTTTCAAAGTCTTCTTAGTTGTAGGTGGCTTGAAGAGAATTTTAGACTTTGGAAAGGGTGAGGAATTGGCGAAGATATCCTCTTCTTCTCTGCACATTTCCAAGATATATGCAATCTTGGTTGCATGAAGGATCTTCCATTTGATAACAACTGGTCCATTCACCTTCTGGACTTGCTTTGCTTGATCACTCACCACTTTGATTAAATAATGTAACCAGTTGAAAGCAGTGGTGGGTGAATCTTCAATCGCCACCATTAATCTCAACTTCGGCGTACTAATCTGTTCAAAGCTGCCAGACCGACTCATTATGCATTTACTCACAATGTCCAGCAAAACTCGATACTTAGGCTTTAAATGCCTTTTATTTATAGTTGCTTCGAACTTAACTGGATGCTCTGCAATCCTATCCAGATATTCTTGCTCCCTACCCATCATATAAACCGTAGGGTCTTCTCCTCTATCGCTCAATTCGTATATGGCATTAAGATTCTTAGGAATGATGTACAATTCCCTAACAAAATCCACATACTTTGAACTATGCTCTAAATGAGAAACTGTAATCTGTGATTCTATACAATCCTCATCATCTAATTTCAAATTCGAGATAAATTCTATTACCTCTTTTGCGTATTCTACCTCTGGTTGATTCGCAACCAGGCAAGTGAGCTTTGCCAATCTAATCATATGTAACGCTTCCTCTTCGTGAGTTGCGTTTGATGAGCTTTAAAGAGATACGACGTATTCATACCAAGGTTTGTTAGAGATAACGAGCTTTTCGTATACAGAGAACGTCATTTTTTTGATAATTTCTGTGAAGGGTTTTGAGAAAGATGATGATTTCTGGGCAATCGAAAGGTTTTTGAAGCAGAGTGTTTTGAGAAGATGAAGGCTTTTGAAATCGGGCTTTGAAGGGATTCTTCAATAGATATATAGGATTTGATTCATGGAAAATCGTATAGATGAAGAAATCGACGGTTGAGATTAAACACTGACTAAATCGGGTATATGAATGGACGATTTTCACAAATATAACGCCGCCAATTTAACCTTATTGGTGATTAATGAACAGTGCATTTAATTACTGTTCCTGCAGACCATTGACTTTCTTCGTGTATTTCAAAGGTCCCGCCCAAATATTCCTTCAGGTGTTATGTTATTTATTGCCAATGATTACTGAGATTCAGTTAGACAATAAATGCATTGCATGAGTCAATACTTCTTCAGACTAATTTCCTACATCAGTCTTACTGAGTTTTGACCTTGATAAAATGTCAGTATAATACTGAGTACTGAAAGGGGTCAGTATAGTACTGAGTACTGAGCGAGGTCAGTATAATACTGAGTACTGATCTTCAGGATATCTGAGTTTCCAAAGACTCAGAGTTTAGTACTTTCAATTTTATCCTGAGTTTCTCAGTAATATCCTGAGAAAACTTCATACATCTGAAAACCTTCAATTTTTCAGATTTGCTTTATACACCTGGATCCAACATCCCTAATTCAACTGATAGTTCCTGAAATCTTGATTCAGCCAAAGGTTTAGTCAAGATATCAGCTCTCTGTTTATCAGTATGAATTTTCACCATCCTGGTGTCTTTCTTCTCAACATGATCTCTGATGAAGTGATGTCTGATATCAACATGCTTACATCTGGTGTGCAATACCGGATTTTGTGTAATTGCAATTGCACTATTATTATCACAAAATATAGGTACTTCATTGGCTATAATCTTATAATCCCTCAATTGTTGTCTGAGCCACATAATCTGTGCACAACAGCTTCCTGCAACCATGTATTCAGCTTCAGTAGTACTGGTTGCTACTGAGGTTTGTTTCTTTGAAAACCATGGTATCAGTTTGCTTCCTAGAAATTGACAAGTTCCTGAAGTGGACTTCCTGTCAATTCTGCAACCACCATAATCAGCATCTGAATAACCAGTTAATTCAAGGTTATCATCAGTTGGATACCATAATCCTCTATTCACTGTGCCCTTTAGATACCTTAGTATCTTTTTGGCAGCTTCCATGTGACTAGTCTTAGGATTAGCTTGGTACCTTGCACATATCCCAACAGCAAAAGTAATGTCAGGTCTACTTGCTGTGAGATAGAGCAATGATCCAATGATCCCTCTATAAACAGTATGATCAACTGATTTGCCTTCAGGATCAGGATCCATCTTGTAGTTAGTATTCATGGGAATTCAAACTGCATTTCAATTCTGAATACCATACTTGGCAATCAGATCTCTTGTATATTTTGCCTGATATGAAAATTCCTTCTTTAGATTGTTTCACCTGATGTCCTAGAAAGAAATTCATCTCCCCCATCATTGACATCTCAAACTTGCCTTTCATCAGTGTAGAAAACTTATCACACAACTGATGATTTGGGGATCCAAAGATAATGTCATCCGTATATATCTGAACAAGTAAGATATCTTTCCCATCTTCTATCCTGAACAAGGTTCTATCCACAATACCTTTGGTAAAACCATGATCAGTAAGAAATTGAGATAGAGTATCATACCATGCTCTGGGTGTTTGCTTTAGACCATACAAGGCTTTCCTGAGCCTGTAAACTTGGTCATTCTTGCAGAAGCCAGGAGGTTGTTCCACATAAACCTCTTCTTTAAGCACACTGTTCAGAAATGCACTTTTTACATCCATCTGATATACTTTAAATTTCATGTGAGCAGCATATGCAAGAAATAATCTAATGGCTTCTAGTCTTGCAACTGGTGCAAAGGTTTCATCATAATCCAAGCCTTCTTCTTGGGAATAACCTTGTGCAACTAGCCTTGCCTTGTTTCTTACAATAATATTATTCTCATTTCTCTTATTCCTGAATACCCACTTAGTTCCAATCACATTGTGCCTCTTAGGTCTATCCACTAACTCCCAGACTTCATTCCTAGCAAACTGATTTAGCTCTTCTTGCATAGCAATAATCCAATTTGCATCCTGTAGAGCTTCATCAATCTCAGTAGGTTCTTTTTCGGATAGGAAGCAGCAGAACAAGGCACTTTATCCATGGAACCTTCTTGTTTTAACTCCTTCAGATAATTCTCCAACAATCTGACTTGTAGGATGACTATCTAACCATGTTCTTCTGGATGTTCCCCCTTCAGTATTGTCCTCAACATCAGAAATGTTAGGTTCAGGTAATTCATTAAACTCAGGGAACTAAACAAAAGGAAAGAGTGAATCATCTTCCTCAGGGGATATTTCATTTTGATCATTGTCAGGGACATTTGTTCCCCCTTGGTTGATAGATTCAAAGCTTGCCTCAGCTGTGACCACATCTTCATCGATATTACATACCTGAGTCTGAACTAGTGTCTGTCCAGATTGGTCAGCTTCAGTGTGTTGGCTTTCCTTCAGTGGAGAACTTTTGTCCTGAGTACCACCAGCCTGAGTATTTTCATCCTGAATCTCTCCTTCTTCTGAGTCAGTTTCACTCCATTCATAGTAAGTGATTGACTCCTTCTTTTCAGGCTCAGATGATGTTTTATCTTTCTTCTTCAGGCTAAGTCTGGTGATCCTCTTTGTCAAGTCTCCTGAATCAACTTCCTGTTTCTTATGAACACAAGTAGATTCATCAAACACAACATGAGGTGTTTCTTCCATAATAAGAGTCCTACAGTTGTAAACTCTGAAGGCTTTGCTAATTTCAGAATATCCTAAGAATATCCCTTCATCAGCTTTCCTATCAAAAGTTTTCAACTGATCTTTACCATTATTGTGTATGAAACACTTACAACCAAACACACGAAAGAAAGAAACAAGAGACTTCCTTTCATTCCATAGTTCATATGGAGTTTTCCCTTGATTCTTGGTCAGCATGGATCTGTTCTGAGAGTAGCATGCAGTGTTGACTGCCTCAGCCCAAAATCTCTAAGGAATGTCAGCTTCAGCAATCATTGTTCTTGCAGCTTCTTTCAGTGTCCTGTTTCTCATTTCAGCAACACCATTTTGTTGTGGGGTCCTTGCAGCTGATGTTTCATAAGTTATTCCATTTGCTACACAATAATCAGATATAATATGATTGATAAATTCAGTGCCTTTATCTGATCTTATTTTGACCACACTCAAATTCTTTTCAGTACTGAGTCTTTTCAGTAGTTCTGGCAGTTTGGTCTGAGTTTCTTTCTTACTGAGTAAGAAAATGACTCATGTATATCTTGAGTTGTCATCAACTACTACCAGTGTATATTTTCTGCCATTAGTACTCACAGGTGTTACTAGACCAAAGAGATCCATATGCAACAATTGAAGTATTCTATCAGTAGAAACTTCTACTTTGCTTTTGAATGATGCTCTAATCTGTTTGCCTTTCTGACAAGCATCACAAACATGATCTTTACTGAACACTTCATTAGGTAAACCCCTTACAAGTGCTAATCTTGCAAGTTTATTCAGGGTTTTGAAGTTCAAATGGTTCAGTATTTTGTGCCATAACCAACTGGTTTCAGTAGCCTTTTTGGCCATTAAACATGTATCCATAGGAGTGAGTCTCCAATCAGCAAGATACACATTTCATTTTCTAGTACCAGTCAGTAATACTTGTTGTGAAGCATTATCTTTCACATAGCACAAGTTTTTTGAGAATTCAACACTGAATCCTTTATCACAGAATTAACTGATAGAAAGCAGGTTATGCTTTAAACCAGACACATATGACACACCATGGATATGAACAATATCAATTTCAAGAGTTCCATATCCTTATGTTTGTCCTTTGGAATTATCTCCAAAAGTTATCTGAGGACCTTTCTGTTCAACATAGTCAGTGAGCAAATTTTTGTATCCTGTCATGTGTCTTGAGCATCCACTGTCCAAGTACCATGCAGCAGGTGCAACTTCAGTTCCACTCATCAGGGCTATGTTGTCTTCATTCACCTTAGTGCCCTTATCCTTCACCTACAAAACAGGTTAGGCCTTAGGTACCCATTTGGTGTAGGGTCCTATCAGGTTAGCTGTACCTTTTGGAACTCAAATCTGCCTGATAACTCTAATGACTTTAGAGTGGCTGATTTTGTCTTCAATAAACATCTACATACACATTCACCACCCTATGTGCCTTGGAAGTATCCTGTGTATGAGTGCCAGCTTTAGCATGAACATGAGCCTTTGATTTTTTCTTGGGTTCAGGCCTTATGTTCCATTGCTTTGGCTTTGGTGTAGCTGATCTCTGTCTCTGCTGACTTGGGTTCAGGAAACCTTTACTCTTAGGCAAGTGGGGTTTAGGTTGCCTGTACTGAAATTGTGGTCTTTCAGTATCCTGAGGACTTGGTCTCCTCATCTGAGAATTTCTCTGCTGAGTGTTTCTCTTCTGAGGATTCCTCTGATGGTTCAGTGCAGATTTGTTCAGGTTAGTATTCTTAGCCTGAGGCTTTGAAGTACTGGCCTGAGGATTTCCTACTGATTGTACAGGTTTTCTAGCCTTTTCTTGAGGTCTGGGCTTTCTTTCCTGAACTCTCAGATTCTCTGAAACCATAGGTCCTTTACCCTTGTCCAAAACACGGGGTTGTTCTTCAATAAGAAGATCAGTACGAACCGCCGGTTTAACAAAGACAGTCTTGGTGCCACTTGTAGAAGCAGCATTCAGTAGATCATGTGAGGTTTCCCCTGGAATATATCCTAATCCAGTCTTTATAGTTGCAGGTCTTTGATAACTCTGAATTTCATCTATTACTTTAGATGCAGAATTCAATAGAGCTAACTTTTTCTGCAAACTATCCTCACTCTTCTTTAGAGTTTCATGTTTCTCAAAGAGGTCATTGAACTTAGTTCTGATAAGCTGATTCTCTTTAGTGGATGTCTCTAACTTTCCTTTCAGGGCCTCTACCACCTTCTCTTTCTCTGAGAGTTGTACTTTCAGAACATCAAGTTCATCAGTTACTCCCATCAATTGAGAAGTGATCTCTGCAGTATTAGAGTTTTTCCACTTTAGATTCTCCGCAGTCAGCACTACATCCTGCTCTTGAGTTTCTATGAACAGTTCTTATAACATAGAATAGTCCTTCATCAGATTCTCAAAAGAATCCATCTGGTCAAAATTACTGTTTACAGATGAACTTCATAACTCAGGTGCTTGTGTAGGAGCAACAACAGAGATAGAAGAATTTACCACCTCAATAGCAACAAGGCAGACATCATCACTATCACTATCTGAGAATATTTCTTTTGAAGAGCTAGATCCTTCTTCAGAATGTTCTTCATCAGCAACCATTGCCTTCTTGCTGGAATACTTCTTGTCTCTCTTGTCTTGCCGCTCCTTTCTTTCCTTGGAACTCAACTCAGGACAGTCATACTAGAAATGACCTTTCTTCTGGCAGTTGTAGCATCTGTTGGTATCATCATCCTAATTATTTTCCTCTATGGATTTGTAGTCCTTCTTCTTGGATGAAGATCCTTCAGCTTTGTAGTCTTTCTTCTTATCAGTAGACTTTTCTTCAGCTTTTGAGTTGTTCCCGTTCCTGTACCTGGTATTTTTATAATACCTCTTATATTTTCCAAATATGTGGTTCATTTTCTCAAACCTTCTTGCCATCAGGGCAATTGTCTCATCTTTTTCATCCTGCACTTTGTTATATGAGATCTCAGGTTCTTTAGAATTACAGATTTTTCCTTGTGCGTTGAAAGCCACATTTTTAGATGAGGTATCATCTTTACAGTCAGATTTCTTTGTTTTCTTATCAATCACAAACTCATATGCTTTTAATTCAGAGAAAACTTGTTGATATGGCATAGAAGCAATATCTTTGGTGTTTTCAATCACAACAGCATGAATATCCCATTTCTTAGACAGTCCTCTAAGAATTTTCAGAGCAATTTCTCTTTGGGATATTTTTTCCCAAGAGAACTTAGATCATTCATAATGCCAGTGAATCTGACTTCAAGTCTTTCAATGGATTCACCATCTTCCATTTCAAAACCATCAAATTTGGCAATAGCCACAGATAGCTTGTTTTCTTTGATATGATCAGTGCCTTGACACATTATAGCAAGTGTGTCCCAAATGTCTTTGACAGTTTCACAGTGAGAAATCATTCCCATGACACCATCATCAATAGTGCTATATAGAGTATCTTTAGCAATATAATCCAAGTTAACCAATTTTCTCTCCTCAGGAGTGAGTTGGTCATCAGATTTGGGAAATTCATCCCTTGAATCATCTTTTTCAGCATCAGTAGATCTAGGATTAACAACCTTAAACTCAAAAGGTCCTTGAGACACAACTCTCCACATTCTTTCATGTTTTGAGTACAAATGTGCCTGCATTCTCAATCTCCATAGATCATAGTTCTCAACTGAGAAAATAGGTAGTTTCTTAGAAGGCATGATGAAATCACCTTGTAAGATATCATCAATTAGATCTATTCAGTAGACCACCAAAGTCTCTAAGTAAACAAGACTATGGCTACCAAAGCAAGTGGTCAGTTAGAACCACTGCTCTGATACCACTTGTTGGTCCCAGTGTAAACGAGTGTCACACGTGTATGGGGGGGGAATACACGTGTTTAGTGATTTTACAATTTTTTTTTTAAAACTTAACTGAAATCAGTGAGTCAGGTTGTCCTGAGATTCAGTCCTGAGAAGCACAAATTGCCCTGAGTCAAGAGTCTACTGAGACAAATAACCATAAGCGGCTTTCAGAGACTTCAAATTAGCTCAACTGATTCTGAAAAACTTCAGAGTCCATATAAACTTGTAGTAGATAATAATCTTAGTGACTAATCAGGAGAGTTTATCAGTTTGACTGCTATCTAGACTAGCTTATCTAGAGTGCGGAATGTGTAGGCCCTAAGTTTATACTCGTTTTACTTTGCTGAAAATCTTTCCTTAATGAAACAGTGGTTAAGGCTGTGAATTGATTAATTCAAGTTCAGTGGATTGGTTTCAGATGAATATCTGAAATGCTTTCAGTGAAAATATGCAACAAGTAATAAGGAAAAGCAGAAAGTAAAACAACACAGCAACTTATAGTGGTTCAGAGACTCAAGCTCCTACGTCCACTCTCTCTGATCTTCAGAGAAATTCCTTAACTCACTTCTTCTACTACCTCAAGCCTTCAGACTGACTCCTAACATCTTACTAACTTATCACCTACGAGCTTTCAGACTGAACTCTTGCAGCCTACTAACTCAAAACACACACAAGCTTTCAGACTGAACAATCAGCTTACTAGCTTCTTCTCTAGAGTCTTCAGACTGAACACAGCAGCTTACTAACTCTTTACAACTCTTCTCTCGTCCAACTACTACACACACAAACTACCTAATCAAAGGGTTTGGGGTTTGGTTGGTTTCCAACTAAGGTGAGATATCCATTTACAATGAGAACACAAGTAAAAGGCTAGGATATCTCGAACTAAGCTTTTGATAAGATATTAAATCTAGGCTTAGTAAATGAGCTCTCTTCAAAGAGGAAACACTTGGTAAATTCTAAGGGTAAGAATGCTTGAATACGAATGAGCTCTGGAGTTGCTTTGATTTCCTGTGCCTTGAAGTGTTCAAGACCTCTGGTATTTATAGGCAACTCTTTGAAGAAGTCCTTTGAAGACTATCCGTTGGAGAGATAGCATCTAGGGTTTCTTCCTTGAGTATATGATGAACCTCTCCATTAGGGTTTGATCGTACCCTTGCATGTAATGGGAAATATCCTGACGAGCAGCCAATCACCATTTTTCGTGAACAAGATAAATATCTCTGCTGACATTCTTCAGACAAATGTCACTTTCAGTGTCAGGAAAGTACGTTGTTGACGCCTCCTCATTGGTCGACTTCTTCCTTTGAACAGAGACAACAAAAATGTCTCTTTTAGTCAACCAATACTGAGTTGATATTGTCCTTAGTGTCCACGAACATATAACATTCTCTTTGCATGTACTCAGAATGAACAAACACTATTTTATTTTAAGTACTATGTTCAGGGTCTGTTGATTCAGTACGAAAGATTCTTCAGGTTCTTCTGATCTTCAGGGTCTTCTGATCTTTAGGTCTTCAAGTCTTCAGGTTTATACTGATCTTCAGGTTATACTGATCCTTCAGTACAATTTAGTTCTTCAGTATATCTTCATCTTCAGGATACTTATCCTTCAGTATGTTTTAGGTCTTTAGTACAGTTTGGTCTTCAGGATACTTCTGATCTTCAGACAAACAAATGAAACCTATTCTAACCTGTACTAAGTTTGCTGACTATACGTGGTGCAGACCATCCTGGTAATTTGAAACCTGACCCTATACTATCAAGATCATTTTGAACATGTCATACTCAGGGGTTTTGAGATCTAATCAAAATTTCTTTATTAAATTCATCTCCTAACAATCTGGATACTAAAGGTTTGTAACTGTTTTCTTATTTGTAACCTGCTTGAATGTGTTTAAATAATGACCACCCCACTTGGCTTATTTAAACTATTTTGAGATGTTGGCTGATGCATGTTCATATTTTTTTGAGATTTTAATATGATACATATGATCGAATTATGTGATAATTTTGTGCTTATGCAAATCGTTATTTATTTCAGTTCAGCATGTCGCAACCTTTTAATCCACTGTTCAATATACTGAAAGACAATTTGCTTACTGGAGAAAACTATTTTGTTTGGAAACAAAATCTTATGAATGACCTTGCTTCACATGAATCCAAATGGGTAGTTAACGCACCAAAACCCTAAAAACCAACTAAGAGTGCTAGTATATGGGAAGAGATGGAATATAATGAATGGGAGCTAGCAAATGAATTGATAAATGATATAATCTTGGCACAAATGTTGGATTTGTTAAAACGTCTTCATCAAGGATTTGCGACAGCTGCAGACATTATGGGAAATCTCGAAGCGATGTTCGCACATCAGGCCCATATGGCAATCAAAAGCGTTAAGCATGACATGGTCAAGCTAAAAATTGGAAGAAGGAATGACTGCAAAAGAGCACGTTCTTAGGGTTATGGTTCTCATTGAAGAACTTGCATATCTTGGCGAAAAAATGTGATTTCAAAAGTAAAATTGATTTCATCCTCATTTCTCTGCCAAAGAGCTATGATCATCCTTATGTAAAATATCTAATGGAAGATATGGACTTTACTGTGGATGATCTTGTAAGAGCTCTTACATTGGTCGAAGAGGACAATGAAAATAGGAAAGTGAACAGGGTTACAAAAGGGTCTACTTCTCATTCTAGGCCATTTGGTGGTAAGAATGATGAAGAGACAAAAAGGATAAACCAGTTCTATTCAAACTTCAAACATAAGAGACTGAGCACAAAAATCTGTTTGGAGTGTGGCGAGAGAGGTCACTGGAGGTCAGCCTGTTCCAAACCCAAAAGGAACGGAAAGAAATGTAATTCTCCTGCACTAGTTGTTGAAACTTGTTTAGCGGCGTATGCTTCCCACTTGTGGGTAGTGGATACGGGATCCACTGATCATGTTTGTTTCACTTTACAGGGGTTCAAGCGGACCCGAAAACTTAGTGGGAGTGAGATCCTCATCACACTGGGCGATGCTACGAGAGTGGCAACTGAAGCAGTGGGAAAAGTGCAGTTGTCTTTTGAAGACAAAGTTTTAATTTTGAGAGATGTTCTTTACGTTCCTAGTTTTAGAAAGAATTTGATTTCAGTTTCTAAACTTTTTCTTAATGGATATTCGGTTACTTTTAAAAAAGTTGTTACCATTTCTCTAAATAATGAGTTTATCTGTCATGGAACGTTGTCGAATAATCTCTACACGATTAACTGTGCACACCACTCACGAAATGCATCCTATAACACATCGACTATTTCGGATAAAGGAAAACGTTCATCAGACGTGAACAAAACACTTCTATGGCATCTAAAACTAGGTCATATTAATCCAAAGAGGATCCAAAGGTTGGTTCAAGATGGTTCATTGGAGTCTCTCCAGGTTGAACCATTTCCAACTTGTGAATCATGTTTGGAGGGTAAAATGACCAAGAGGGCATTCGGAGCCAAGGGGAATATAGCCAAAGAAGTGTTAGAAATCGTTCGCACCGATGTATGTGGTCCAATGTCAATCAAAGCTAGAAGAGGCTATGATTATTTTGTTACTTTTATCGATGATTACTCAAGATATGGATACATTTACCTTATGAAGCATAAATCTGAGACCTTTGATAAATTCAAAGAATTTAATGCTCAAGCAGAGAATCATAGGGAAAAATGTATCAAGTCTCTACGATCTGATCATGGAGGTGAATACCTCAGCGATGATTTTTTGAACTACTTATCAGATGAAGTAATTGTATCCCAGTTAACTACACCCGAAACCCCTCAACAAAACGGGGTTGCAGAACGAAGAAACAGGACTCATTTAGAAATGGTCAGGTCAATGATGAGTTATGCGGATCTACCCAAATCATTTTGGGGTCACGCCTTGGAAACAACAACTTACATTCTAAACATGGTGCCATCCAAATCGGTTCCCAAAACCCCTAAAGAGTTGTGGACCGGGCGCCGGCCCAGTTTGGGACACATGAGAATCTGGGGATGTCCGACATACGTGTTGGACAAGGAAGCCGGTAAATTGGATCCACTGTCATAATTAAGGCTATTTATAGGGTACCCCGAGGGAACGAAAGGGTGCATGTTCCATGGTCCCAAAGATCAAAAGGTGGTAGTCAGTACGCACTTTAGATTTTTGGAAAAGACTATATGAACGATAAGAAACCCAGGAGTGAGATTACCTTAGATGAGCTAAAGGGGATTACCTCAATGTCAAATGTACAAGTTGACATACCAAATGACACACTTACACAATCGGAACCTCGTCGTAGTGGGAGGGTTGTCAAACAGCCCGAGAGATTCATGGGGATAGGAGAGTCGTCAGACTTGGTCCCTGGTTAAAATGAATCGGACCCATGGACATACAATGAGGCAATCCATGACAAGGATGCGGGTTCTTGGCAAACAGCAATGGAAGCCGAGATGGGTTCTATGGATCATAATAAGGTGTGGGAGCTAGTCGAACCACTTAATGGGATCAAACCCATTGGTTGTAAGTGGGTATACAAGAGAAAAAGAGGACTGAACGGGAAAGTAGAAACTTTCAAGGCTAGACTTGTGGCAAAAGGTTATACTCAGAAAGAAGGGATCTACTATGAGAAAACCTTTTCCTATAGCTATGCTTAAGTCCATTCGTATTCTCTTGTCAATAGCTGCTCATCTCGATTTTGAGATCTGGCAAATGGATGTCAAGACAGCTTTCCTAAATGGAAGTCTTGAAGAAGATATCTATATGCAACAACCCGAAGGCTTCATTGAAAAAGGCCAAGAACATCTAGTTTGCAAGCTCAAGAAGTCCATCTACGGACTAAAGCAAGCATCGCGTGCTTGGAACCAATGTTTTGATCAGGTTATAAAGTCTTACAGGTTCTATCAAAACGAGTTCGAAAGTTGTGTGTATAAAAAGCGTGTCGGAACTGCATTGGTATTCTTAGTACTATACGTAGACGATATTCTGATCATCGGAGATGATGTAAAGGTTTTGTCAGACGTAAGGGCATGGCTGTCAAAACAGTTTGATATGAAGGACTTAAGGGAAGTCGGTCACATCCTTGGAATCAAGATCACTCGAGATCGTAAGAAAAGGATGATAGGCTTATCGCAAGCTTCATACATAGACACTGTCTTGAAGCGTTTCAGCATGCAAGATTCCAAGAAAGGCTTTGTACCTTTCAGACATGGAATATATCTATCCAAAGAAATGTGCCCGAAGACGCACATGGAGATAGATGACATGAAAGGCATTCCTTATGCTTCGGCTATAGGAAGCCTCATGTATGCTATGATGTGTACGAAGCCAGATATCTGCTTTGCCGTCGGCATGGTAGCAAGATATCAGAGTAATCCGGGGAAAGAACATTGGACTGCAGTTAAAAACATTTTGAAGTATCTGAAAAGAACTCGAGATAGAATGTTGGTTTATCAATCAAACAGTCTAATTTCCATCGGATACACGGACTCGGATTTCCAATTAGACTTAGATTCCAGAAAATCTACCTCGGGTAGTGTGTTTTGCATGGGGGGAGGAGCCATGACATGGAGAAACGTTAAGCAGAAATACATTGTAGATTCTACCATGGAAGTCGAGTACGTAGCTGCTTGTGAAGCAGCGAAGGAAGCGGTTTGGCTCAAGAACTTCCTAGTGGACTTGGACGTAGTTCCGAATTTGCCCAGCACCATCACGGCCTATTGTGATAATGCCGGAGCAGTTGCAAATTAAAGAGAACCAAGAGCCCACGAGGCCAACAAACACATATAAAGAAAATACCATCTTATACGAGAAATCGTTAAGAGAGGAGATATAGAGGTGGCAAAGATCGCGTTAGAGGACAACCTAGCAGATCCATTCACAAAGGGTCTGCCTCAGAATACATTCGAGAGACATGTGGAAGGAATGGGTGTTAAGACCGTAGCCAATCTGCTTTGAATATAAGTGGGAGAGATATCATTAGGTTCGTGTAGGTGACATTAGATGTCATGTAGATTCTACACGAGATATGATGTAGTATACTTAAAAGCAGACTTTGAGTATAAGTGGGAGATTGTTGGGGTTATACTGAAAAGTATGATTTTACTTTGTATAACCAGACTGAATTTTTGTCTTATTTACTGAAATAAATTATTTATCACTGATGCTTTAAATATCATTGAATGTTACATATATTTACTGCATAATTGTTCAATAAATAGTACGTGTTACATTGTAGTTAATTTGGTGATACCAGATCACAGAAGATTAAATTAACAGTCCCTTGTAACTAAAAGTACATAATTCACGACCCAGATGAAAATGAACAAGTCATCGTGAAAGGTTGAAGTGTAAGGCTCAGATATGCCTGTCTTGATCGAGAGATTGCACTAGTGCATTATGATGCACTAAATAGGACCTACAGGAGGATAAATTCTTCAGTACTGAATATAGAAGAATTAGACCTCAGTGGTTCATTGTTTCTTAATCTCCGTCCCTTAAATAGGATCGTGGAGAATCAATAATCATTACTTTGACTTATGATGGGAAGATAATAAGTGAGATTCAATACCTTATATCTTGGGCAATGTTATTGGTTACACGACGATTGCTAAGATTTAATACGGAGAAACGTGTGCAAATACGTCTTGTTTGATTTGTCCCCTTGGGAGGCTCAGAAGATTTATCATACCAAATCTTGCAAGTGGAATTAGTTTTCCGGTATTGATAATAATGTTGAGCTGTTCCTTGACCAAGGGAAAAGATGTTAATTAATATGAAGCTATTTTAGTGGCCTAAATTAATTAATGGACTGGATAATCTTAAACGCGGGTAATAATAACCGGGAGCCATATTAACAGTAATATGGGTTAAGATGGATAGTGCAATATTAATTATGTAGTGGGATTAATTAATATTTATGGGCTTGGATAATATTGTGCCTCAATATTGGAAATTCAAGATCCATTGGAAGGTCCAATCTTAATTCTCATAAAGGCCCCTCAAGTAGCCCAAAGATAAAGTCCAATAACTAAAAAAAGTGTTTAAAATAAAATAAATTATTGTTGTTATTTTCCAATTTTTTCCGAAAATATTAAAGAAGGAATGATAAAAGATTTTCTTGATTTTCTTGAAAAGATTTTATGGAATATGTATTCTTGAAATACAATATTATCCCATAAATTCAAGAAGAGTCAAAGATCCTATTTCTTCCCTATATAATAGGTAATTTTAGAAAACCCCTTAATATAAAGAGGTGAGATTTTTATGGAATATTTTAATTATGGAGAAAAAAAATATATTGGATATATTCAAGATTTCTTGGAGATCAAGAAATAGATTTTCCCATCTTATTCCTAAGGCAAAAATCGGCCACCCCTAGTATTATAAATACGGGATGATTTTTTTATCCCCAAAGCAATTCCATGTGTTGGAAAAATTAGAAATCCACAAAGGTGGTGCAACATAATTTTATTTTTCCTTTTGTTAATTGTTCGCTAGCATCCTACCACCAGATTGTTTTACAAGGAGGAGGGAATACTTGAGAAGGTCTTTTGGTGTGTTCGTGTGAACGGGATCCGAGAGGTTAGTTCACGTAAACTCCAAGTAATTCCGCATGTGTAGGATTTATGTGACGAATTTGTATGCATGATTTGTTGTTGAATTATTATTTGAATTAACATAGAATTAATTCATGCTAGTAATAATTGTTAGAATTAAATTTGTATTTAAATATTCATCCCGAATAGATCCGGGCAATTCATTCCCCAACAAAATCAGCTATGAAAGAATTCAAGAATTTTGTTCCCTTATCTGATCTAATTATCACAACACTTACACCTTTCTCATTCTGTAATATCTTGAGCAGCTCAGGTATCTATGTAGTAGTTTCATTCTTCTTATACAAGAATACAACCCAGGTGAACTTGGGAAAATCGTCTACTATCACCAGAGTGTACTTGCGTCCGTTGAAACTAAGTATTGTAACTTGTACAAATAAATCCATATGGAGAAGTTGCAATACTCTGCTGGATGGAGGTGAAGGAATCCCTTTGAATGAAGCCTTGACTTGCTTTCCCTTCTGACATACGACACATGTCTGATCCTTAGAGAAAACTTCATTCGGGAGTCCCTCAACCAAGGACATCCTTGCTATCTTGTTAAGAGTCTTAAAGTTCAGATGGCTCATTCTCTTGTGCTAGAGCCAATTGTTGCTTTTGGAACTCTTAACAATCAGGCACACATTTCTTGGACAACTGTCCCAATCTGCAGTGTAGATCGTTCTCTTCCTAGAACCAGTTAGCAAAATCTGTTGAGTAGCTCAATTCCTTATAGTGCATTGATCAGTCGAGAACTCAATGTTGAATCTATTGTCGTAGAATTGTGAAACCGATAATAAGTTATACCCTAAACCATCGACATACGAGACTCCAGTAATCTATACATCATCATTCACTAAGGTTCCAACTCCTCTGGTAAAACCGAAGTTGTCATCACCAAAGAGTACACGTTGGCCTTCTTTTTCAACATAAGAACTAAGGAGATGTTGGCTTCTAGTCATGTGCCTTGAGTATCCACTATCGATGTACCAGATAGTTGCTTGTACATCTCCCTTATTGGACAAACCCAGGTGAACCTGCAATCAAATCAGGCATTAGGTACCCCTGTAGGATTGGGTCCTGAGGGGTTAGTGTTACCTTTTGGGATCCAAACAAACAGGGCACTTCTATGATAATCATCAAGATCAAAAGGCCTGATTTGTCTCCCATAAGCATCTACATAATCATACATCTCTTCATGTGATTTCTGATCAGTATGATTACGAGTGTGAACCTTGGATGAATTAGAAGACTTCAGATTTTTCTGATGGGTCTGTCTTCTTTTAATCCAGTGGGGTTCAGGTGCAAATGTCCTGGATTTCTGGTAGAAGGGATAGGTACGAGTGTTACCATCAAACGTTTCATATCTCTTTTGCACAAGAGATTTCTACAGTTTACCCTTAGCATGCTGGTTAGGCGGCTTGACCTGATCAGGTCTCAAATTGGACTTTCCCTTGCGAGATTGTCCTTTCTGATTCCTGATCTGCTGATTAGGCTGAGGTCTCTTCAGAAGAACAGGGTTCTTCTGTTGATTCCTCGGCTAATGTTTGATCAGTTGAGGTCCATTTATGTTCCCTTTCTGATCAGGCATTCGCATTTCCTGTGTAGTAGGTCTTTTTCCCTTCTTTGATACAGATTTGACATTTCATGTATCCTGTCCAGAAATCTTCCTAAGTTCACTTTTGGAATGTGAACCAGGTTGGACATGTGAGGATCCAGAAGGGCTTTCAAACCCAATACCCTTCTTATCAGTTGCCTTCTGAAAGTAGCTTGTTATTTCATCAACATTTCTAGAAGCTTTTCCAAAAAACTTCTACTTTCTTTCGCAAACTGTCCTCACTTTGTTTCACACTCTCATGTTGTCGGAAGAGTTCATCAAACTTAACTTGGAGGACTTTAACATCATCAGCTTGCTATTTCTTAACCAGTTTACCCTGATTAAAAGAGCTGACTTTCAGAAACTCCAGTTCTGTTGTCATCTTCTGAACAATCTAAATTGATTTCAGTTCAGCTGCTCTTCTTAAGGCATTATCCTTAGCAAGACTGGTGTTCTCAGCCCTTAGTGTATCGTTCTCAACTTCCACTACACTATAAATTTCTATTGCATTAAATAATCGCTTATTGATGAGCTGCAGGTCAATCTCTCCCGCAGGTGTACTGAGCACAACATGTGTGGAAGCAGAAATAGAAGACAATGAAACAGGTTTAGAAAATTACCTCAGATTGAGTAACCTCCTTGGCCATGAGACAGATGTCATCATAAGATGAGAATATCAGATCGTTGAAGTCATTGACATCATCAGCTATGGTCATCAGGTAGAAGTCTTCGACAGATGAGCAACCAGAATCATCCAAAGGCAGATAAGAGTCATCAATACCTGATGTATCAGCAACCATGGCTTTTCTGTCCCGGTGTCGTTGCTCTCTTCTGTTGCGCTTTTCTTATCTCTCCTTGGGAGTCAGGTCAGTGAAATCAGCACTGTAGTGACCTGGTTTCTGATAGTAGAAGCACGCTCCAGGTTCTCCAGAATTTCATCTCCCAGGTGAGTCATTTCTTCTGTAGGATCTGTCAGGTGACTTCCCAGTTTACCTGTAATCAGAATTCCTTCTTTTTGATCTGTTGTCTCTTCTATCATCAGAATGATCATCTCTCCTTTCTTCTCTGCGGTCATCTATATGATCATCTCTTCTGTCATCAGAACGATTCCTTTCTTGTGATCTATCAATAGATCTCCTATATCTTCCTCTGCTGTTCTGATAGTCTCTATAGAATTCCTATACTTTCCCATTTGACCTTTCCAGCTTTCTCATCAGCAAGGCAATTTCTTTAGCCTGACTCATAATCCTTCCTACTGGTTCAGGCATTCTTGCACTACTACTGGTTGCCTGAAATGCAACAACTTTTTACGAATTTGGTGTAGCTTCAGCAGGAACTTCTTCCGATCTAGGATTCTTCTCCTTCAGATCATATTTGTGAGCTTTCAGACTGAGGAACAACTTGCTTGGCAGAGTAGCAAGATCATGAATATCTGATCACAGTTACCTTCATGTCCTATTTCTTCGGCAGGGACCTCAGAATTTTATAATTAATGTCCTTATCTGACGTAACTCGGCCCAGATCACGAAGGCTGTTGACTCCCCTCGTGATCCTTCCATCAAACTGGTTGATGGTCTCATTTGGTAACATTCTAGGGTTCTCGAAGTTAACCATCTCAGCTTGCAATCGGCTTTCCTTGATCAGATCATTCCCTTGACATATTTCAGCCAACGTGTCCCATACTTCCTTAGTTGTCTGCAGGTACTTGACTTTCTCCTTTGTTGTCGCGTCCATTGTCTTCATTATGAGATGTTTAGCTACTGTATCCAGATTGGATAACTTTCTCTCTTCAACATCCATCAGCGAAGGACTCTTTTTGACACGTGCACCAACAACATGATCTGGATCTCTGTTATCATCATTTGGATTCGTATGATAAATGATAATCGGTCCTCGTTCAAGAACATCCATCATTCTGTTACTGATTAAACCCAGATGGTTCCCCATAAAGATCTTCCAGTTGGCATACTCATCGAAATTGAACTTGGGCAGGTCATGTTACATACCCGAAGTGTTATCCATGCTGAATGTGAGTTTTGAAAACAGATGAGCTTTAAAAATAGGTTTTTCAAGATCTGCTCAAGTGACCACAATGGTTCTTCCTCAAGAACCAATGATACTCAAAGTCAGTGGTCCATAGAACCACTGCTCTGATACCACTTGTAGGTCCCAAATGGGTTTTCATGAGGGCATAAGTCTAGAGGGGAGGGGTGAATAGACTTCTGAAAACTTTTTCGTGAGATCAGGTGTGATAAGCAAGTTGCCTGATCAGATTGCGAATGAATCAGTTTGGAATGATATCCAACTTACTGATCCCCTGATGGCAGATCAGTTCGGTGTCTATTAGTTTAACTAATGTGCAGAAGCTAAGTTTTACCCGTGTGAAAAACTAGTTTGTTAAATCAGATTTCTAAGTTATCTATTTTGAATCAGATGATAAAGTGTCAAACTGATCAGATCAGTTGCTTGGTGCAAATCTAATTCAGACTTAGAATATACATGCAATATACAAACAGGTAGTGTGCAGATAGTTTAAAGCAGGTAAATCAGATAGAGCACACCAGATTTTTATAGTGGTTCAGACAACTTGTCCTATGTCCACTCTTCCCTATCAGCAGGGGCACCAACTAACCAACTCGAGTTAGTTTTATGTGTTAGTCCAACACAGTACAACAGATGTTTCAAGAGTTCTCACTCAACCAATCCCAGAGATCAGAACTAGAAACTCTAGTCTGAAATCTTACTAAACAAACTTAACCTAACTTTTGGTTTGAGTATAAGATTTGTTGTGTTTCAATTGGAATTCTATCATAGTATATGAATAGCTTAAAGCTAGAGGATAAGAATTCTTGCTAAGAACTATGGGATGAACACTTAGAAATAATCTTCAATTTTGTGTTCTTCATGCGGAAATTACGGATAGCTTGAGCTTGATGATAATTTCCGTAACCTTACTATGAAGGTTTGATCCCATATATATAGGCACAAAATCGAATTATCCGTTGGAAAGCAATTCAAATTTAAGTATATTTTAGGTAGGATTGCAGACCTGATTTGATGTGCACAGAGGAGGCATGGCCGAAAGCATGTATGCTTGTCCTTTCTAGCCGTTTGACTCTAAAGCACCTCGTCCTACAATGTCAGCTTTGTACATACGTGTCTTGCTCTCATTGGTTATCAAGTACACTTATCCAGTGTTTGATTTACCAACTTAGGTTGACATTCTTTGTGTCCGATGAACATGTATGACTTGGTGATATTCTGGTTGTCACCTGATTTGAGCTAACCTGATCAGTCCAGACTGATCAGTCTACCTGATTGAGTCTTCTGATGCAGGTTGTCTTAGCACAACTTGCAGACTCTTCTTCACTCCTTCTGATGTAGGTCTTCTGGTCTTCTGAGTCTTGTTACCTGGTGGTCATCTGATCTTCAGGTCTTCTGATTCTTCAGTATGTTACCTGATCATCTGATCTTCACCTAGTTATCTGACTAGCTGATCTTCTGATCTTCTTCAAGACTTAACCTATACATATTGAGTTTCCCCTCAATATGTGACCTATCTATTACATCAGCTGTCTATACATCTCAGCTGGTCATCCTATCCTGATTTCTAATTCATCAATCAACTAACAGGTTTGACTTGTCCTATTACAACCTGTTTTGGAACTTCCATCAAAACTACAAATTTCCCATCTCTACTTCGAATTATGACTTGTTTGCTTTCCGCACTTGAGGTTGCATTCTTGGTATTAAGTTTGACATATCTTTTTGGTCTCGATTCTCCCTTATGCCCCTAAGTTAGGGGATTAGTCGTCTAAGATTGTTATCTGCGGATATAGAGCTCGTCGAGAGTTCTAGTCGATGCTTGCATTTTGAGTTGAAACTGTGCGAGTCATATATGTGCTCGCACTTTGAGTTGAATCTCTCTGTGCGAGTCTTATCTGTGCTCGCACTTTGAGTTGAATCTCTTTGTGCATGTCTTATCTGTGCTCGCACTTTGAGTTGAATCTCTCTGCGCGAGTCTTATCTGTGCTTGTACTCTGAGGTAGTGAGCCTCTTTGTATACGTCTTTTTTATGTTTTTATTTTGAGGTAGCAAACCCCTATATACGAGACTTGTTTGCGCTTGTCGACGTCCATTTCTGGCCGAGCGGTTCACGACTTGATGTAATCAGCCATCGGGCCTTCTGTGATTAATGAAAATCATTTCTTTTTTCCTTCCTTTATTGTGCCGAATTGATTTCCTTACGTGACTTTAGAATTGCATATGTTATTGCCGTTTTATTTGGATGCGGCTTATTTATTAACTTTGCTTATTCGTCTTACAAAGTCGGGGGAGGACCGTGCCGCTAGGGTGGTGATCTCGCCGCCAGTATGTTGAAAATCATACCTCGGGAGGTTGATGACTCATGCGACCTCCTTCGCTTTAAACACATAGGAATTTTGAAAAGAGGGATGACAATTCATTTGACTTGGCTAAACTAGTACAAAAAAGGCGACCTCCGATCTACTAAAAATAGTTCTCCGGGCGAGTCACATTTCATGGGTACTAGGTCTTTGTGCCATATGAATTTTTGAGCTCGTAAACTTTAATAGGTAGACATCTTGGTGTCTTCAATGGTGGAGAGACCTTTCGGCCA
Source organism: Stenogyne calaminthoides (assembly GCA_037126765.1). Taxonomy (NCBI): domain Eukaryota; kingdom Viridiplantae; phylum Streptophyta; class Magnoliopsida; order Lamiales; family Lamiaceae; genus Stenogyne; species Stenogyne calaminthoides. The sequence continues at coordinate 17,892,710 of JBBCBC010000031.1, read as the reverse complement.
GATCTCCTCGTTTGGGACGGTTGGGTGATTAGCTTTCTCAAAGCTCTGGCTTGTTGTCCATTTGAGGTAGCTTGACGAACTCATTCAATAAACCGTCCTCATATAGCCTCCAAAGCTATTTCAGCAAGTCCTTGCATTCTTGTGTAGTGGCCTGCCTGGTCGTTGTAGTGGCTGAACTTGTATGAATTCTTCTTGTTCTTATTCTTCATTGGGAGAGGTGGGAGAAGTAACTCCCGACCCTCGATTTGCATGTAGACATGAATGGGTGTCATGCCTAGGACATCCATCAACTTCACAAAAATAGACTCTTCGAATGACTTGTAGTTATTGGGAGCTTTTTGATGTCTCCCTGCTCCCTTGGAACTCCTCTTTGGTGCCCCGACTTCTTCTATATCGGAGAGCCGGGACTCCAATAGCTCTGTAGTAAGTATCAGGTAGCCAGCCCGCTTCCTGAAGTAGGCGTAGCTGGTCGGATAATCGGCGGTCATGCGCCGCCACATCTTAGTTCTCTTCCTGAGGCCGCCGACCTTTCAAGGATGAGCTTCTCAATCCTTTCAATATAGGATCGATTAGACTTACTATCGCACTGCCGTGTATTCATCAGGCGTTGCTTGGTCGCTGGTCGGGAAGCCATTGTCAAGAAATGACCCAAGAATAGTCTGGCGAGCTGGTCGAATGTGTCCACCGAGCATGAAGGCAGTGAGGTGAACCACGTATGAGCATGGTCGCTCAAAGTCAATGGAAAGAGCCTACATCTGGTCACGTCGATTGCACCCATAGATGTCATGTAGGAGATATACCTCAATACATGAATCCTTGGGTCCGAGCTCCCATCGTAGCAATCTATCGCCGCTGCATTGACTTTCCTATGAGTGGGTGCTTATGTAATTAGCGTACCAAATGGTGATCTCGGGATGATGAGGTTGGTGTTTGTCTGCATCATTCCGTTCTGATCTTCAATCGGTTCAAGCAAAGCTTGAACAGTGCGGGTAACTGTGGCGACTCGTGTGTCGCGAAGATGTGAGGTCGGGAAGGTGCCCTGCCAGTTGTCGTGATGGGTGGTAGAACCCTTCGGCACTTCGTGGTGGTGTGTAGCCAGTGTGAGTGCGAGGTCACGATTTAGCAGCTCATCATTCGGGAGATGAGAGTTGGCCTCATCCCCCATATTTGTTGGAGCTTTCAGTGCTCTGAGATTTCCGAGGCAGTTGAACACTCTGGTCAAAACCGCTGGTCTATCCGTTCAAGGGAGTCGTAACTCCCTGGTGTTGGTGATTCTCGTCGCAGGGAAGGCCAGTTTCCCTGCGGACTGCCCTTTTGAGGTCAACTGACCCTTGCCTTTAGAAAGGCATGCCCACTGGGAAGTCTTCTTGTTCGGGAATTGTTCCTCCGGGCCGCCGAAGGTAAGTTGTCTCTTTCGGAGGATAGCCAGAATAACATTTTCATCTTCGGGGGTCAGAATGAGATTTCCCCAATCTGGAGTGGCTGTAACAGTCATTTCATGGGTGTGATGGGAGCTAAGGGAGGCTTCTACCCCATCACGAGCGTCAGCCTTACGTCGAGCAGCTTCAGTCTAGTTGATGGCCATTGTTGATGAACAGAAGGTGTGTTTTCCAAGAATAATGAACAATCAGTAGAAATCTTTCCCATAGACGGCACAAATCGTTGTAACTGGTTATAATTTACCTAGTTAAACAATAAGTGTTTTAGATATTATATATTTCTGACGATCAAAGCAATGAAAATGACAAAAGGATTTTTGACCTGGTTCATCTTATGAACAAGACTACATTCGGGGGCGTCCAAGCCAGGTATGTGTTTGTAATATATTTGCTTAGACTCTAGAGTATTCAACCTCCTCCCTAGTACGACCATGATGGCCTATTTATACAAGGATTCCCGCCTCTCGGGCGGGAAGTTACATAAGGAATATACAATACATGTGGCTTCAATCCCACTGGCCGGGAATTCTGCCTTGCCGGGTTAGAGGTCGCTGCATTTAGTGCACACCAATTGCGGGGTGGACTTTGGGGGTGGATCTTGCGGTTTGTCGTGCATTTTTGAAGAGTTGACAGGATCTGCGACTTCTGGCTGCCTGTGAGCTACCTGCGACCTGTGGCCTCTAGCAGCCTATGAGCTACCTGCGACCTGTGACTTGTGACCTATGACCTCTGGCCGCCTGTGAGCTACCTGCGATCTGTGACTTGTGACCTTCGACTTGTGGCAGCCTGTGGGCTGATTATTATAGTTACAACAGGTATGATACACTTTCTCAATTTCTTACTGATCATGGTTTTACCAAAGGAACTGTTGATAGAACCTTTTTAAGGATAGAAGATGGGAAGGATATCTTACTAGTTCAGATCTATGTGGATGACATCATATTTGGTTCTCCTAATCATCAGATGTGTGAGAAGTTTTTTGCCCTGGTGAAAGGAAAGTTTGAGATGTCAATGATGGGGGAGATGAATTTCTTTCTAGGACTTCAAGTCAAGCAATCTAAAGAAGGAATATTCATCAATCAAGCAAAGTACACCAAAGATCTGATTGCCAAGTATGGTGTACAGAATTACAATGCAGTTAGAATTCCTATGAATACTAACTACAAGATGGATACTGATCCTGAAGGCAAATCAGTTAACCACACTGATTATAGAGGGATCATTGGATCATTAATATACCTCACAGCAAGTAGGCCTGATATTACCTTTGTTGTTGGTATATGTGCAAGGTACCAAGCTAATCCTAAGGCTAGTCACATGGAAGCTATTAAAAAGATTCTGAGATATCTTAAAGGCACATTGAATAGAGGATTATGGTATCCAGTTGATGATAACCTTGAATTAATTGGTTATTCAGATGCTGACTATGGTGGTTGTAGAATTGACAGGAAGTCCACCTCAGGAGCTTGTCAATTTCTTGGAAGCAAGCTGATATCCTGATTTTCTAAGAAACAAACTTCAGTTGCAAATAGTACTACTGACGTTGAATACATGGCTGCAGGAAGCTGTTGTGCACAGATTCTTTGGCTAAGACTGTTGGAATATATAGGCACGTAAACACGTAATACATGCGCAGTGGAAATAAACAGTTCACCAACAACAAACAGTTAATTGCTTTTAAACATAACAAGAAATCTTACAGTATTTCAATAGCAGATTTCTCAACTACGGTATCCACGTAATCCCCGTGGACAGACTAGCACAGATCTGCCAGCGTTGAATCTGAGACAGAATTTGCTAGAAAAATTCATATTCTAGATTTTATGGAGAAACTAGGTTTACTTGTTGCAGTAGATAATGAATCCCGGGACCTCATATATATAGGGAGATATTAACTTATATCTTAAGCAAATCTTTATTAGGAAGATAATTCCTAATCTTGAAAACCATATCTCAAACATACGTTTTTCCCTACAGATATTTTCCTACAATAATATTCCATAATATTATTTTGGAATTCATATTTAATTAAATCTAATTTAATTAAATAATAATAATAATTAATTCCAAATTAATATATTATTAATTTTCCATAAATTAAATATTAAATCTAATTTAATACTTAATCAACCAACTTAATTCGTACACGGGAGTTACTTGTTGTGTGACCCATATGCCCTCATATATCGAGGGATTAGTCAAACTAACAGTCTTAATTGAACCCTAGACAATAAATTAGACATTCTCAATATATGAGGTACGTTGCGAGAAACGTGCAACTACCTGTAACTGTAACATGGGCTATTGCGATTTCCTCCTTTCATTCACGAATACTCGATTAGCCTTGAACATGATGAAGTGTCTATTCAAATAGCTTAATCGATTTATCTCGAATCACTAATTGATCATTCGTGTCACCTTTGGTCACAAAGTCCAAGGTGACGTGCATTGGCCAATGACTTTGATCCAATTATGACGAGAACATGAGTATTCTCTCTAAATCCACTTTGAGGGATGAATCCTTATCTTGGTTCAACTACCAAGCACATGCATTTCGTGATGAACCCAATCCAAGCCATATCTACCCATGGAAGAGTGTAAGCGTCGGTCATGGTCAAAGTTCATCACTCCACACATGTCGTGCGTATTGACCTCAAGTCAAAGGAGTATCGCATCACTCCCACTAACCGAGACACCCGTAGACACATATAGTGGAACTACATCAAACGGTTGCTCGGATGGGTATACCAATACCCTCTAAGGTATTTGTGCATCCATCATGAGATACCTAGTATCTCGTAGTAAGTGAGATCTTACTACACTCTCTAAGAGTATGATGCAGGTCGCACACCAATCTCCATTGCGTCATCGATATCCTGTTGGGAGATGAATTTAATAAAGAGATTTTGATTAGATCCCAAAACCCCTGAGTATGACATATTCAGGATAATCTTGATAGTTTTAGTCAGGATTCAGTATAGAGTGTTCAGGATGTTATCTGCACCATGTATAGTCAGCATATATAGATCGGGGTTAATAATCAAGGAACTCAAGACTCATGAAGAAAATCAAGACTCAATGAAGTTATCAAGACATCAAGATCAAAGATGAAAATCAGAGATGTCCTGTCATCAAGACTCAAGAAGAAACCAAGACTTCGATAAGTAATCAAGACTCAGTAAGTAATTGAAGACTCAGTAAGTTGCTGAAGTAACTAAAGACTCAAGAAGTTATCAAGACATCAAGACTCAAGATGAAATCAGAGACTCAAGATGTCATCAAGACTCAAGATGTCATCAAGACTCAAAGATGTCACCGGGTTATCAAGACACTAAAGACTCAAGATGAAATCAGAGACTCAAGATGTCATCAAGACATCAAGACTCAAAAAAGACATCAAGACTCGTAAGACATTGAAGACTCGTAAGACATCAAGACTCGAAGATATCAAGACTCGTAAGATATCAAGACCCAAAGAGTTATCAAGACTCAAGAAGATATCGAATACTCAAGATAACCCAATGTTCCGTGGCACTGAATAATATCTATCTAAAGACTACAAAACTGAGAAAAACGCGAATATTCAAAAAAATAGATATTGCCCCAGACATTCACATGCCGACAAAAGGAACTAAGTCCAAGTGTTTTTTAAGGTTATCTCACTCATAGAGATTGACCAAAAAGAGCCGTTATGTTTGTCTACATTTACTGAAGACAAGAGCCAATCAGAGGAAGACAACACTCAGATTTTTATCGACAATCGAAAAGCGACAGTCATCAAGCATGTCAGTAGTACTATGTTCCAGACTGCAAAAAGTGGTGATTGGCTACATGAAAGTACATTTACTAAAACATAGCAAGGGAGTATTCAAACCCTAAAAATAGCCGTTCATCAAACACCATAAGAGGAAACTCATGAAGCTATCTCCTCCAACGGATAGTTTTTCAAGAGTGACCTTGGTGAAGTTGCCTATAAATACTAGTGACCCTTTACATTAAGAGGTGATGGGAAATGTGAAAGCAACTCAAGAGCTCATTCGTATTATTGCAAATTGAAGCACTCGAAAACCCAGGAATTTCCCAAGTGTTTCACATTTAAGAGAGTTCATTCACTAAGCCTAGATTGATAAGATATATCCAAAGCTTAGTAGAGATATCCTAGCCTTTTCATTGTTCTTATTGTAAAGGATATCTCATCCTAGTTGGAAACCAACCAGAAACCCAAGCCCTTTGTAAGGTACTTTGAGTGTGTTTGTTGGTGAGTTGGAGTTGTAAAGAGTTAGTAAGCTACAGTAAGTTAGCCAAAAAACTCTAGAGAAGAAGTTAGTAAGCTACTTGTGGTAGTCTGAACACTTGTGTGTGTATTGAGTAAGTAAGCTGCAGTGAGTCAGCCAGAAAACTCAAAGTAGAAAAGTGAGTAAGTTGCAGTGAGTCAACCAGAAAACTTTAGGAAGTGGTTAAGGAATTTCTCTGAAGGTCAGAGAGAGTGGACGTAGGAGCTTGAGTCTCTGAACCACTATAATTGCTGTGTTGTTTTGCTTTCGGTACTGCTTTATTATCTGTTGCATGTTTTTCACTGAAATCATAATTCACTGATATTCAGTTGGAACCAATCCACTGAACTTGCATCAACTGATCACAACCTTAATCATTGTTTCATTAAAAGGAAGATATTCAGCAAAGCTAAAAATGAGTATAAACTTAGGGCCAACCATTCTGCACACTTGAGTAGCTAGAACAAATAGTTACCAAACTGAACTAACTCTACTGAGGGTTCAGTAAGATAATTATCTGATCCAAGCAGCTCAGGATCTCTGATAAAACTCAGGCTCAGTTGGGCTAATCTGAAGCTTCTGAAAGCAGCTCAGGATCATTGTCTCAGTAGACTTTGACTCAGGGCGATCTGTGCTTCTCAGGGCCAAATCATCAGGACAACCTGACCCATCTGACCTCAGTGAAAGAAAAGTTTTTAAAATCACTGAACATGTGTGGTATCAGAGCAGTGGTTCAACTTGACCACTTGCTTTGGTGGCCATAGTCTAATTTGCTGAAAGACTTTGGTGGTCTACTGAACAGATCTATTTGCTGATATCTTACAAGGCTCAGTCATCATGCCTTCTAAGAAACTTCCTATGTTCTCTGTTGAGAGCTATGATTCACGGAGATTAAGAATGCAGGCTCATTTCTATTCAAAACATGAAAGAATGTGGAGAGTGGTTTCTGAAGGACCATTCAAATTTACTGTTGGGAATCCCAGAATCACTGATACTGAGAGGAATGATCCCAGAAATGAATTTCCAAAATCTGATGATCAACTTACTCCTGATGAGAGAACGTTAGTCAATCTTGACTACATTGCTAAAGATACTTTGTATAGCACTATTGATGATGGTGTTATGGGGATGATTTCTCACTGTGAAACTGCAAAAGAAATATGGGACACACTTGTTGTTATGTGTCAAGGCACAGATCATATTAAGGAAAACAAACTTTTTGTTGCTATTGGAAAGTTTGATAACTTTGAAATGGAAGATAGTGAATCCATTGACAAACTTGAGGTCAGATTCACTAGCATCATGAATGATCTGAATGCTCTTGGGAAAAGATACCCATAGAGAGAAGTGGCACTGAAAATTCTTAGAGGATTATCTAAGAAATGGAATATACATGTTGTGGTGATTGAAAACACCAAAAATATTGATTCCATGCCATATCAACAAGTTTTCTCCGAATCGAAAAGCTTATGAGTTTGTGATTGACAAGAAATCTAAGAAATCTGACAGCAAAGATGATTCTTCATCTAGCAAGAATGTGGCTTTCAAAGCCAAAGAGAAATCCTGTAAGTCTATAGAGTCTGAGAACTCACTTGCCAAAAATCAGGATGAGCAGGAGGATAAGCTAGTACTGATGGCAAGGAGGTTTGAAAGACTCAATAGCAGATATGGGAAATATAAGAAATATTACAGGAATCAAAGGTACAAGAGAGACTCAAAAGCTGAGGACAGAAACACTGAGAAAAGAAAGGACCAGAAAGCAGAAGGATCCTCATCCAAAAAGAAGGACTCCAAGACCAAGGAGGAAAGTGATCAGGATGATGATGCCAATAAATGCTACAACTGTCAAAAGAAAGGTCACTTTCAATATGACTGTCCTGAGCTAAGTGCTAAAGAAAGAAAGGAAAGACAAGCCAAGAGAGACAAGAAGTTCTCCAGCAAGAAAGTTATGATTCTTTGAGGAAGAAGAACATTCAAGAAGGTTCCAGCCTCATATATGAGATTTTCTCGAGATAGTGACAAATGATGATATCTCGCTTATGGGCCGTGGAAGAGGTAGATTCTTCTATCTCTGTTGTTGCTCCTACACAAGCACATGAGTTCTCAAGTTCAATCATAAAAAAGAATTTTGACTGATGGATTCATTTGAGAATCTTATGAAGGACTATTTTGTGTTACAAGAATCGCTCCCATCAACGCAAAGAGCGTAATAAGGAACTCGATCGAGAATCAAGTGGAAAGACTCTAAAAATGATGAGATCACTTCAATTGATGGGAACTATTGATGAACTAGATGTTCTCGAAAGTACAACTCTCGAAAAAAGAGAAGGTGATAGAGATCCCGAATGGAAAATTAGAGAAATCCACTAAAGAGATTCACTTATCGAATCGAGTTCAATGACCTCTTTGAGAAGCATGAAACTCTAAAGAAATTTGAGGATAGTGCGCAGAGAAAGTTAGCTCTATTGAATTCTCGCATCTAAAGTGATAGATGAAATTCGAGTTATCAAACACCAAGAATTATAAAAAGCCGGATTGTGATACATTCCAGGGGAACCTCACAAGGTCTTCTTCAATCTTTTGCTTCTAGTAGCACCAAGACTGCCTTTTGTTAAACAAGTGGCACCTAATCCTCTTCTTCAAGAACCGCCCGAGTTTTAGACAAGGGTAAAGGACCTATGGTTTCAGAAAAACTGAAGTTTCAGGGAAGAAAGTCCAGACCTCAGGAAAAGGCTAGAAAACCTGACCACTCAGTAGGAAATCTTCAGGCTAGTACTTCAAAGCCTATGGGAGACAAATCAGCCACTCTAAAGTAATTAGAGTTGTTAGGCAGATTTGGGTTCCAAAAGGTACAGCTAACCTGGTAGGACCCTACACCAAATGGGTACCTAAGAACTGATCTATTTTTCAGGTTAAAGAAAAGGGCACTGAGCTAAATGAAGACAACATAGCACTGATGAGTGGAAATGAAATAGCTCCTGATGTATGGTATCTGGATAGTGGATGTTCAAGACATATGATAGGATATAAGCAGTTAATCACTGACTATGTTGAGCAAAAAGGCCCTCAGATCACATTTGGAGACAATTCCAAAGGACAAACTGAAGGATATAGAACTCTTGAAGTTGACTCTGTTCATATCCATGGTGTTTCATATGTGTCTGGTCTAAAGCATAACTTGCTTTCTATAAGTCAATTCTGTGACAAAGGATTCAATGTTGAGTTCTCAAAGAACTTATGTTATGTGAAAGACAATACTTCACAGAAAATTTTACTGACTGGTACTAGAAAAGGAAATGTATCTTGCTGATTGGAGTTCAACTCCTAAAGATACATGTTTGGTTGCAAAAAGTTCCACTGATACCAGTTGGTTGTGGCACAAAAGAATGAATCACCTAAACTTCAAAACCCTGAACAAACTTGCAAGATTAGCACTTGTGAGGGGGTTACCCAATGAAGTGTTCAGTAAAGAAAATATATGTGATGCTTGTCAGAAAGGAAAATAAATCAGAGCATCCTTCAAAAGAAAAGTAGATGTTTCTTCTGATAGAATACTACAACTTTTACATATGGATCTCTTTGGTCCAGTAACACCTGTGAGCACTAATGACAGAAAATACACACTTGTGGTAGTTGATGACTACTCTAGATATACATGGGTCATATTCTTACTCAGTAAGAAAGAGACTCGCATAAAAAGCGCCTAAATTAATGAAAAAGGCTCAAGATTGAAAAAGAATCTGAGTGTGGTCAAAAAATCGATCGATAAAGGAACCGAGTTTATCAATCATATTATATCGATTATTGTGCGAAAAAATGGAATAGCTCATGAAACATCACCGCAAGGACCCCACAAATGAATGGTGTTCTTTGAAAAAGAAGAAATAGGACTACGAAAGAAGAAGTTCTGCAAGGACAATGATTGGGTTGCCGATATTCCTAAGAGATTTTGGGTCAAGCTATTAACACCGCATGCTACTCTCGTAATGCATCCATGCTTGACCAAGAACCAAGGAAAAAACTCCATATGAGCCGTGGAATGAAAGGAAGCCTCTTGTTTCTTTCTTTTCGTGTGTTTTGGTTGCAAGTGTTTCATACACAATAATGGTAAAGATCAGTTGAAAACTTTTGATAGCAAAGCTGATGAAGGGATATTCTGAAGTCAGTAAAGCCTTCGAGTTTACAACTATAGGACTCTTATTGTGGAAGAAACACCTTATTGTTGTTTTTGATGAATTTACTTGTGTTCAGAAGAAAGAACATGACATGAGAGAACTCCACCAAGAGAATCACCGACTTAGCCTTGAAAAAGAATGATAAAACATCATCCAACACGAAAAAAGAAGAAGTCACCACTTTCTATGAATGGAGTGAATCGGACTCGCACAAAGAAGGTCGATGGAAAAACTTCGATGGTGAGACTCGGATGGAAATTCTCCAATCAAGGAAAGCCAACACACCGAAGTCGACCAATCAACATACACCGCCTCGCACTTCGGTATGTAATGCCGATGAAGATGTGGTCACAGCTGAGGCAAACTCTGAATCTATCAACCAAAGGGGAACAAATGTCTCTAACAATGTTCTGAATGGAATTTCCCCTGAGGAAGATGATGCTCTTTCTCCTTTTCTGTTGTTCCCTGAATTTAATGAACTACCTGAACCTAACATTTCTGATATTGAGAATACTACTGAAGCGGGAACATCCAGGAGAAAATGGTTGGATAGTCATCCTATAAGTCAGATTGTGGGTGATCTATCAGATGGTGTCAAAATAAGAAGGTTCCATGGAGAAAGTGCTTTATTCTGCTGCTTCCTATCTAAAAAAGAACCTACTGAGATTGAAGAAGCTCTACAAGATTCATTTTGGATTACTGCTATGCAAGAAGACCTGAATCAGTTCTCATGGAATGAAGTTTGGGAGATAGTGGATAGACCTAAGAGGCACAATGTGATTGGAACTAAGTGGGTGTTCAAGAATAAGAGAGATGAAAACAACAACATTGTGAGAAACAAGGCAAGGCTAGTTGCACAAGGTTACTCCCAAGAAGAAGGCTTGGATTATGATGAAACCTTTGCACCTGTTGCAAGACTAGAAGCCATCAGATTGTTTCTTGCATATGCTGCCCACATGAAATTCACAGTCTATCAGTTGGATGTGAAAAGTGCATTTCTGAATGGTGTGCTTAAGGAAGAGGTTTATGTGGAACAACCTCCTGGTTTCAGACAGAATGACCAATTTTACAGGCTCAGGAAAGCCTTGTATGGTCTTAAGCAAGCACCTCGAGCATGGTATGATACCCTTTCTCAGTTTCTTACTGACCATGGTTTTATCAAAGGAACTGTTGATAGGACCCTGTTCAGGATAGAAGATGGGAAAGACATCTTACAAGTCACATGGAGGCTGCCAAAAAGATTCTGAAATATCTTAAAGGCACTGTGAATAGAGGATTATTGTATCCAGCTGATGATAACCTTGAATTAACTGGTTATTCAGATGCTGATTATGGAGGATGTAGAATTGACAGGAAGTCTACCACAGGAACTTGTCAATTTCTTGGAAGTAAACTGATATCATGGTTTTCGAAGAAACAAACCTCAGTAGCAACCAGTACTACTGAAGCTGAATATATGGCTGCAGGAAGCTGTTGTGCACATATTCTTTGGCTCAGACAACAATTGAGGGATTATAAGATTATAGCCAATGAAGTACCTATATTTTGTGATAATAATAGTGCAATTGCTATTACACAAAATCCGGTATTGCACACCAGATGTAAGCATGTTGATATCAGACATCACTTCATCAGAGATCATGTTGAGAAGAAAGACATCAGGATGGAGAAAATTCATTCTGATAAATAGAGAGCGGATATCTTGACTAAACCTTTGGCTGAATCAAGATTTCAGGAACTATCAGTTGAATTAGGTATGTTGGATCCAGGTGTATAAAGCAAATCTGAAAAATTGTAGGTTTTCAGATGCATGAAGTTTTTTCAGGATTTTACTAAGAAACTCAGGATAGAATTGAAAGTACTGAACTCTGAGTCTTGGGAAACTCAGATATCCTGAAGATCAGTACTCAGTATTATACTGACCTCGTTCAGTACTCAGTATCATACTGACCCCTTTCAGTACTCAGTACTATACTGATCTTTCTCAGTACTCAGTATTATACTGACCTCGCTCAGTACTCAGTATTATACTGACATTTTATCAAGGTCAAAACTCAGTAAGACTGATGGAGGAAATTAGTCTGAAGAAGTATTTACTCATGCAACACATTTATTGTCTAACTGAATCTCAGTAATCATTGGCAATAAATAACATAACACCTAAAGGAATATTTGGGTGGGACCTTTGAAATACACGAAGAAAGTCAATGGTCTGCAGGAACAGTAATTAAATGCACTGTTCATTAATCACCAATAAGGTTAAATTGGCGGCGTAATATTTGTGAAATCGTCCTTTCATATACCCGATTTAGTCGGTGTTTAATCTCATCCGTCGATTTCTTCATCTATATGATTTTCCATGAATCAAATCCTATATATCTATTGAAGATTTTCTTCAAAGCTCGATTTCAAAAGCCTTCATCTTCTCAAAACACTTTGTGTCAAAAACTCTCGAATTACCCAGAAATTATCATCCTTCTCAAAACCCTTCACAAAAATTATCCAAAAAATGACGTTCTCTGTATACGATAAGCTTGCGATTTCTAACAAACCGTGGTATGAATATGTCGTTTCCCTCGAAAGCTCATCGAATGCAACTCACGAAGAAGAAGCGTTGGACATGATTCGATTAGCAAAGCTCACTTGCCTGGTTGAGAATCAACCAGAGGCAGAATACGCAAAAGAGGTAATAGAGTTTATCTCAAATTTGAAATTAGACGATGAGGATTGTATAGAATCGCAGATTACAGTCTCTCATTTAGAGCATAGTTCAAAGTATGTGAATTTTGTTAGGGAATTGTACATCATTCCTAAGAACCTTAATGCCATATACAAATTGAGCGATAGAGGAGAAGACCCTACAGTATATATGATGGGTAGGGAGCAAGAGTATCTGGATAGGATTGCAGAGCATCCAGTTAAATTCGAAGCAACTTTGAATAAAAGCCATTTAAAGCCTAAATATCGAGTGTTGCTGGACATTATGAGTAAATGCATAATGAGTCGGTCTGGCAGCTTTGAACAGATTAGTACGCCGAAGTTGAGATTAATGGCGGCGATTGAAGATTCACCCACCACTGCTTTCAACTGGTTACATTACTTAATCAAAGTGGTGAGTGATCAAGAAAAGCAAGTCCAGAAGGTGAATGGATCAGTTGTTATCAAAGGGAAGATCCTTCATGCAACAAAGATTGCATATATCTTGGAAATGTGCAGAGAAGAAGAGGATATTTTCGCCAATTCCTCACCCTTTCCAAAGTCTAAAATTCTGTTCAAGCCACCTACAACAAAGAAGAGTTTGAAAGGAAGGAAGGAGAAAAGCTCGAAGTCTCGGGAAGAGACCACTGAAGAAGGAGCTGAAGAAGCCCAACAAGCCAGGGGGAAAGCCCTGATGGAAGTGAAGAGAGAAAAAGGAGAAAAACTGAAGAAGAAATCACTGGCCCCTCAGAAACGCAGAAAAATTCAAACTATTACTGAGGAGGAGGTAAGTGACACTGAGGAAGTCTAACCTGAAGGCCAACAAGGACTGAAATCTCCACTACAAGTTCTGGCTCAGGTTGTGACAATTGCACAGGAACAAACTGAGGAACAGGTTTTCTCTAAGGTAGTCGGAACATCTCTGAGCTCAGACAAAATATCTCAAGAAATATTCAAGGGACCTCAGGTTCCTACTGAGGAGATACTGCTCGTAACTCGATCAATCAAACCTCGTGAGCTACCGAACTTAGATCGCTCTGAGTGAACCTTTTCTAGATCCTCAAGACTTTGAATCGATCCCCATCAACCTCGAGAGCCCAAAGTCAAGAAGGAGAGGCGTAAGAGACTGAATGGCGCAGCAAGGGGGAACGATTCATTCTTGATAGATACCCTGAGCTGAGCTCATATCCTGACCTTTAGGATCTCTTCTTCAGACTCAGAACCACAGTCTATATCCTGAATCAGACTCTTCCAGAGATGCTGAACATAGCCTCCTTCAGAGGAGAGGACCGGAAGAAGGTCGAGATCAAGTAGTCGACAGAGTTCTCTGGATTCAGGAGGACTAAGCTCAGGATGAAAAATGCTGATTTTGATGAGCTAGTCAAGAAGAAGGTGGCTGAGAGGAGGGAAGCTGATGTTGATGCCTCCAGCTCTAAGGATAAAGACAAAGAGGGGGATCAACAAGATGATGCTGAAAATCAATCTCAGATGGAGAAAGAAACTGATGCTGGTCAGACTGATATCTCACATCCTCAGACTGAAGTTAACACTCTTCAAGTAACTTTTGGCACTATTAAACATTATGTCAAAGCTACTGAAGTTCCTATCTTTAAATCTGTTATGTCTGATATGCAGACTGAGGCTCGAAAGGAGCACCCAAATTTCAAAGTTGAAAAAGTTGCACATACTCCAGAGATTGATCTAAGTCCTATCTTGGACAAATTGGAGAAGGTGGTGCCAATGGTGGAAAAAGTAACCCAAATTGAAGAAACCTTGGCCAACCAATCTCAGAAGCTGGAAACACTAAATTCATCTTCAGACATGAAGCAGCTTCAAACATCTCTTGCTGATAAAATGACTACCTTGGAAGGAAAGGTTGATGGAGTCAAAGCTGAGCTCAATGCAGAGATGAAGCAGATGTATCAGGAAAGAACAACATATCTTGAAGCCAAGCTGGTTGAGAAGAATGATCAAATGATCAAGACATATGTTGAGGAAATGGGCTTTATGCTCATGACCAAGATGACAGAGATGATGCAAAATGTCTTCTCACACCAGTTTGCACCTCTGTCTGAAGAGTTCTCATTAGCAAAGAATCATATGAAGAGACTGGAAGATGAGCACGATCAGTTGGCAGGGGAAGTGCGATGTATAAGCAAAGAGCAATATCATATGGATACCGCACTTTCTCAGCTTCTTCCAAGGTATGGTGCCAAAAAGGGGGAAAGGCCAGGTGGCAAACTTAGTGAATTGTTGGCACAGACCTTGAAGAGAAAGGTTGATAAAGAAGCTGAAGAGAAAATTATGGCTGATGCCTTAAAAGAAGTGGAAGCCACTGAGAAGCTCAAATTCAAAGAAACTGAAGAGCCTATCTACACTCAAGTATCTGAGCAGACTATTCAGGAAGCAATTTCTGAGAAACTGAGTGGTAGAAGAATGGTGGAAACAAGCCAAGCCAGTGAAGAACAAGTCAAACCTATTAAAAGAAAGGCTGTGGCATTTGTACAACAGGAGAAAAAGTAAAGAGCTAAAGCTTCCAAATCTACTCATAGGAAACTGATAGTTGATTTTGAAGAATCTGAGGAAGAAGTTGAAAAAGAAGTCTTCAACACAAAGAAAGCTCTGAAAACCCTTCAAGTGGAAAAAGAGAAGAAAAACCGCTTCAGACGTATCGAGTTTCCCATGTCGAAGAAGAAGAAAGAATAAGAGCAGAAAATAAGAAGTGGTTTCAAGAAGTTCTTGAGCAAAAGGAGGGGTACGGAGAAAGCTCAGAAATGGCCACAGATTGACAAATGGATGTCTATTAAGTTCAATGATGCGTGGGAGGAGATAAAGGGAACCTTCTGGTTCTACTATGAAATTCTGAGAGAATGGAGGGGGACCAGCTCGGATATGAATGAAGTCTTCATTGAATATCTGTTGACATTCTATCCTAAGTACCTGCAAAGTTGGATTAACTTGGCAGATGAAGGTAATACGCAGATAGTTGCCCCTGGTCCATATACTTACCCAGCTCCAAGACTCGAGAATGGCTATGTGAATGAGACAGCCATTTCTCAAGAGATTGCTCAGTATGCCATCCAACTTGGCCTAACAGGAAACAACCCAGATATCATCAAAGCAAGGGATGAACTGAAGAAGATATATTATGGGATGTTTAACCTGGAGGTGCCTGAGGATGAAGTTGATGAAGACTGAAGATGATGAAGACTGAAGACTCTTTGTACTTCTGTTTTTGTTTTTGATTTTCATAGTAATCTGTAACTCTGATCTTACAATCAATGAAAATTTATCTTTATGCTCAAAGATAATATCTTATTATCTTTTTACATGTCTTTTATGTTTGATATGCCTTATGTTTTGAAATTGTTGAAAAATTGTCATTTTGGATTGTAATAGAAAAACTGAAACCTGAGTATAGGTTAGGTGTTTTTGTAACAACATGGTTTTGCCATCATCAAAAAGGGGGAAATTATTGGGAGATGAATTTAATAAAGAGATTTTGATTAGATCCCAAAACCCCTGAATATGACATGTTCAGGATAATCTTGATAGTTTGAGTCGATTCAAAGATAGAGTGTTCACGGCGTTATCTCGCACTATGTATAGTCGCTCAGCAGATATAGATCAAAGTTAGTAATCGGCGAGTCAAGACTCAAGAAGTAAATCAAGACTCAACAAGTTATCAAGACATCAAGACTCAAGATGAAATCAGAGACTCAAGATGTCATCAAGACTCAAGAAGAAAAATCAAGACTCAAGAAGAATCAAGACTC
This sequence comes from Stenogyne calaminthoides, assembly GCA_037126765.1. Lineage (NCBI taxonomy): Eukaryota > Viridiplantae > Streptophyta > Magnoliopsida > Lamiales > Lamiaceae > Stenogyne > Stenogyne calaminthoides. The sequence continues at coordinate 17,876,349 of JBBCBC010000031.1, read as the reverse complement.
AAGAAGTTGTCAAGTAATCAAGACTCAAGAAGTTATCAAGACATCAAGACTCAAGATGAAATCAGAGACTCAAGATGTCATCAAGACTCAAGATGTCATCAAGACTCAAGAAGTCACCAAGACATCAAGACTCAATATGTCACCGGTTATCAAGACATCAAGACTCAAGATGAAATCAGACTCAAGATGTCATCAAGACATCAAGACTCAAGACACCGAAGACACAAAGACAATCAAGACTCGTAAGACATCAAGACTCAAGACTCAAGACATCAAGACTCGAGAAGATATCAAGACTCGTAAGATATCAAGACCCAAAGAGGTTATCGCAGACTCAGTAAGATAATGAATACTCAGTATAACCTGAATGTTCCGAGGCAATCCTAATAATATCTATCTCAAGACTACAAAAACCGAGAAAAACGCCAATATTCAAAAAATAGATATTGCCCCTGCACATTCACATTCGCATAAATGGAACTAAGTCCAAGTGTTGTTTAAGGTTATCTCACCGGAGATTGACCAAAAAGAGTCGTTATGTTTGTCTACATTTATCAAGACAAGAGCCAATCGAGGAGGAAGACAACATCAGACTTTTTTTCGACAATCGAAAGCGATAGGTCACTGAAGCATGTCAGTAGTACTATGTTCCAGACTGCAAAAAGTGGTGATTGGCTACATGAAGGCATATTTCCTAAAACATGCAAGGGAGTATTCAAACCCTAAAAATAGTCGTTCATCAAACACCATAAGAGGAAACTCATGAAGCTATCTCCTCCAACGGATAGTTTTTCAAGAGTGACCTTGGTGAAGTTGCCTATAAATACTAGTGACCGTTTACATTAAGAGGTGACAGGAAATTTGAAAGCAACTTGTTGGGAGATGAATTTTAATAAAGATTTATGATTTTGATTAGATCCCAAAACCCCTGAGTATGACATGTTCAGAATGATCTTGATAAGTTGAGTCAGGATTCAGTTTTAGAATATTCAGGATGTTATCTGCAGAATGTATAGTCAGCAGATATAGTTTAGGATAGTTACTGAAGACTCGAGGATACCTTGAAAATCGAAGACTCGGTGAGAAGACTCAAAGACATCGGTCAAGATAAACTACAAAGATTCAGAAGACCCTGAAGACTCAGAAGACTCTTAAGACACAAAGATCAAGATCGAGAAATCAAGATCGAGAATATCAAGACACAATGAATTATCAAGAATCGATAATGTCTTCAATGCTCAAGATGAACTCAATGTTCCAAGGCATTAATATATCTATCTGAAGGATGCAATACTGAGAAGATCGCAAATTCCTTAGAAAGATAGATATCTTGCCAAGACATTCAAATGCAGACAAAAGGAACTAAGTCATAAGTGTTGTTAAGGTTATATCAAACTCAGAGTTTGTAACCAAAAAGAGCCGCTGAAGGTGTCTACCTTTTAACCGGAGACAAAAGTCAAAAAGAGAAAGACAACATCGCACCATCTACACCGACAATCGACAAAGGATGTGTCTCTGGAAAGGATGTCAGATGTACAAAAGTTCCAGACTGCAAAAAGTGAAGACCGGCTACATGGAAGGCTATTGCCTAGAAAGTGTTAGGGAGTTTCAAACCCTAAATATAGCCGTTTCACACACCACAAGAGGAAACTCACGGTCGCTCTCTCAAACGGATAGTTTTCAAGAGTGACCTTGGTGTATGCCTATAAATACCGGGTGACCCTCTACATTGTAAGGTTACGGAAATTTTATACATAACTTAAGAGCTCAAGCCCGTTCTTGCAAAAGTTAAAAGCACTTTCGAAAAAACTTAGAATTTCCCAAGTGCTTCAATATTGAAGAGAGCTCACTATACTAAGCCTAGCTTGATAAGAATTATCCAAAGCTTAGTCGAGATATCCTAACCCTTTGCATTGTGCTTCATTGTAAAGGATATCTCATCCTAGTTGAAACCAACCAAGAAACCCCAAACCCTTGTGAAGGTAGTTGGAGTGTGTTTGTTGGTGAGAAGTGTTGTAAAGAGTTAGTAAACCACGCCGAGTAGTCGAAAAACTCTAGAGGAGAAGTTAGTAAGCTACTGTGGGTAGTCCAAAGCTTGTGTGTGATTGAGTAAGTAAACTACACGGAGGTAGTCGAAAAGCTCAAGGTCGGGTTGAGTAAGTAAACTACGCGGAGTAGTCGTAAAACTCAGTAGGAAAGTTGAGTAAGTAAACTACGAGGTAGTCGAAAAGCTCATTGTTGATAGTGAATTTCTCTCAAGAGCTCGGAGAGAGTGGATGTAGGAGCTTGAGTCTCGAACCACTATAATTCTTTGTGTTCTTTATTGCTTTCCTTATCTCGTGCTTATCTGCTGCATTGACTTGATTTTGAAAGCATACTTTTCAATCGATATTCAGGTTGGAATCAATCCAATGAAGTTGCATAAGTGAATCATAGCCCTAATCACTATTTCATAAAGGGAAGGTTTTCGCAAAGCTTAAAACGAGTTTAAACTAAGGGCCAAACCATTCACTTTAACCGAGTAGCTAGAAACAGATAGTTACCAAACCGAACGTACTCTTCCGAGGGTTCATGAAGTTAGTTATCTGATCCAAGCAACTCGGGATCTCTCGACACTCGGGACTTAGTTGGGATTATCCGAGGTTTTCGAAGCGGCTCGATCACTTTGTCTCGATGAGACTTTGACTCGAGAGCGATCTGTGCTTCTCGAACCTAATCTTCGTGATTATCGACCCAAGCCGACCTCGAAGAAAAAAGTTTTAAAAACACTAAACACGTGTATTCCCCCCATACACGTAAAGACTCGTTTTGCACCGACCAACAAGTGGTATCGAGCAAAAGGTTCAACTTGACCACTGGCCGTGTTGTGTTGACCAAAGTTTTATTTTCAAAAATACTTGTGGTCTATCTCGAACCGATCTTATTTGTTTGAAACCTTTTATTTTTCAAGAGATCGAAAAAATGTCTTCTAAAAACTTCCCATGTTCTCGGTGGAGAACTATGATCTATGGAGATCGAGAATGCAGGCTCATCTCAGATTCCAAACATGAGCGTATGTGGAGAGTTGTCTCTCAAGGACCATTCCAGTTCTCAGTAGTGAATCCCGGAGGAAAACAAGATGAGAGAATTGATCCTAGAAAGCGAAATTTCCTAAGTCCGATGACCAACCGACACCGAGGAGAGAAAGTTAGTCAATCTAGACTACATTGCAAAAGACACACTATACAAAGACAATTGATGATGGTGTGATGGGAATGATCTCTCACCGTAATATTGCTAAAGAGATTTGGGATACACTAGGCTGTTATGTGCCAAGGCACGATCATATAAAAGAAAACAAACTTTCAAAGGCAATTGGAAAGTTTGATGTTTTTGAAATGGATGATGGTGAATCAATAGACAAACCGAAGTCGATTCACTAAAGATCATGAATGATCTAAATGCACTTGGAAAGAAATACCCACAGAGAGAAGTTGAATTGAAAATTCTTAGAGGTCTATCTAAGAAATGGGATATTCATGCAAAGGGTGATTGAAAACACCAAGAATATTAACTCAATGCCTTACCAACAAGTCTTCTCTCGAAATAAAGCCTATGAATTTGTAATTGATAAGAAATCCAAAAAGGCCGACAAAGAAAGATGATTCTTCATCGAGTAAGAATGTGGCCTTAAAAGCCAAAGATAAAACTCAGAAAACTAGAGAGCTCGAGAACCCCCATGCCAAAAAATCGGGATGAGCTTGAGGAAAAGCTAAAGACCGATGGCAAGAAGGTTTGATAGACTCAATAGTAGATTTGGAAAATACAAAAACTATTACAGAACCACAGTACCGAAGAAAACCCGAGGACGGATCAACCGAGAAGAAGAAGAAAAGACTCGAAAAGTCGAAGGATCTTCATCCAAAAGAAAGGACTTCAAGTCCAAAGAAGAAAATGATCGGGATGATGATGCCAACAGATGCTATAACCGCCAGAAGAAAGGTCACTTCCAAAGATGATTGTCCGATTTGAGTGCTAAGGAGAGAAGAGAAAGGCAAGCTATAAGAGACCGTAAGTTCTCAAGCAAAAATGCCATGATTGCGAAGAAGAAGAACACTCGAGGAGGATCTAGCTCTTCGATGAGATATTCTCGACACGGTGAAAGTGATGACATCCGGTTCCCGATGGCCATTGAGGAGGTAAACTCTTCTTTCTCTCATTCTCGCTCCTACACTAGCACAAGAGTTTTCAAGTTCCAATCGAAAACAAATATTTTGACTGATGGATTCTTTCGAGAATCGATGAAGGACTATGCTTTTTTTGCAAGGATCGCTAAATCAAACTCAAGAGCGTAATAAGGAACCGAAAGTCTAAATCTAAAATGGAAAAACTTCTAGCAATATCGGGTCACTTCTCAATTAATGGGAGCTACTGATGAACTGGATGTTCTGAAAGTACAACTCTTAGAGAAAGAGAAGTTGATAGTGTCCCTAATCAAAAGCTAGAGAAATCCAATCAAGAGATTCAAATAATCGAATCGAAGTTCAATGACCTCTCTCGAGAAGCATAAAACTCTACAGAATCGTGAGGATAGTGCATGAAGAAGTTAACTCTATTGAATAATGCATCTAACGTAATAGATGAAATTCGAGTTACCAGAGATCTGTGACTATAAAATCTGGATTGGGATATATTCCAGGGGGAACCTCACAAGGTCATCTAAATGCTGCGTCAAGTAGCAAGAAGACTATCTTTGTAAAACCAGTGGCACCTATTCTTCAAACTGAAGAAATGCCCAAGGTTGTAGACAAGGAAAAAGGACCTATGGTCTCAAAGAAACCAATGATCGGGTTAGAAAGCCCAAACCTCGGTGAAGGCAAGAAAACCCCGAAAGCGGTCGATTGGAAAGTTTCGAGTAAGTACTTCAAAGCCTCGTGCTAAGAATGCAAACCCGAAAGGCTCCACATTGAACCATCGAGGAATCCTCGGATGAGAAACACTCAAATAGAGACATTTTCAACCTGAAAGAGACCAAGTCCTCGGTATCTTTGAAAAGACCAGATTTCAAGATGCATAACCCGAACCTCACTTGCCTAAGGGTAAAGGTTATCTCAACCCGAAGTCATCATAGATTTAGACCGGTCGCACAAAAAGCCTAAGCATCCGAATGTAAGGCCCGAACCAAAGAAGAACTCTAAGGCACATGTTCATGCTAAAAGCTAAAGACACATATACAAAAAAACGCTAAGGCACCCAGAGTAGTGGATGTATATGTTGATGTTTATGGAAGACAAATTAGCCACTCTAAAAGTGAGTTGTCGAGCGATTTGGATTCCGAAAGGTACAAATAACCTCGTGGGACCCTACACAAAAATGGGTACCTAAGAATTGATCTGTTTTTCGGGGAGGAAAACCAGGGCACTAAGTCGATGAAAGATCACATGGCACCGATGAGCGAGAGATGAAAAAAGCTCCCCGATGTATGGTATCTTGACAAATGGATGCTCAAGACATATGACAGATTCAAGAAGATGCTCAAAGGACTATGTTGAACAAAGAGGCCCACAGATCACTTTTGGAGATAACTCAAGGATGATCAAGGATATGGAACTTTGGAAGTCGACTCGATTCATATCCATGGTGTTTCATATGTATCCGGATTGAAGCATAACTTGTCATCCAATTAGCCAATTCTCGTGATAAGGGTTTCAATGTTGAGTTCTCCAAGAACTTATGCTTTGTGAAAGATGATACATCACGAAAAGTATTACCGATCGGGTACAAGAAAAGGAATGTGTATCTTGGCGATTGGAGTTCAACTCCTAAAGATACATGTTTAATTGCTAAAAGTTCCACAAATACCAAATTGGTTATGGCATAAAAGAATGAATCACCTAAACTTCAAAACCCCGAACAAGCTTGCAAGATTAGCTCTTGTGAGAGGGTTGCCTAATGAAGTGTTCAATGAGGAACACATTTGTGATGCGTGCCAGAAAGGAAAACAAGTCAAAGCATCATTTAAAAGCAAAGTAGAAGTTTCTACTGAGAGAATACTTCAGCTTTTGCATATGGATCTGTTTGGTCCTATAACACCTTGTGAGCACTAATGGCGGAAATACACATTGGTAGTAGTTGATGACTACTCAAGATATACTTGGGTCATATTCTTACTCAAGAAGAAAGAGACTCGATAAAGTCGCCCGAATTCATCAAAAAGGCTCAAGAATGAGAAAAATCTGAGTGTGGTCAAAATCGATCGACAAAAGGAACCGAGTTTATAAATCATATCATTTACGATTATTGTGCGAGAAATGGAATTCTACATGAAACATCACCGCAAGGACCCTCAACAAAATGGTGTTCTTTGAAAAGAAGGAATGTAACTCCGAAAGAAGTTCGCAAGGACAATGATAAATTGGGTGATATTCCTAAAAGATTTTGAAATTTGAAGTCAACAACCTTGCATGCTACTCTCGAGAATAGATCCATCTTGACAAAAAGTCAAGGCAAAACGCCTTATGAGCTTTGGAATGAAAGGAAGCCTCTTGTTTCTTTCTTTTGTGTGTTTTGGTTGCAAGTGTTTCATACACAATAATGGTAAAGATCGGTTGAAAACATTTGATAGTAAAGCTTTGAGTTTACAAATCGTAGGACTCTTATTGTGGAGGAAACACCTCATGTTGTTTTTGATGAATCTGTTTGTTCGTAAGAAAAGCGGAACATGATGCAAATGAACCGACAAAGAGGATCACCAGATTAAGCCCAAACGAAAAGATAAATCATCTAATGAATCAAAAAGAAGAAGTCACCATTATCTATGATTGGAGTGACTCGGACTCGGATAAAGAAGTTCGGATGGAAATCGGGATGGTGAGACCCAGGAAAACCAACACTCCAAAGGTGACCAATCTGAACAGACACCAGTTCAGACTCAGGTACGTGATGCCAATGAAGATGTGGTCACAGCTGAGGCAATTTCTAATCTATCAACCAAAGGGGAACAAATGTCTCGCATAATGTTCAATAGAATTTCCCCGAGGAAGATGATTCCTTTTCTCCCGCTTTTGTTGTTCCCGAAGTTTGTTTGATTTAATCAACCTAACATTTCAAATGTTGAGGATACCATTGAAGGGGGAACATCAAGAAGAAAATGGATAGATAGCCATCCTACAAGCCGGATTGTGGGTGATCTAACTGAAGGTGTTAAGACTAGAAGGTTCCATGGAGAGAGTGCACTATTCCGCTGCTTCCTATCAGAGAAAGAACCTCTTTGAGATTGGTGAAGCTCTACAAGATTCTCACCGGATTACTTGCCATGCCAGATGAGCTGAATCAATTCTCGAGGAATGAAGTATGGGAGCTAGTAGATAGACCAGAAAGGCACAATGTCATTGGAACCAAGTGGGTTTTCAAGAACAAAAGAGATGAAAACAACAACATTGTGAGAAACAAGGCAAGGCTAGTTGCACAAGGTTATTCCCAAGAAGAAAGACTTGGATTATGATGAAACCTTTGCACTGTTGCAAAGACTAGAAACCATCGATTGTTTCTTGCATATGCTTTGCCCACATGAAGTTCACACCATCTATCGATGGATGTGAAAAGTGCATTTCTAACGGCGTGCTTAAAGAAGAGGTTTATGTGGAACAACCTCCGGTTTCAAAACAGAATGACCAAGTTTTCAAAGCTAAGAAAAGCTTTTGTATGGTCTTAAACAAGCACCCCGAGCATGGTATGATACTCTTTCTCTTTCTTCTGACCATGGTTTTGTCAAAGGAACTGTTGATAGAACTCGTTCGGGATAGAGGATGGGGAAGATATCTTACTAGTTCAGATATATGTTGATGACATCATTTTTGGATCTCCAAACCATCACCGTGTGAAAAAAGTTTTCAACAATCGATGAAAGGCAAGTTTGAGATGTCAATGATGGGAGAGATGAATTTCTTTCTAGGACTTCAAGTGAAACAATCAAAGGAAGGAATATTCATCAACCGGTGCAAAGTACACCGTAGATCCGATTGCCAAATATGGTGTACAGACTGCAATACTGCTTAGAATTCCCATGAATACTAACTACAAGATGGATCCCGATTACAAGGCAAATCAAGAAGTCATCATCGATTATAGAGGAATCATTGATCATTGCTCTATCTCACGCCAGCAAGTAGGCGGATATAACATTTGTTTGTTAGGATATGTGCAAGATACCAAGCTAATCCTAAGGCTAGTCACATGGATCTTTGCCAAAAAGATACCGAAATATCTTAAGGGCACGATGAATAGAGGATTATGGTATCCAAATGATGATAACCTAAAGTTAAGTGGTTACTCGATGTCGATTATGGAGGATGCAGAATGACAGAAGTCCACTTCAGAACTTGTCAATTTCTAGGAAACAAGTCGATATCTTGGTTTTCGAAGAAATGACCTCGAGAGCAACAAGTACTCACGGTCAATATATGGTCTGCAGGAAGTCATTGGGCACGCATTCTTTGCTCGCATAACAATTAAAGGATTATAAAGTTGTAGCCAATGAAGTACCAATATTTTGTGACAATAATAGTGCCATTGCTATTTCACAAAACCCGGTATTGCACACCGGATGCAAGCATGTGGATATCGACATCACTTCATCGAGATCATGTCGGAAGAAGGACATAAGGATGGAGAAAATTCATAATCTTGATAAGCAGAGAGCTGATATCTTGACTAAACCTTTGGCGAATCAAGATTTCAAGAACTTTCGGTTGAATTAGGGATGCTAAACCAGTGTATAGAATAAAATCAAAAATTGAAGGTTTTCAGATGCATGAAGTTTTCTCAGAATCCTTCTGGGAAGCTCAGGATAAAATGGAAATACTGAACTGAATCTCAGAAAACACCAATTCAGTACTCAGTATTATATTGACATTTTATCAAGATCGATTACTCGAAAGACCGATAGAGGGAAATTGGTCCGAAGAAGTAATGACTATCGATCCATTTATTGCTCAAGTAAATTCAAGAATCATTCGCAATAAATATAAAAACACCCGAGGAATGTTTTGTTTTGGGGCGGGATCGTTTTAAATTCGAAGAAGGTCAATAAATCATTTAATGCTCGCTACATTAATGACCAATGAGGATGTTTTGGCGGCTTACTTTTTCGGAGATCGCTTGGTTCAGATACCCGATTAATGGAGATTAATCTCAACCGTTGTTACTCACCTAACCAACACGATTCCCCACGATCTCAAGGCTATATAAACCCCCAATCAACCATTCAAGCCAAAAATTTTATCAAACCCTTCATTTTCAAATCCTCTGAAATTAAAAATCCCCTTTGCCCAGAAAATCTCCAAACCCTAAAAGTTTTTCTTCTTCAATCAAACTCTAAAATGGCTCCAACCCCGCTTAGAGATTAGCGAAACCAAAAGCCAACAAGAACCAACTCAAAGCCGTAAGAGGAGGCTCTGCGATATGATTCGATCGGCTAAACTCATTCCAACTAGTCGCAAACCCACCCGCACCGGGAGTTTGCGAAAAGAGGTAATCGAATTCATCTCAGAATTTGAAGATAGATGAAGAGGGTCAGATGCATTCTAAGTTAATCAGATCACACTTAGAGCAAATATCCAAATACGTCGATTTTGAGAGGGATCTGTTTATTGTTCCAAAAAATCTGAATGATGTTTTTGAGCTCTGTGATAGAGGAGAGGATCATACGATGTATATGTCAGGAAGAGAGCAGGAGTACTTAGATAGGATTGCTGAGAATCCTGTTAAGTTTGAGGCGACATTTGCATAAAAGGCACACCTGCCACAATATCGTGTGTTGATGGATATTGTGAGCAAGTGCATCATGAGTCTTCTTGGGGAGTTTTGAAGCGAGATAAGTACCCCGAAACTCAGATTGATGGCGGTGATAGAAGCTTCACCCACCACAGATTTCAACTGGCTGAAATTCCTGATCTAGACGGTGAGTGAGCAGACCAAAGTTTTGAGGAAGATTGACGGGGCGATCTCAATCAAAGGCAAGATCCACCATGCCACCAAAATTGCTTACATTTTGGAGATGTGCAGAGAGGAGGAGGATATCTTCGCCAATTCGACCCCATTTCCTAAATCCAAAATTCTCCTTAAACCCAAAGGCTTGCAAAGAAGCAGTCATCGGGGAAGAGAGAAAAGAAGGTAGAATCACCTTCTGCAGTTGCTTCTGAAAAAGAGACCCAACAAACTAGGGGGAAGATGTTGTTGGAGGCAAAGATGGAGCAGGGAGCAAAAATGATGAAACAAAAAAATCTTGCTCCAAAACCGCGGAAGATTGGTGGTTCTCCCCGATGAAGATGGAAGTGATTCTAAAGAGATTCAACCGGAGGGCCAAACGGCCAGAGTTCACCATTACAAGTGTTGGCTCAGGTTATCTCCAGGACACAGGATCAGACTGAGGAGCAGGTCTTTTCTGAGGTGCTCGAGACATCGCCAAAGATGTATAAAATTTCTCGGGAAATTTTCAAAGGAGCTCGACCTCGAGATGCCTACCTCGTGTGTGTGCTCGACATGTAAGAGCCACCGAGTCGATCCAAGATGTGCAAGCTCGGGATCGACGAGCCAACTCGGACTAAACCGAGGATATACCAACAGCCTCGTAACCCACACGATACAAACCGAGAACCGACCAAGACAAACTTCGATGTCAGCCGAGACTCGGGAGCGTAATAGTCTTGATGAGCTCCCTGAGTGATCTACTTCTTGACCCTTTAGCGTAAACTTCAAATGAACCGTAAAGCCCGAGATGGAAGAAAGACGAGGTCAAGAAGGCGAGTGGAGGAGCAAGGGGAACGGTTCATACTTGACCGATACCACGAGCTCAAATTCATATCCCGATCCGCAAGATATTTTCTTCGATTAAGGACAATCAGATTTATCCTCAATCGACTCTTCCCGAGATGCTTGACATTACTGCTTTTAGAGGGGAAGACTGGTGGAATGAGGAGACTGCCTTTCTGACCGACTTCTCAGGGTTCAGAAGGACAAAGCTCAGGATGAAAAACTCCGATTTTGATGAGCCGGGTTCGAGGAAGTTGGCCGAGAGAAAGAATCGAGGTTGGTGCCCCAAGCAAATGGAGACAAATCTCAAGATGGAGATGGGGACCAACAGGAGATGTTGAGAAGCGCCTCAGATTGAAAAGGAGACTTCGTTGCTTTATCAACTCGGATCTAGTCAACATCGGAATGTTGATAGTACTCTTCAGATCGAGGCACATCCGAGACCGGAGCTCGATGATCGACACAACACAGAGGTACGTAAGATTCCCGAGATTAATCTCACCTCCGATAGAGAAACTTGAGAAGGTTGAGCCAATGATGATCAAGATTGCTCGATGGAAGAAACGTTAGCCAATCAAGCTCAAAAGATGGACGGTCTTAGTCACTCTTCAGAACTGGTGCAAATTCAAAACACTCTAACCACCCGGATGACCTCCATGGAAGGAAAGCTAAATGAGAAGTTCCGGAGGGAGTCAAGGCCGAAGTTAAGTGATGAATCAAGGTAAACACCGTAAAAGTTCTGATTTCCTAGAGGTGAAACCGCGAAAAAAGAATGAGGTGCTAATCAAGTCTGGCTTGTTGAGGAAATGAGCTCAATGCTCATGACCAAGATGACAGAGATGTTCAAAGAAGCACTCTTCGCCAGCGGTTGCCCACTTATCTGAAGAATTTTACGTGGCCAAGAACCATCTAAGAAGGCCGGAAGACGAACAAGATCAGATAGCAGGAGAAGTTCGCTGTGTAAGCAAAGAGCAATATCACATGGACACAGCACTCTCCAGGCTTCTTCCAAATTACGGTGCCAAGAAGGGGGAAAAGGAAGTCAAGATCTCGAAAGTTCATGGCACGTGCTTTGGAGAAGAAGGCTCGAAAAGATGCTTTGAATGTATAATCTAGCAAAAGCCTTTAAAGAAGCTCTGAGCTACCGAGAAGTTGAAGTTCGCTCGGTAGAAAAGCCTATCTACACTCGAAGTTTCGAGCAAGCTATGCTTGATGTTGCAAGAGAGAAACCGAAAAGCTAGAGCAAAGGTTGGAACAAGCCAGCCGCCAGCCGAATCGCCATGAGGAGGAAAGCCTTGGGCGTTGTTCAACCCGAAGCAAACGTGCAAAAGGCTTTAAGCCAATCCAGAGAAAACCGATTCGATGATGAAGAAACAGAACAACCAAAGGAATCTGAAGTTTCAACCTCGGAAGAAAGTCTTCAACACGAGAAATGCTCAAGACACTCCAAGAAGAACAAGCTAAGAAAGTTCTTTGCTTTGGTCTCGTGAACGTCTGTGGATCGAAAAGAAGATAGACGAAGAGCAGAAGCGAAGGAGTGATTTCAGGAAGTTTGCGAGCAAGAGGAAAGGAACATCAAAAGCACTAAAGTGGCCCCACGTTGATAAATGGATGCCTATCAAACTCAACGATATGTGGGAAGAAGTCAAGAGGACCTTCGGTTCAATTATGATGTTCTCGAGGAATGGAGAGGGAAAGCTCGGATCGAATGAAGCTTTCATTGAATACCTTCTTATCTTCTATCCAAAGTATCTACAGAGTTTGGATTAACTGCGGATGAAGGAGAGGTACGATAGTAGCCCCGTCCATATTCCTATCCACCTCCAAAACTTGATAATGGCTTGGTGAATGAGAAGGCCATTACTCAAGAGATTGCTCAAGATCTTTGGTCATTGGGTTTAACAGAAACAAATCCGGACATCATCAAGGAAAGAAATGAGTCAAGAAGAGATTTTTCTAATGTTTGACTGGAGGTGCCCACGATGAAGTTGAGAATGAAGCAAATCAAGAGCGAGAAGACCGAAGAGCCAAAAATCGTAAGATCAAGACTCGAAAGATTTTGTAATCTTTATATTTTGTCTTTTTGATTTTGTTGATAAACTCATTGTAATATGTAACAGGATACCAATCATCAATGAAGATTTATCATTATGCTCAAAAGATAATATCTCATTATCTTATTTACATGTATTTTATTTTGATATGCCTGAATGAATGTCTCTGAACTGATTGTATGATTGATAAGGGAGAAACTGTTTAAGTATTTGGTAATGAACTAGTTAAAGAGATTCATTCTTTGAAGAAATTGGCGAATGATTAAAACTATTGAGAAACTCAAAATTTTTTGAGAGAGATTCTCTGATTTAAGAAATTGTTGGGAGACAACCAATCTTGTAAAAGGATAAACTGAAACCTGAGTATAGGTTATTTGTTTGTAACAAGATAGGTTTTGGCATAATCAAAAAGGGGGAAATTGTTGGGAGATGAATTTTAATAAAGATTTATGATTTTGATTAGATCCCAAAACCCCTGAGTATGACATGTTCAGAATGATCTTGATAAGTTGAGTCAGGATTCAGTTTTAGAATATTCAGGATGTTATCTAAAGAATGTATAGTCAGCAGATATAGTTCAGGATAGTTATCAAGACTCAAGAGGATCTTGAGTAATCAAGACTTCGGAGAAGACTCAAAGACATCGGTCAAGATAAACTACAAAGATTCAAGACCACAAAGACTCGAAGACCACTCAAGACATCAAGACACAAAAGACCAAGACCGAGAAATCAAGATCAAGAATACTTAAGACAACATAAATTATTGAAGAATCGTTAATGTCTTGAATGCTCAGTATGAACCTGAATGTTCCAAGGCACTGAATATATCTATCTGAAGGATGCAATACTGAGAAGATCGCAAATTCCTTAGAAAGATAGATATCTGCCAAGACATTCAAATGCAGACAAAAGGAACTAAGTCAGAAGTGTTGTTAAGGTTATATCAAACTCAGAGTTTGTAACCAAAAAGAGCCGTTGAAGGTGTCTACCTTTAACTGGAGACAAAAGTCAAAAAGAGAAAGACAACACTGTACCATACTGACACTGACAGTGACAGGTCTCTGGAAAGGATGTCAGATGTACAAAAGTTCCAGACTGCAAAAAGTGAAGACCGGCTACATGGAAGGCTATTGCCTAGAAAGTGTTAGGGAGTTTCAAACCCTAAATATAGCCGTTTCACACACCACAAGAGGAAACTCACGAAGCTGTCTCTCCAACAGATAGTTTTCAAGAGTGACCTTGGTGTATGCCTATAAATACTGGTGACCCTCTACATTGTAAGGTTACGGGAAATTTATACGCAACTTAAGAGCTCAAGCCTATTCTTGTAAAAGTTAAAAGCACTCGAAAAAACTTAGAATTTCCCAAGTGCTTCAATATTGAAGAGAGCTCACTATACTAAGCCTAGCTTGATAAGAATTATCCAAAAGCTTAGTCGAGATATCCTAACCCTTTGCATTGTGCTTCATTGTAAAGGATATCTCATCCTAGTTGGAAACCAACCAAGAAACCCCAAACCCTTGTGAAGGTAGTTGGAGTGTGTTTGTTGGTGAGAAGTGTTGTAAAGAGTTAGTAAACTACGTGGAGTAGTCAGAAAACTCTAGAGGAGAAGTTAGTAAGCTACAGGGGTAGTCTGAAAGCTTGTGTGTGATTGAGTAAGTAAACTACGGAGGTAGTCATAAAGCTCAATGTCGGGTTGAGTAAGTAAACTACGTGGAGTAGTCAGAAAACTCAGGGCCGAGTTGAGTAAGTAAACTACGAGGTAGTCAGAAAGCTCATTGTTGATAGTGAATTTCTCTGAAGAGTCGGAGAGAGTGGATGTAGGAGCTTGAGTCTCTGAACCACTATAATTGTTGTGTTTTTTATTGCTTTCCTTATCTGTGCTTATCTGCTGCATTGACTTGATTTTGAAAGCATACTTTCACTGATATTCAGTTGGAATCAATCCACTGAAGTTGCATAAGTGAATCATAGCCTAATCACTATTTCATAAAGGGAAGGTTTTCTGCAAAGCTTAAAACGAGTATAAACTAAGGGCCAAACCATTCCGCACAACTGAGTAGCTAGAACAGATAGTTACCAAACTGAACGTACTCTTCTGAGGGTTCAGTAAGTTAGTTATCTGATCCAAGCAACTCAGGATCTCTGACACTCAGGACTCAGTTGGGATTATCTGAGGTTTCTGAAAGCAGCTCAAGATCACTGTCTCAGTAGACTTTGACTCAGAGCGATCTGTGCTTCTCAGAACCTAATCTTCAGGATTATCTGACCCAAGCTGACCTCAGTAAGAAAAAGTTTTAAAAACACTAAACACGTGTATTCCCCCCCCATACACGTGTAAGACTCGTTTGCATCGGGACCAACACAACTCAAGAGCTCATTCGTATTATTGCAAATTGAAGCACTCGAAAACCCAAGAATTTCCCAAGTGTTTCACATTGAAGAGAGCTCATTCACTAAGCCTAGATTGATAAGATATATCCAAAGCTTAGTAGAGATATCCTAGCCTTTGCTTTGTTCTTATTGTAAAGGATATCTCATCCTAGTTGGAAACCAACCAGAAACCCAAACCCTTTGTAAGGTAGTTTGAGTGTGTTTGTTGGTGAGTTGGAGTTGTAAAGAGTTAGTAAGCTACAGTGAGTTAGCCAGAAAACTCTAGAGAAGAAGTTAGTAAGCTACTTGTGGTAGTCTGAACACTTGTGTGTGTATTGAGTTAGTAAGCTGCAGTGAGTCAGCCAGAAAACTCAAAGTAGAAAAGTGAGTAAGCTGCAGTGAGTCAGCCAGAAAGCTTTAGGAAGTGGTTAAGGAATTGCTCTGAAGGTCAGAGAGAGTGGACGTAGGAGCTTGAGTCTCTAAACCACCATAATTGATGTGTTGTTTTGCTTTCTGTATTGCTTTATTATCTATTGCATGGTTTTCACTGAAAGCATAATTCACTGATATTTAGTTGGAACCAATCCACTGAACTTGCATCAACTGATCACAGCCTTAATCACTGTTTCATTAAAAGGAAGATATTCAGCAAAGCTAAAAATGAGTATAAACTTAGGGCCAACCATTCCGCACACTTGAGTAGCTAGAACAGATAGTTACCAAACTGAACAAACTCTACTGAGGGTTCAGTAAGATAATTATCTGATCCAAGCAGCTCAGGATCTCTGATAAAACTCAGGCTCAGTTGGGCTAATCTGAAGCTTATGAATGCAGCTTAGGATCATTGTCTCAGTAGACTTTGACTCAGGGCGATTTGTGCTTCTCAGGGCCAAATCATCAGGACAACCTGACCCATCTGACCTCAGTGAAAGAAAAGTTTTTAAAATCACTGAACACGTGTATCCCCCCCATACACGTGTGAGACTCGTTAGCACCGGGACCAACATATCCCATTCTCGATGATCCTTGATCGGGGCTGTTTGAGAATCATGCTTAAGTCATCTGAGTTCTCACGTACTCAATGGCAGCAGTGATTCAAGGGAACACAGATAAGAACAAATGCAAACAATCAATCATAATATTCTAATAAGTGCAATGCCATACATTTAATATTAAATAAACAATAATATTAAACCAACACTGAATATTATCTTAGTATTATGTCCATACAAAGGATTGTCTCTAGGACACTAACACTAATAATTTCCCACTTGAACTAGAGCCAATCACCTACATGCCTAACCCCTAGACCTTTGAAATGTCTAGTGTGTACATGAACACTCAAAGCCTTGGTGAAAGTATCAGCCAAATTATCTTCTGTGGGAACACGTTCTAACTCTATCTCTCCTCTAGCGATTATCTCTCTTATCAAGTGATAACGCCTCGGCACATGCTTGTTTCTGTTATTGGATCTCGGTTCCTTAGCTTGCGCAACCGCACCAGTTTTGTCACAATATAACTTTATTGGACTGCCGGCACTCGGAACTACCCCTAGTTCATTTAAGAATTGTTTTATCTAGACAGTTTCTTTAGCAGCTTCAGTCGCAGCAATGTACTCAGCTTCGGTTGTTGAGTCAGCGGTAGTCTCTTGCTTGGAACTATTCCAACTAACCGCCCCACCATTGAGAGTAAACACATAGCCTGACTGAGATTTGTAATCATCACATTCAGATTGGAAACTAGCGTCCACGTAGCCAATAGCCACTAGCTCTGACTGTCCCCCGTAGACTAAGAAGTATTCTTTTGTACGTCTGAGGTACTTAAGAATATTCTTGACAACAATCCAATGAGGTTCACCCGGATTCTGTTGGTATCTACCAGTGATGCTGACAGCGAAGGCCACATCTGGCCTAGTGCAAGTCATGGCGTACATGATGGACCCAATAGCTGATGCATATGGTATGTCCTTCATGTGCTTGATATCAACGTCTGTGGAAGGACAATCCTTCTTAGACAGTTTTATCCCATGACATGTAGGTAGAGAACCTCTCTTAGAGTTCTCCATTGCAAATCGCTTCAACACCAACATCCTCTTGAATCTATCCCTATGGATCTTGATCCCTAAGATGTAGCAGGCCTCACCAAGATCCTTCATCATGATGGTCTTTGACAACCATTCTTTCACGGACTGCATGAGAGGGATACTGTTCCCCATAATCAGTATGTCATCAAAATACACAACTATGAAGACAATATTCTTCCCATGGCACTTCCGATATACGCACGGATCTTCCAAATTTCTGATGAAGTCAAATGATTTGGCAGCCTCATCAAATCGGATATTCCAACTCCTAGAAGCTTGCTTCAATCTATTGATGGATCGTTTGAGCTTGCACACGAGATTAGATTTTGGCTTTGAGATAAAACCTTCTGGTTGAGTCATGAACACTTCCTTATCAATGTTTCCATTAAGGAAAGCTGTTTTGACATCCATCTACCAAATCTCATAATCGAGGTGTGTTGCTACCGCAAGTAAAATTCGAATGGACTTAATCTTAGCAACTGGTGAGAAAGTCTCGTCATAGTCAATGCCTTCGCGTTGACTGTAACCTTTCGCCACCAACCTACCCTTGTAGGTTTGTACCTTGCCATTTGCATCGGTCTTACGCTTGTAGACCCACTTGCAACCTATGGGTTTGACCCCTTTTGGCAATTCAACCAAGTCCCAAACTTGATTGATGTACATCGAGTCTATCTCAGATTTCATGGCTTCATGCCACTTCTTTGAGTCAACATCCAATGTTGCCTCAATATAAGTTTTAGGTTCGTCTTTATCCGAGATCTCCACGTCATCTTGTTCCTCCACGAGGAAGCCATAATATTTGGTGTTTGGATTACGAACTCTAGTAGACTTACGGAGTTGTGGTTGTTCAGGCTGCACATTCTAATCATGAAAATTTTGTGGTACAACGATTTCATCGTTGACCGGGGAGACCTCAAGATTGATGCTTTCGGACGCTCCTTGAGCACTTTCGGATACCTCTTGAGCAGGAGTTTGAACAATGCTATTCTCATTCAGCCTACTTGGAGTTTGTTGCTCAGGCATTGCAACTCCAATTACGCTCCCACTAGCTGAAAGAGGATCACTATGTGATAAACTTCCACCATGCGAGCTACTGAATGCTCCCACTGATTCTTGGCCATTTTGCTTTGAAAAGATATTAGTCTCTTTTTTAATTTGTGGTTCTTGAATTTCTTCAAGTTCTATCATCTTACGGCCTTGTTCCTTGAAGACGTAGTCTTCTTCGAGGAATCTGGCCTACCTAGAAACAATCACTGAATGTTTCTCCGGTAGATAGAAATATAGAATAATATCCTTTAGTTTCCTTAGGATATCCCACAAAATAACCCTTTTCACCTTTTGGATTCTAACTTATCGGTGAGCATCTTTTTCACAATCACGGGGCAACCCCATGTTTTGATATGCGAAAAAGTTGGCTTCTTGCCACACCATAATTCATATGGTGTATGCTCAACTGATTTGGATGGAATCCTATTCAGAATGTAGATTGAGGTTTGTAACGCGTATCCCCATAAGAATGTCGGAAGAGAGGAAAAGCTCATCATAGACCTCACCAAGTTTAACAGGGTTCGGTTTCTCCTTTCGGACACTGCATTCATTTGAGGTGTTCCGGGAGGAGTCCATTGTGACTGGATTCCATGTAACTTCAAGTAATCAGTGAATTCATGGCTAAGGTATTCACCTCCTCGATCTGATCAAAGATTTTTGATACTCTTACCAAGTTATTTCTCTACTTCAGCCTTAAAATCTTTGAATTTCTCAAAAGATTCAGATTTGTGTCTCATAAGATACACAAACCCGTATCTTGAAAAATCATCAGTAAAAGTGATGAAGTATCCGAACTGACCCCTAGCTAGAGTGGGCAATGGTCCACAGACATCACTATGGATCAACTCTAGAACTTCTTTGGCACGAACTCCTTTCCCATAAAAGGGTTCATTGGTCATTTTGCCCTTGAGACAGGATTCGCAATTACCATAAGACTCAAAGTCTAATGGGGTTAAGTAGTCTAACTTTCTTAACCTTGCAATCCTATTCTCATTTGCATGACCAAGTCTACAATGCCACAAGTAAGTTGGGTTTTCATGATTACTAAGTTTGAGTCGTTTGTTTTGTATATTAAGAATATTATGTCCACAATGCAACAAGTATAAACCATTCGATAAAGGAGCATTCCCATACATATCACCATTAAGCGAAAAATAACAATTATTATTCGCAAAATGGAAGGAAAACCCTTCAATGTCTAACATAGGAATAGAAATAATGTTACGAGTAATAGAGGGGATAAAATAACAATTATTCAGATCAAGTCTAAAACCAGAGGGTAAATCTAAAACATAAACGCTAAAACATAAACGCTAATATTCTTTTGGTACATGATGGTCCTGTTTTGAAAACCCATTTGAAAGAAAACTCTTTCAATTTTTTTTTTTGCTTTTAAGAACAATCCATTCCCAAAGTAACATAAAGAAAGAAGAACACACAAGATTTATAGTGGTTCGGACAACTCGTCCTACATCCACTTTTCCTTCATTTACCAACTTAACCAACTTAACCAAAGCGCCTCACCCTCACTTGCCGCTTTTCGGATTGCTAGACCACCGAGTTCACATTGGGACTTATCACCCTCAATATTTCGTGATTGCTAGATGTTTACCGAAGTTCACACTCCACCTACAAACTTAACCTACCAACCGGTTTGGGTTAAGGTTGTCATTTGTGGACATGTTTATCTCAATAACAAAAATACAAGCTAGGATATGGCATTTTTTGCTTAGATCTAGGGTAGAACACTTTGAATATATGTCTTTCTTTTTCTTGAATGGAGTTGCTTGAATATTTGGCTTTTAATTTCACTTGCGGATCCTCCATTGTCTTCTTCCAAGATAGTGCCCTTTATAGTATTTGAATGGAGGAATAATATTCAAATCCATACTAATAATCTTCCACCCTTTTGCCTCCTTTTATGTCACAAAAACCATATTTGTTATCTTCTTATTGAATTCCACCTTTTGAGCTTGAGGAAATTTGGCTTGGAAATCACTATTCATCGCCTTTGTTCTTTGCCTTCATCCATCACCTTCTTTCCCTTTCAAAATCGAAATTCATCGGTTTTTACTGTTCATCGATGGTCCGATTTCCGCGACTGATTTTTACTGTTCATCGGTCTGATTTCACGAACTGATTTTTTTTACTTTTCATCGGTCTGAGCACTCACCATGAGCAAATGCATCGTAAAACCGCTTTTCGATTCTTAGCAACTGATGGAAGATTCAAAAGTCTTTAAAATGTTACGCAGACGCCAGCTCGGGCATAGTCGATTCCATCTTATTCATATTAAAGTTTACCCCCTCAACTTGTTATTGAATATGAATCGTTGAAATGTTTTGATCATAATTAATCAAAACTAAAATATCCCAACAAAGACAAATGTGTGAGCAATCCAATACAATTAGTTCATTTGGTGTTTATCTCAATAACAAACAATGCCCAAACGACCAAGTTTCTCGATTAGCCCAATCATCTTCAATACATGAGGAATTCCACCTTTGAAGGAAATTTGGCTTGAGCCTTTCTTTGCCTTGCCCCTAAGACATCCCAAGCATCTAAACAGATCTTTTCATCACTTCAAGATAAATCTTTAGCATGTTATGAATGAGATTCTTGAATATGAATCAAAAGAGATCCTTCATAAACAGATGCTTTATCATCTCAAACGCGACCAAGGAAGCATCATCTTCATCATGAGGAGAAACCTTGCCTCCTTAAGACATCCGGCATCTAAACAGAGTCATCACTTCATAAATCTCGGAATGAGATTCATAACAAAGAGATCCTTCCAGGAAGCATCATCTTGATGCTTACTATCATGTCTGCCTTTTGCAACTTCAATCCCGGCGGAGCATAACACATTGAAATCGAAGCATCATCTTGATGCTTTTTTTCCGTCTTCAAAACGCTTTGGCTTCAAAGATCTCCCGAGGTAACAGGGATTGGCGTGTCCAACACGTACTCAATCTTTTCTTGCCTGAGCACCAAACGAATGTTTCGGTGCCAGTCGAGAAAGTTTGGCCTAGCCAATTTGTTCGTTTCCAAAACGCTTCTCAATGATAAGTTATTCATTTCAACAATCCTAGAGAAATAAAATAAAAATGGGAATTAAACACATAACTCCTGTGATCAATATTCAGCAATCAAAATAAACGTGGCCTTTTAAGTTTATTTAGTCTCCATTATTTTCACATATTCAATGACCTCATCGGAAGAATAAGAATTTATATCCAATATAAATCATAATGGACTAGGATCCACATTCCTACTATCATAATCCCAGCTTTGGCTGAATATTATAACAGTAGAACAGGTAGGTCTCCAAACCAATTGCAAAACTGCAACTCCTAGTTGATTGAACCTAGTTCAATCAGATGTCTGTTAACTTTCGTTTCCCTGCTTTGGCTGGTCAAACAAAGTTAAGTTGGTTTTGTTGGTGTATACTGTAAAGCAAACTTTTAGTGAGGTTTTGTGGATGTATATTCAATTTCCTTATTATCTGAAATAAATGGTTTTTCACATTATTACATTCTTATAAATTGCTTATGTGTCTGCTTATCTTATATTGTAGATAATGTGGTGGGTTTGTAGTCACACAGAAGATCACATCGTCAAGTTCCTTATAAGATATAAACAGTATTCACAACTGAGATAGTTCTGGACATAAAGTATAAACTTGTTGGTGACTTGTCTTGGCCATTATTTTATACTAGTGCGCTATGTCGCATTGAATGGGTCACAGATAAGACATGTTCTTCTATTCTGATTGTTATGAAGAACTAGTGGTTTTGGTGACTTTTATTATTCTTAACCGTAAGTGTGGTATTTAGATATGTGGGGTGCTTGTTCACTGCTTTGATTTACTATAGGTGAGAATCTTGGTAGATATCTCATACTTCGTATTTTGGGTAGTGACATCGCTCGCATGATATCTATTTATTGTCATTGGGGCACCGTGTCCTGGACATCCAGGATGATGACGTCCCCTTGAGGAAACTCATAAAGGATTGTTGTATTAAACCCTGCATGTGGATTTAATCCGTACGACAACAAGATTGAGTGGTACTACTCAAGGAATAATAGATATTAATTAACTAAAGCAGTCAGAAGCTTTTATAATTAATAGACGTGCAATATCTTTAACACGGGGAATTATAAAGTCTAATAGAAGCCCTGATTCAGTTCGGGATAGGACGGGAGTTCAACATTAATTTTCTAGTGGGATCAATTAATGCACTCGGGCCAAATTAATGTTCTGGGCTGAACATAAGATTATTTGGGCCCGGAAGAAGCCTAAACCCTATACCTTGTAATGGATCCCTAGTCTGGCCCATGAAACCTGAGGAGTATAAATAAAGGGGCCTGTTTTCGTCTAAAACCCTAAGCACATGAAATTAGAAAATGCGGCAGCCGGACAATTAGGGTTTTTGCGGAAACGAAATAGGAGGCATCCTCTCCACGTTCGATAGATTGCTGTCCACTCGGCATTCGGACGAGGCTGGGAAACAGACTAGAAGATCTATAGTGGAATCAATGCCTCGATCTTCAATGGTAACGAATCTAAACCTTTTACTTTAGACGCATGTTTAGGTTTTATTTTTAATACGTATACGTTTGGCATCCAATAACGATCCTGGGTGACGGATCGCCTTCACCGGCGTGATCCATCAATTGGTATCAGAGCCTGGATTCATGGATTATTGGCTCTGCCTAAAACATTTTTGTTTTTAGATATCATTTCTATTTTGATCGTGTATGAATCTGTTTCTCTATCGCAACCCTTTAGTGTATTTGTAATCGTTTTTCCACCAGATAAGAAGTGTGGGTAGTTATAGGCATTTTACATAGATCACTGTAATAGGGTGCTTATTATTGTTGTAATTTGATCGCGATGGAGGTTGGAGGATAATATGGAAAACAGGCGATTAGGGTTAGGGTTATGGCCATTGGTCGGTTAAAACCATTTTGGCCATAACTTTTGACTCGATTGTCCATTTTCCTATTATAAATATGTTTCAGAAACATCTCGAGGTCCACTACAAATTCACCGCTACGCTGGGACCGCCTATTGCGGGAGCTAATTCAATTTCCTCGATGAAGTTTTCTACCAGTTTAAGTCGGTGGACGTGAAATCGAGCCGTTTGCCTTGCGTGAGAGGCCGATGCGAGGCATCCGTCCGCTCCCTTCATTTATCATTGTAATAGCTTAGAATAGGATTTTTTGATAGTTTTACAAGGGGTTGCGATAGATGCGCATTTATTTATGCTTTTATTTATCGCTTCTTGTTTTGTTGTGGCATGCTTGTGTTTCTTATCATGATATGCCTGTAAATAATCTTCATGTTACAAATGACTGGGTGATATAGATGTGAATTTTAATTAATTCATTGGCCTCCACAATTGGTCTTTAAGTAAGGTGTTTGTTGCTCGTGGGACCTTGGAGACTCCCCCTAACGGATGCAGCATTCACGAGCTTACTAGCTAAGACTTCTAGTCAAAATATTTTAAGCTTTAGATGAAGTGTGTGGTCCTACCCAATGGATGTGTCACACATGAGTTCATCGGTAAAGAATAATTCAAGATAACTGTAGGAAATTGTTTGCTAGCGATGTGTTCTCTTTATGAGCTCGTCAATTGTGAATAGTAGTTCTTACAGTTAAATTATGGTCATCAATTAAATGTGAATTTTAATATAACTCCCCAACGGGGTCCCTGTTCTAATTCACATGGCCAGTTAGTTAAGGTCCGACTGTTGATTTCATTCGTCATAAGGATAGGTTGACGTGATATCAAAATCAAAGACTGGGTGTCTGGTTGACAAACACATACGTAAATGACCACCCTAACGTGGCTTGCGTGTGTGTTTGTTGGGCTGTTGGAGGTTGTATTAAATGTTGGTTTTGAAGGTTTCCAATATTTTATGCTTCAATTCATGTGATTTAATGCTTGCTTGCATTTTATTTATTTCAGATAATTATGATGATGTCACTCAACCCGCTTTTGATTATTTTAAACCAAAATAAGCTTACTGGTCCGAATTATTTGGATTGGAAAAGAAATCTGGACATTGTCCTAGTTGCAAGTGAGTACAAATTTGTGCTCAATACACCTGCTCCTGCCCCTTGGAACCCGATTCCACTGAAGAGCAAAAGGAGGCTCATAAGAAGTGGCACAAGGCTAATGAGATGGCTCGTTGTTACATTTTGGCATTGATGTCAAATGTTTTACAACAGCAGCATCAAAATATGCCTAAAAGAGATTTTTGGTGAGAAAGATTGGGTTGCCCGTTTTGAGGCTATGAGGAGCATTATGTCAACCTCTATGCCGGAGGGAGCGTCCGTGAGGGACCACTGTCTCAAGATGATGGAATATCTGAATGAGATAGAGGTCCTCGGAGGAGAAATCGATGGTAATAACAAGATCGATATGATCCTTAACTCGCTCCCAAAGTCCTTTGAAAACTTCCATTTAAACGTGGTCATGAGTAAGAAGGACTATACCATAGCCGAGCTTCTTGCGGAATTGGTCGCGGCGGAGGGTCTCATGGGTAAGGGTAAAGGACCACAGGCTCATGTTTCTATTCAAGCTGGATCTTCTTCATCTAAGGGCGGGAAGAAGAAAAGGCCTTTACAGAAAAAGGGTAGTGGAAGCAGTGGGAGTACAAAAGTGGCTCCTTCTGGTGGCGTGAAAAAGCCGAAAGGCAAATGCTTCAAATGCAACAAGACAGGACACTGGAAGTCTGATTGTCCTCTCCTGAAAAAAGACAACTCTGGTACGTCTCTTGCTCTAGTTGTTGAAACATGTTTTGCGGCTTGTTCTTCCTTTTCTTGGGTAGTAGATACAGGAGACACTGATCATGTTTGTTATACCTTGCAGGGGTTTCTGCAGACAAGGCAACTGAGTGAGGGCGAGATTACTATCAGTTTGGGCAATGCTGCGACAGTAGCAGTGATTGCAGTGGGAGATGTGCACTTGTGTTTTTCTAATTCTGTTTTAGTATTAAATAACGTTTTATACGTGCCGAGTTTTAGGAAGAATTTAATTTCAGTTTCGAAGTTATTTATGGATGGATGCTCAGTTGTTTTTAATGACAAAGTTGTTATTATGAGAAATGACTCTTTAATCTGTTCTGGCGCGTTAGAAAATAATCTTTATACTATTACTTGTGCATACAATACTGTGACTGAAGCTCATTTATCGTCATCATCAAACAAGACAAAAGAACCTTCTAAGTTGAATCAAACATACCTTTGGCACCTAAGGTTAGGTCATGCCAATCTGAGAAGGATTCAAAGACTGGTTAGTAGTGGGTTTTTGGAGTCTCTCCATGTGGAACCATTCTCAGTCTGCGAATCCTGTTTGGAAGGAAAGATGACCTCGAGGCCTTTTAAGGCCAAGGGGAATAGGGCCAATGGTGTGTTGGAATTGATTCACTCTGATTTGTGTGGACCCATGTTTGTTCAAGCTAGAGGTGGTTTTGAGTATTTCGTCACTTTCATAGATGATTACTCAAGATATGGATATATCTACCTGATGCGCCACAAGTCTGAATGCTTTGGCAAGTTCAAAGAATTTAGGGCAGAAGTGGAGAACCGTCATGGTAAAAGTATCAAATCATTATGATCTGATTGTGGTGGCGAATACCTTAACAATGAATTTAGGCAACACTTATTAGAGAACAGGATTACATCCCATCTCACTGCGCCTGGTACTCCCCAACAGAATGGAGTGGCTGAGAGGAGGAATAGAACTCTATTGGAGATGGTGAGATCGATGATGAGTTATGCTTCATTACCCACCTCCTTTTGAGGATATGCCTTGGAAACGGCAGCGTACCTTCTAAATTACGTACCTTCTAAAGCAGTTCCAAAAACTCCAATCGAATTGTGGTCTGGCCGAAAGCCTAGTCTAAACCACATTCGGATTTGGGGTTGTCCAGCACATGTGCTGAATAAGGAAGCTGATAAGTTGGCACCTAGAACTAAAGTACAGCTGTTTGTAGGATACCCTAAAGGAATAAAAGGTGGTTATTTTTATAGTCCTAATGATCAGAGGGTGATGGTGAGTACCAATGCCCGGTTTTTAGAGGAAGACTACATGAATGAGCATAAGTCCAACAATGAAATCATTCTAAATGAGTTGAGGGGAGACAATGGCACACCAAGTGTGCAAGAGGAAATACCACAAGAGACTGCACAACGTGGTTACTCTGATGAACCATTGTATACATTGCCTCGTCGTAGTGGGAGGGTTGTTCGTCAACCTGATCGTTTCATGTTTTTGGGAGAGTCTGCGGACTTGATTCCAGATGATGAACATGATGATAACGATCCCTGGATATACAAAGAGGCAATTCAAGATAAAGATGCAGAGTCTTGGCACAAATCTATGGATTCAGAGATTGAATCCATGGATGCTATGGAAGTGTATGACCTAAGTGAACTTCCCCAACACAAAAAAGCCATTAGGTGCAAGTGGGTCTACAGACGTAAGAGAGGATTTGATGGGCAGATTATTGCTTTTAAAGCACGGTTGGTAGCAAAGGGTTTTACCCAAAAAGAAGGAATCGACTATGACTAGACCTTTTCACCAGTAGCCATGCTAAAGTCTATCTGGATTCTCTTATCCATAGCCAATCACATGAACTACGAGATTTGGCAAATGGATGTCAAGACAGCTTTCCTTAATGGAGAATTGGATAAGGACGTCTATATGCAGCAACCCAAGGGTTATGTGACGAAAGGCCAAGAGCATCTAGTCTGGAAGCTGAAAAAGTCTCTTTATGGGCTGAAGCAAGCTTCCAGGTCTTGGAACATTCGTTTTGATGAGGTGATCAAATATTTTGGATTTGAACAATGTCAAAATGAAAGTTGTGTGTACAAGAAGAGTAACGGAGACGTAGTGGTATTCTTGGTACTGTACGTAGATGATATTCTTCTTATTGGCAACAATGTGAAAGTATTATCAGACGTAAAGGTGTGGCTTTCAGAGCAGTTTCAAATGAAGGATATGGGAGAAACATCGTACATTCTTGGTATTAAGGTCATTCGTGATCGGAAAAAGAGAATGTTGTGTTTATCTCAAGCGTCTTACATTGATATTGTTGGTACCGGTGAAAAACCTATGAAATGCGGAAAATTCATGAAATGCATATAAAAACAGGGGGTGAAGGAATGGTGATTCCAGATTTTTGCGTTTTAAGTCCATGTGTTGTGTTTTGCTTATAAACGAATGCATATGACAAGATAAACATAAAGCAATAAAGAACACAACAAAGTATAGTGGTTCGGAGACTCAAGCTCCTACATCCACTCTCCCTGTTCTTAGGAAAATTCCTTCAAACTGGACTTATCACCCTCTCGGGCTCGCCTCCAGATACTTAACGAGCTCTCACTCCAACGGGACTTATCACCCTCCAGGGGATTGCCTACAGATGTTTAACGAGTTCACACTCAAACTGGACTTATCACCCTCTCAGGCTCGCCTCGGGACTTATCACCCTCTCAGGCTCGCCTCGGGACTTATCACCCTCCACGGGATTGCCTAACAACTACCTCACTTCACCACTAGTTATCTCTTACGAGAATGGGGTTTGGATTTGGTGTTGTCTCCAACTATGGTGAGATTTTCCCTTACATTTGTTTAGCCTCAATGCTAAGGATGAGAAAATCTATCTAAGCTTAGGATATTACATTTGTGCTTAGATCTAGGGTAGAACACTCTTTGAATATATTTGTATATCTACAGACTTGTGTTCTATGGTGGGAATGCTTGAGTATATGTCTTTTGGCTATGTAGCATTTTTCCACATTCTCCACACTTAATTTGATGGAAGATCTTGTATTTATAGTGTGAATTTGAATGTTACCGTTGGAGATAATCACATTCAAATCCATACTATTCTGTAAGTTCTGCAGCTTTTTCAGGCTGGTTGTCTTCCTCTCATTGGCCCATGTCAGCTGAATTCTAACGGCTATAATCTTCATTTTCTTCTGAGTCTCAGGATCTTCAGTTCTATTTGAGTCTTCAGGTTTATCTGAGAATAAAGGTTTATCTGAGTCTTCAGGTTCTTCAGTAACTTACTGAGTCTCAGGTTTCTTGATTCAGCAGACTTTTCTTCAGCGGACCTTGTCTGATCAGGCATACTGACACTCAGGCTTACTGAGTTCAACTCTTCTGAATTCAGACATCCTGACCCTCAGGTCACTTTTACATACTGACCCTCAGGTCACTTGACTCAGGCTATCTGATTTCTTCTTGCCTGATCTGATCAGCTCGACTGATCAGATCAACACATCTTCAGGTCAACATCTCAGGATAGCATCAGGTCAGTACATCAGGTTAGCATATCAGTTTATCATATCTGATCTCGATCATGTCTGATCTTGATCAGTCTCATCAGCTCATCTTCTGATCTGCAACCTTCTCTTCTGATCTTCTGGTCAGTTTCTTTCTGATCAGCTTGCTTAACTTTTCTTCTCTTCTGATTTTGCACAGCTCATCAGTTAACTTGGAACTCATCTAACTCATCTGATCTCGATCAGTCTCGTCTGCAGCCTCGTCTGATCTCGATCATCTTCTTCTGATTTCGTGAGTTCCCCCTCAACTTGTTCTTTCGTTCCCCCTCAACTTGTCATCTGTAAATTAGCTTGAATAACACAAGTTGATAATGTTTTGACATAATTCATCAAAACTAAAATATCCCAACAGATACTGTGGTTGCTCGTTTCAGCATGCAAAACTCCAAGAAGGGCTTACTACCTTTCAGACATGGAGTTCCCTTATCTAAGGATATGTGTCCTGAGACACAGAAGGAGATAGAGGAAATGGCTAAGGTTCATTATGCATCAGCTGTAGGAAGCCTTATGTATGCAATGCTGTGTTTGAGGCCTGATATTTGCTATGCAGTTGTCATGGTAGCGAGATATCAGTCTAACCCTGGTCAAGGGCATTGGATAGCTGTCAAGCACATTCTCAAGTATCTGAAAAGGACTCGAGATTATGCCTGGTGCACCAGTCAGACAGCATGATTCCTTTGGGTTATACCGATTCAGATTTCCAAGCTGATCGAGATGAACGGAAGTCTACCTCGGGTTATGTGTTTATGCTGGGAGGCTGAGCCATATCTTGGAGAAGTGTAAAGCAGAAATTCATTGCGGACTCCACTATGGAAGCCGAGTACGTAGCTGCCTCAGAAGCTGCTAAAGAGGTTGTCTGGCTACGTAGTTTCTTACTGGATCTAGAGGTTTCTGAGAGTATCCCGAGGTGTATCACCATTTATTGTGATAACGCGGGTGCAGTGGCAAACTCGAAAGAACCTAGAGCCCACAAAGCGAGTAAACACATAGAGCGGAAGTACCACATTATACGAGACATCGTAAATTGAGGAGACATGGCTGTGGCTAAGATTGCATCATTCGACAACCTGGCTGATCCTTTCACAAAGACTCTAGCAATAAAAGTCTTTGAGAAACATGTAGAGGGTCTTGGTTTACGATGTATTACAGCTAGACTTTATTATAAGTGGGAGAATTGTTATGGCTTCATGTGTATACTAAAAGTTTAGCTTTAGTATAAGTGGGAGATTGTTGGTGTATACTGTAAAGCAAACTTTTAGTGAGCTTTTGTGGATGTATATTCAATTTCCTTATTATCTGAAATAAATGGTTTTTCACATTATTGCATTCTTATAAATTGCTTATGTGTCTGCTTATCTTATATTGTAGACAATGTTGTGGGTTTGTAGTCACACAGAAGATCACATCGTCAAGTTCCTTATAAGATATAAACAGTATTCACAACTGAGATAGTTCTGGACATAACTATTGGTTTAAGTTGTAGTATAAACTTGTTGGTGGCTTGTCTTGGCCATTAGTTTATACTAGTGCGCTATGTCTCATTGAATGGGTCACAGATAAGACATGTTCTTTTATTCTGATTGTTATGAAGAACTAGAGGTCTTGGTGACTTCTATTATTCTTAACCCTAAGTGTGGTATTTAGATATGTGGGGTGCTTGTTCACTGTTTTGATTTACTATAGGTGAGAATCTTGGTAGATATCTCATACTTCGTATTTTGGGTAGTGACATCGCTCGCATAATATCTATTTATTCTCATTGGGCACCGTGTCCTGGACATCCAGGATGATGATGTCCCCTTGAGGAAACTCATAAAGGATTGTCGTATTAAACCCTGCGGGTGGATTTAATCCGTACGACAACAAGATTGAGTTGTACTACTCAAGGAATAATAGATATTAATTAATTAAAAGCGATCGAGAAGCTTTAATAATTAATGGACGTCACGATATCTTTAACACGGGAATTATAAAGTCTAATAGAAGCCCCGTTTTCGATTCGGGATAGGGCGGAGTGCAACATTAATTTTCTAGTGGGATGAATTAATGCTCTCGGGCCAAATTAATGTTCTGGGCTGAACATAAGATTATTTGGGCCCAGAAGAAGCCCAAACCCTATACCTTCTAATGGATCCCTAGTCTGGCCCACGAAACCTGAGGAGTATAAATAAAGGGGCCTGGTTTTCTCTAAAACCCTAAGCACACAAAATCTGAAAACGCAGCAGTCGGGCAATTAGTGTTTTTGCGGAAATGAAACAGGAGGCATCCTCTCCACGTTCGATAGATTGCTGTCCACTCGGCATTCGGACGAGGCTGGGAAATAGACTAGAAGATCTGTAGTGGAATCAACGCCTCGATCTTCAAGGGTAACAAATCTAAACCTTTTGCTTTAGACGCATGTTTAGGTTTTATTTTTAATACGTATACGTTTGGCATCCAATAATGATCCTGGGTGACATATTGCCTTCACCGGCATGATCCATCAGGTTTACAACCATCAAGCGGCGATACTACGTGTCCCTATAAAAGTCCCGTTGAATGTAGATCCGAGCAAAATACTTCCCGGTTTACTTTTAATTTCGATGGAAGACATCGTTTCAATTTTAATGAAAAACCATATTTTAGTGAGGAACATTTTAAAGGCGGGTATTAATTGCTTAATCGATATCTAACATATTAATCTACATCATATTTGAGCACTTATTGGGCGCCGCCTACCCAAACATGATTTTATGCGGACCAACATTTACATGGGTGTCGTCTACCCAAATAATTAATACGGTCCGACAAATATTGGGCGCCGCCTACCCAAACAATTATTATGCGGACTAAAATATTAACAAATTATTTAAAACTAGTTAATTTTAGTGGAAATCATTAAAACATTAAATAAGATTCAAAATTCAATTTCAATTTTATTTAATTTGTCTTAATGAGTTATTAAAAATTAATCCAATTAATTAATCAATTCAACGTTGGTCCAACCAACGATTCAATTTCAGAATTTAAAATCAAATAAAAAATTCCAAAATATTTATTTGTTTTATTTTAATCTTGGGGCTCAAGTGCAATTTCCAAAATTTGCACGGGAAGGCCCGTTTCAGATCAAAATATGCAAAACGGCCCTCCTCCATCATCACCCTTTTCCACAATCGAATCCAATCCGACCAAATATTCCAAATTTTCCAAAACCTCAGTTAATCGTTTCATCATCATCGTTTCAACCAACAATTAATCCAACTAATTTAATCCAAGAACCAAAACAGAAAATAGATTCAGTTCAAGCAACAGAGGGTCAAAATAGGCGACGAGACGATGCGGCGAGCATGGTCTGGACGAACAGGCACGAGTCGCCACCGCCGTGATACGTGTGCAGGCAACTCATCGCCTTACACGAATGACGACGGAAGGGGCACGCGTGGAGACGTCGCCCCCTAGTATGATCTGGTTCGAAACCAGAAAACAGAGCATCATCAAATCGGCGGTGCACCGCCACTGATTTTTCTTGATTCCGATGGCGCGCCGACTTGTGACATATTGAGATGGACATGCCGATCAAGTCCCAAAAATGCCCAAGCATCGAATGATCCAA
This sequence comes from Stenogyne calaminthoides, assembly GCA_037126765.1. Lineage (NCBI taxonomy): Eukaryota > Viridiplantae > Streptophyta > Magnoliopsida > Lamiales > Lamiaceae > Stenogyne > Stenogyne calaminthoides. The sequence goes on along the minus strand of JBBCBC010000031.1, from coordinate 17,844,044 downwards.
ATCGGGACAAATCGGTGGCGCATTGCCACGAGACAAAGCGAAGAGATAGCGGCGCACCGCCGTGAAAAGAGGCGGAGCAAAGTGGCGACTCGAAATCAATTCTTAATCGAAATGAGAAATTGCGACCGATGCCGTGGGTTTCCGCACCCATCGGGAGGCGCGACATCTAGCGCTAGCCTCCAAAGAAAATAGGCGAACGCCATGGCCATGGTCTGCAGTGCGGTCTGAATGATCCCCAAAAGGGGAAACCCTAATTTTGGGGTTGAAGATGAAGAGGAAACCGAGCGTTATGAATAAAACAAAATAATGGGGGGTGTGGTTAATAAAACCGTGCCCCTCGGTTTGATTAAATTTTTTTAATTAAAACCAAAGCAATTATAACAAAGAGTCTGAGCTCTGATACCACTGTTGGAATATATAGGCACGTAAACACGTAATACATGTGCAGCGGAAATAAACAGTTCACCAACAACGAACCGTTAATTGCTTTTAAACATAACAACAAATCTTACAGTATCTCAATAGCAGATTTCTCAACTACGGTATCCACGTAATCCCTGTGGACGGACTTGCACAGATCTGCCAGCGTTGAATCTGAGACAGAATTTGCTAGGAAAATTCCTATTCTAGATTTTATGGAGAAACTAGGTTTTCTTGTTGTAGTAAATAATGAATCCCGGGACCTCATATATATAGGGAGAGATTAACTTATATCTTAAGCAAATCTTTATTAGGAAGATAATTCCTAATTTTGAAAACCATATCTCAAAGATACGTTTTTCCCTACATATATTTTCCTACAATAATATTCCATAAGTGTAATGCCATACATTTAATATTAAATAAACAATAATATTAAACCAACACTGAATATTATCTTAGTTTTATGTCCATACAAAGGATTGTCTCTAGGACACTAACACTAACAAAGGCAACAATTGAGGGATTATAAGATAATAGCCAATGAAGTACCTATATTTTGTGATAATAATAGTGCAATTGCTATTACATAAAATCCGGTATTGCACACCAGATGCAAACATGTTGATATCAGACATCATTTTATTAGTGACCATGTTGAGAAGAAGGATATCAGGATGAAGAAAATTCATACTGATAAACAAAAAGCTGATATTCTAATTAAGTCTTTGGCTGAGCCAAGATTTCGGGAATTGTCAGTAGAATTAGGGATGTTGGATCCAGGTGAGTGAATTCACTAAAGAGAGAAGTCCTTCACGTGCATGAAGTTATTCAGGAAAGGAATAACTCAGGATGAAATTCTCTCAGGATGGAAACTGAGACTCAGGATGATAATTGTCAAGGTCAGTATTCAGTAAGGACTGAGTTTAATCAATCCTGAAGTAATATTGGCACATGCATTAATTCAAAGCATTTATTTCACTCAGTAATCATTTGAAATAAATGACAAAAGCCCTGAACTTTCAGCGGGAATGTTTGGAAGATTTCTATTAAATGAAATTTCGACAGAGAGTCGAATAGTTGTCTCGATTAGAGTGAAACATCATTTTGTCACCCTAATTGCTACTATTTACTCAATTACATCAGATAAATTAACTATAAATAACAAAAACCTCAAGATTTTTTCAAACCTTCAGACTAAATCTCAACCGTTCATTTGATTTATCCTCTAAGATTTAATCTCAACCGTTGATCTATGATTTTTAGATCATATAAATACCCAAGTGTTTGCAGTTTTCTCATTTTTTTCTCATATTACCCGAGATACAGACACTTGAAATTCTTCACAAAACACTTCTTCAAATCTTCATACCTTCATACACTCTTCAAAATGGAGTTTCCCAAATATCCTATGACTAAAGATCTTGCCGAAACAGAAAACCCCTATTTCAAACATGTGATTGCCATGATTGACAATCGAACCACAACAATAGAAGAAAAAGCCCTAAATATGCTTCGAGTTGCTCGACTACACAGGCTGGTGAGCAACATGCCAGATAGAAAATTATCTCAAGAGACGCTATAGTTTGTAACCAATCTTCGTGAAGGAGAGCGGGGTTCATTAGTCTCGCAGTTAAGTTTTGGAACCTATGAGAAATCTAAAGTAGAGGCTATCTACACCAGAGAGGTAATATTGATTGTTGATGATATTAATCTTGTTTTTGAGTTGAATGATAAAGGTGAGGACCCAACATTATATATGGCCGGCAAATAGCAAGAAATTTTGGATCATTTTGCAGAAACAAAGACAGAATTTAAGGGAGCTCTGCATAAACATTGTTTAAAGGCAAAATACAAAGTCCTGATTGATATTGTGGCCAAGTGCTTGATGAGCATTTCTGGGAGTTAGGAGCAAGTTAGTCGAAACAAGTTGAGGCTCATGGCTGCGATTGAGGACTCTCCAATAGTTGATTTCAATTGGTTGAAATTCCTAGCAGATAACATTCTTCATCAAAATCAAAAGCTGTCTTTCGCAAAAGGGGCATTCAAGAAGTATGGGAAGGTACTGTTTGGTACAAAGATAAGCTTTCTTCTTGAAACATTGCCCAAGGATAATGAATTTTTGATTTCTGGAGTTGAATTCTCACGAAATCGAGTTATGTTCCGGAGGCCTAAAACACAGAGGAAGAAACCAACAGTCTTAAGAAGTCCAAGTCCCACAGCACACGAGGAACCGGAGGAGTCGGGTTCAGATCAGGACACTTTAACTATCATTGAAGTGGCTTAGAAACAAATCAAGATGGAACCAATAAAAAAGGCTGAAGCTTCAGGAGAAGGAGAAGAGAAAAGAAAATCCCGTCAGCTACTAAAAATAAAAAGGGAAACCGGTGAAAAGAACAAGGCTCAGGAGGAGCAAAAGAGAAAGAAAAACCAACTCAGGACCATCCGTGAGTTGGAATCGGGGGAGAACCAACTCTTGCTAAAGCAACATCACAAACCATCGGGGAGGAACCAACTCAGGAGGATACAAATGTTGCTGAAGGTGGTGGTGATGAAGATGTCTTTACTGAGGTGCTTGGCGCAAACATAGGTACTGACAGGATTACACAAGAAATCTTCACAGGTTCTCAAAAACCTGTTGAAGAAAGCCAAATTACGATCCCTACCACTGAACCCTCAGAGCCATTTATTCCCATTCCTTAAGATGCTGATTCTAGCTCTGAAGAAGAACCATCTATTCCTGAACTCGGGAAAGGTGAGGCAGGAGAAAGAGAGTGATAGCAGAAAGTAGAACGCTTTATCATGGATAAATATCGTGAACTCTCAGAATTTTCTGATCTTCATGATATGTTTATCAGACTGAAGACTGGCATCCTGATTGTTGACCAGAGTTTTGCCATGATGCTGAGAATTGGCAACTTCAGAGGAGAAGAGTTTTGGGCTGAGGAAGTTGCAGAGTTAAATGCTTTCTCTGGACTTGGGAAGAAAATACTAAGGATCAAAAACTCTGAATTTGATGCCTTAGTGAAAAAGAAAGTTGCTGAAAGGAAGATTATCACACAACCTGAAGGAGAAATCAGTGAAAAGGGCAGAGATGATCAAGAGCCCTCTTAGGAAAAAGGTGCTGGAGATATTCCTGAACGAAGCAAGAAGGTTGCTGAATCCAGTGTTGATGCTACCATTCAGGGGGAACAAACTCAGGATGTCCACCTTTTCAGATGATCACTTTTGGATAAACTGTCCATTATCAGAAGGAGCCTGAAGTCACATTGACTGAGTTGGCAGATGTTGGAGTTCAGACTGACACTGAGGCAGAGGTTCCACCTCCACCACCTCCAACTGTTGACTTCACTCCTATCTTGGACAAGCTAACCAAGCTGGAGCCTTTGGTTGATGAGGTATCAAAAATTGCTGAAAGTCAAACTTCTCAGGACAATAATCTCAAGTTAATCGGCACATCGATGGTGACATCTGATCAGGTAACTTTGTTGTCTTCTAGGGGTGGCAATTCGTGTTATCGGGTCGTGTATCGTGTTGACACAATAGTGACACGACACGATAAGGCCAAACATGAACACGATACGATAAGAATCCATGCTGACACGACACGAACACGAAAAATTTCGTGTCGACACGACACGACATGATAAGAAAAATAATTAAATTTTAAAATAGAATTTATAATAAAATTTTGATATTATACGATATGACACGACACGATATGACACGATATTACACGTTAACACGATATGACACGATAAAAAATAATAATTTCTAATAAAATTATAAAATATCAAGTCATATGTATAATAAAATATTTTTAATTCAAACTTATCGGGTTGACACGAACACGACACGACATGACACGAACACGACACGGAAATTTCATGTTCTTATCGTGTTTACATGATAATGACATGAACACGATAAGGCTAAACACTAACCCGCAATTTTTGTATTGTTTTCATGTCATGCTATCGTGTCGTGTCTAAAATTGCCACCCCTATTGTCTTCTGCTATTGATGTTAAATTTACTAAATTAGACACTAGGATTGGTGGTGTGTCTAAGGAAGTTTTGGAGGAGATTGAAAAGAAATTTGAGGAGAAAGCTAAGGCTTTAGAGAGCTGATTAGATGATCAAAGCCGCAGTTGAGGATCAAGATGCGTGCTACTTATGGTGGTCTAGCTGAAGATAGTTCAATGGGTCTGAACGTCCTTTAGAGGATTCAGGATGAACAATTTCACATTGCTACTGAATTGAGATCGGTTGGGAGAGAGCAGTTGCATATGGACATGACACTTTCCGAGCTTATTGCAAATTATGATGCCAAAAAGGGGAAAAGTTATGATAAGCTTGCTTCTCTACCACCATTGAAAGGAAAAAGGCCTGAATTTGAAACCATCATTCAGAGAGGAGGAAAAAGGAAAGAGCCAGAGGTACTAATTCATCTAGAAGCTGCTGCTTAAATCATAGAAGAAAGAGCAAAGAGACAGAGGACTCAGGAAACCAGCAAGATGGGAGAATCCCATGGGATTCTGAACCCTCAGAAGAAGTCTGTTGCTTTTATTGAGAAACCTGCACAGAAAAAGAAACCTATCAGAAGACAACTTGTGGAAGAATTCTCAGAAGAAGAAAATCCTGAAACAGGGAAGGATGAAGAGTCTGAGACTAATGATCTTTTCAAAGAAGGTTTTGGGAGTTATGATGTGTTATCCAAGAGGATGAATTGGGATTAGCACAACTCAGTGAAAATGATGGAGGCTGAGAAGAAAAGAAAAGTTGCTCCGTCTGTCTCAGGATTAGAGATGACAAGAAAATAAAGGGAGGATGCCAAAAGGCTGAGAGGAGAATTTTAGAAGTTTGTATTGAGGAGAAGAGGTACGAAGCCAAGGAAGAGGCAGTGGCCACACTTAGATAAATGGATGTCAATTGAAATGAATGACAAATGGGAGCAGGCCAAGAGGGAATTTGTCTTCAATTACGATATCCTGCATACCTGGCCAAGATTGTCTATTCCTGATAGAGATGATGCATTTATTGCATACCTCTTGAAATTTTATATTGATGTATGCCAAAAGTGGTTCAATATGTTTCACACTCTAGGCTACCAGCTGAAGGCACCAGGAGAGATGAAGTACCCTCCACCGAAGTTCAGAAATGGATTGATCAACTTTGACTTCATTCATAGAGATTTCATTAATCAGGGCTGAATTTCTGGAGCTGACGGGAAATGATGCAAGGACCATTCAGGAAAGAGAAGAGCTGAAGAAAAGATACTATGGAATTTTCAACTTGGAACCATCATCTGATGAGATTGAGTCTGGAGATGAGTGAAGTTTGATTTTGTTTTGTTTTGTTTTGTTCAGTAGAGTAGGATAAACTATGTATCATGTACTTTTGTTTTGACATCAATGAAACTCTACTGATTTCTGCTTTGAAAAGATAATACCTCATTATCTTACTGATGATAATTATTGCTAAACCTTTTTTTTACATGTTGATAGGAATTGAAACCTGAATAGATGATAGGTTTTTGTTCTTTTTGGAAATTGTAACAAGATGGTTTTGGCATCATAAAAAATGGAGAAATTGTTGGGAGATGAATTTAATAAAGATTTTGATTAGATCTCAAAACCCCTGAGTATGACATGTATCAGGACATCTTGGTAGATAAGGATCAGGTTTTCAATAGGTGATAGGATCTGGATTATCTACACCATGTATAGTCAACATATATAGATCAGGATAGATAGGTTTGTTCAAATTACCTGAAGACTCAGAAGATCCTGTAGCCCTGAAGATCCTGAAGACTCAGATGATTCTGAAGACCGATGATCCTGAAGACTGCTTGTACTGACTTATAAGACCCTGAACAACTATTTCGGAGTAAATAGTGTCTTGTTCATTCTTAGTACAAACAAAGAGAATGTTACACATTCATGGACATTGAGGAACATATCAGTTCAGTGGGTTGACCTAAAAAGAGCCGTTTTTTTATCTCTGTTCAAAGGAAGATCTCGACCAATGAGGAGGCGACAACAGCGTACTATACTGACACTGAAAGCGACATCTCACTGAGGAAATGTCAGGACTGATATCTTCCAATTCTCAGAAGTTGGTGATTGGCTGCGTGACTGTTCCTTACCCAAACCATCCAAGGGTATGTTCAAACTCTAAAAATAGTCATTCATCACACTCCATAAGAGGAAACCCATGAAGTTATTTCTCCAACGGATAGTTTTTCAAGAGTGACTCTTAGAGTTGCCTATAAATACCGAAGGCCTTGCACTCATTCAAGGTTACGGAAAATCAAGCAACTTCAGAGCTCAAGCATATTCAAGTTTGTTTTGAAGCACTCGAAACCCTAAAGATTTCTCAAGTGTTTCATCTTTGAAGAGAGCTCATATACTAAGCCTAGTGTTTGTAAAATTCAAAGCTTAGTAGAGATATCCTAGCATTTGCATTGGTTTTTATTTGTAAAGGATATCTCAATCACAAAACCAAAACCCAAACCCTAAGTGTTAGGTAGTTTGTGTAGTTTGTTGTTTGAAAGTTGAGAGAGTTGTTGTAAGAGTTAGTAAGCTGGTGTGACAGTCTGAAAACTTGAGAGAGTAGTAGTTCTGAGCACTAGGACTCAGGAAGTAGATCCTAGGGATCAGATTACCATTGAGAGGTAACTATGGTCAGTGTACCTTGGCATTCTAAACCCAAGTAATTCCTAAGGTGTCAAGGAATTCCCCTGAGGTCAGGGAGAGTAGACGTAGAAGCTTGAGTCTCTAAACCACTATAATTGTGGTGTTGTTTATTGCTTTCTGTGTTACATTTGTTGTTGCATATTTTCACTGAAAGCATACAAAGGTTTTTTAATTCGGTTGGAAACAATCTACTGAAAGTGCATTAACTTGGTCACAACTTTAATCATCATCTTCATAAAGGAAAAATTATTTTCAGCAAGTTAAAACGAGTATAAACTTAGGGCCTACACTTTCCGCACCTTAGTTAGCTAGTATAGATAGCTATCAAACTGAACAACTCTACTGAGAATTCAGTAAGACTGTTATCTATGCCAAGCTACTCAGGATTGTAGCACTCAGGATCAGTTGAGCTAATCTGAAGGACTGAAAGCAAGCTAAGGGTGACTGTCTCAGTAGACTATTACTCAGAGTGATTTGTCTCAAGACTAAACTCAGGAAGGCCTGACTCACTGTTCAGCAAGTTTTGAAAAGTTGAAAAATACTATACACGTGTATTTCTCCCCCCCACCCCCACACACGTGTTAGACTCGTACTTGGGACCAACACTCCCGAATTCATATTTTAGCTTCATTATGAGCTACAATATGAATAAGATGGATGCAACCATGCCTGAACTTCACAACGTGCTCAAGACTTTTGAGTTCACTATCACTAAGATGGTGTTCAAAAGAAGGAGCAGGTAGACAATGATGTGTGCCTCTACTGTAAGTAGAAGAGGGCAACGGAAGAAGGACTGCAAGGTTCTGGTTGCTGAAAAGAAGGCACTGGGTACTTATAGCACTAGAACATGTATTTTTGTTATTAAGATAAACTTGTCCACTAATAGCGCTTGTGAAGGGGCTCATGTGTCTTAGGGCAGTTAGGGCGGGTGAAGTCGTCTTACACGTGGAAATGGATCAAGAGTTGCTACTGAACGTGTGGGAACTTATGTGTTACACTTACCCTTTGGTTTTTTATTAGAACTTAATGATTGTCATCTAGTTCTTTCTACTACTCGCAACATATATTTGTTGCATTTTGGAGATGACTTTCTTAATGTATAAAATAAAAGACTCAAACTTAGTAATCATGAAAACCCGACTTACTTGTGGCATTGTAGACTTGATCATGTAAACGAGAAAAGAATTGCAAGGTTAAGAACGTTAGACTACTTAACCCCATTTGACTTTGAGTCTTATGGAGATTGTGAATCTTGTCTCATGGGCAAGATGTTCGATAAACCCTTTATGAGAAGGGTGCATGCTAAAGCAGTTATAGAGTTGATCCACAGTGATGTATGTGGACCATTGCCCACTCTAGCTAGGGGTCACTTCTGTTACTTCATCACTTTTACTGGTAATTTTTCGAGAAACGGACATGTGTATCTTTTGAGAAATTCAAGGAGTACAAAGCTGAAGTAGAGAAGCACCTTGGTAAGAATATTAAGAATCTTCGATCAAATCGCGGAGGTGAATATCTTAGCCACGAATTCATTGATTATCTGAAGTTGCATGGAATCCAATCCTAATAGACTCCTCCCGGAACACCCAAAATGAATGGAGTTTCCGAAAGGAGAAACCGAATCTTGTTAGACATGGTAAGGTCCATGATGAGCTTTTCCTCTCTTCCAACATTGTCGTGGGGTTACGCACTGCAAACCTCAATCTACATTCTGAATAGAATTTCGTCTAAATCGGTTGAGTATACTTTTATGATAAGGATAAACCTATTCTCGAAAGGATCTAATATCCACTTTCGGCCATCCACCTGTTGGAATTTAGAGGCACGTAAACACGTAATACATGCGTAGTGGAAATAAACAGTTCACAAACAACGAACAATTAATTGCATAATTAAATACGAGTAAACGTAAACAGAATTCTTACAGTAATTCGTATACAGTTTTCTCTACTATGGTATCCACGTAATCCCCAATTACGGACTTGCACAGATTTGCCAGTGTTGAATCCCGAGATGAATTTGCTAGGTAAATTCTAACTCTAGATCTTATGGAGAAAATATGAAGTGATACTATTTGTGAATCACAATAGCTTGTATATATAGGGAGGCTTAACTTATTTCCCAAGCTAGCCCAATTAGGGAAATAAAATCCCTAATCTTGAATTAAATTAATTCCTTTTAATTTAATTCCCCAAACATAAATCTCTACGGATTTAAATGCCTTATATGAAAATTTCTACGATTTATTTCCATATACATTAAATCCTACAATTATATTCCAAATATAATTATTGGGAATTCTTATTTAATTAAATCTAATTTAATTAAATATTAATAATAATTAATTGGAAATTAATCTATTATTAATTACTTCTCCATAAATTAAATATTAAATTCAATTTAACATTTAATCAACCAACTATAATCCGTAAAAGGGAACTACTTGTTGTGTGACCCATAAGCCCTCATATATCGTGTGATTAGTCAAACTAACGGTCTTAATTTTACCCTAGTCAATAAATCAGACATTCTCAATATATGAGGTACGTTGCGAGAAACATGCAACTACCTGTAACTGAAACGTGAGCAATTGCGATTTCCTCCTTTCATTCGAGAATACTCGATTAAGTCTTGAACATGATGAAGTGTCCATTCAAATAACTTAATCAATTTATATCTAATCACTAATTGATCATGTATGTCACACTTAGCCACAAAGTCTAAGTTGATGTGCATCGGCCGATGACTTAGATCCAATTATGATGAGAAGATGGGTATTCTCTCTAAATCCACATTGAGGAATGAATCATATTCTTGGCTCAACTACCACGCACATGCACTTCGTGATGAACACAATCCAAGCCATATCTACCCATAGATGGGTGCAAGCGTCGGTCATGGTCAAAGTTAGTCATCCCACACATGTCGTGCGTATTGACCTCAAGTCAAAGGAGTATCGCATCGCTCCCACTAACCGAGACACCCACAGACACATATGGTGGAACTACACAAAACGGTTTCTCGAATGGGTATACCAATACCCTCTAAGGTATTTGTGCATCCATCATGAGATACATAGTATCTCGTAGCAAGTGAGATCTTACTACACTCTCTAAGAGTATGATGCAGATCACACACCAATCTCCATTGCATCATCAATATCCCATTCTTGATGATCCTTGATCGGGGCTATTTGAGAATCATGCTTAAGTCATCTGAGTTCTCACAACCTCAATGACAGCAATGACTCATGGGAACACTTGCATGAATAAATGCAAACAATCAAACATAATATTCAAACAAGTGTATTGTCATACATTAATATTAAATGAACTATAATATTAAATCAAACTGAATATCATCAAGTATTATGTCCTTACAATAGATTGTCTCTAGGACACTAACTCTAACAATCTCCCACTTGGACTAGAGTCAATCACCTACATGTCTAACCTCTAGACCATCAAATGTCTAGTGTGTACATGAACACTCCGTGTTTTGGTGAAATGATCTTCCAAATTAAATATGTGGGAATACATTTTAATTACATTTATCCTATCCTTATGATCTCTCGGATCAAATGATAAGTATAGGTACATGCTCGTTTATGCTTGTTGATTTCGGTTCCTTTGCTTGCGCAATCACACCAGCGTTGTCTCAATAAAACTTTATTAGACAACTGGCACTCAAAACTACCCCTAGTTCTCTTAAGAACTATAAAATCCAGACAACCTCCTTGAGGCTTCTGATACAGCAATGTACTCAACTTTGTTTTTTGAATCTGCGGTCCTTTTGCTTGGAACTATTCCAACCGACTGCCTTATTATTGAGAGTGAAACGTAACCTGACTGTGATTTGTAATCATCACAGTCGGATTGAAAACTTGTGTCACCTCAACCAGTCACTACTAGTTCTGACTGTCCACCATAGATAAGAAAACATTCTTTAGTTCATTTGATGTACTTCAGAATGGTCTTGATAGCAATCCAGTGAGAGTCACTCAGATTCTGTTGGTATATACCAATGATGTTGATAGCGTAGGCCACGTTTGGCCTAGTGCAAGTCATGGTGTACATGATTGACCCAATTGCATATGCATATGAGACATATTTCATGTGCTTGATATCAACTTCAACAGAAAGACAATCCTTATTTGACAGCTTTATCCCATGATTTGCCGGTAGAGACCCTCTCTTAGAGTTCTCTATCGCAAAACACTTCAACCCCTTGTCTACATAGGTGGACTGTGACAGCCTCAACATCCTCTTAAATCTATCCTTGTGGATCTTGATTCCTAGGATGTAGCAGGCTTCACCAAGACCCTTCATCGTGAAGGTCTTTAACAACAAATCTTTACCGGATTGCATTAACGGGATATTATTTCCCAAAATCAATATGTCATTGACATACATGATTATGAAAGCAATATTATTCCCGCTGTGTTTACAATAAACGCAAGGATCTTCCGAATTTCTGATGAAGTCAAATGGACTTGATAGCTTCATCAAATCGGATAATTCAACTCCTAGAAGCTTACTTCAATCCATAGATGGATCTCTTTTGCTTGCATACTAGATTAGAATTTGGCTTAGATGTATAACCTTCCGGTTGAGTCATAAACACTTCCTTATCAATGTTTCCATTGAGGAAAGTTATTTTGACATCCATCTGCCAAATCTCATAATAGTGTGCTGCTATCGCAAGTAAAATTTGAATGTACTTGATCTTTGCAACTGGTGAGAAGGTCTTATCATAGTCAGTGCCTTCGCGTTGACTATTACCCTTCACCACCAACCTAGCCTTGTAGGTTTGTACTTTGCCATTTGCAAATGGGTCTAACCCCTTTAGGCAACTCAACCAAGTCCCAGACTTGATTGGTGTACAACAAGTCCATCTCGGATTTCATGGCTTCATGCCACTTCCCTGAATCAATATCTAATATTCCTTCAGAGTAAGTATTAGGATCGTCCTTATCCGGTAGGTCCACATTAACGAGTTCCTCCAAGAGGTAACCGTATGTAATGGGCGGATTACGATTCCTAATTGACTCACAGAGCTGTGGTTGTACAGGTTGTACATTCTGATTGTGAAAATTTTGTGGTGCATCGATTTCATCAATGTCCGAAGAGTCCACAAGAGCTACACTTTCAGATGCCTCTTGGGCGGGAGTTTGAACTATGTTGTTCTCATTCAGCCCACTTGGAGGTTCTTGCACAGGCAAGCCAACTCCAATCACGCTCCCACTGGCTAAAAGACGATCACCTAGTGAAAGACTCCCACCGTGAAAGTTGTTGAATGCTCCCACTGATTCCTTGTCATGTTGCTTTGACAAGATATCAGTCTCTTTGTTAATTTGTGGTTCTTGAATTTCTTCAAGTTCCATCAGCTTACTACCTCGTTCCTTAAAGACATAGTCTTCTTAGAGGAACTTGGTCTGCCTAGAAACAATCACTGATTGTTTCTCAGGTGGATAGAATTAATATCCTTTAGTTTCCTTAGGATATCCCACAAATTAACCCTTTTTACCTTTAGATTCCAACTTGTGGGTAAGCATCCTTTTCACAATCACGGGGTAACCCCATGTTAGATATGTGTAAAAGTTGGCTTCTTGCCACACCATGGTTCATATGGTGTATGCTCAACTGATTTAGATGGAATCCTATTCAGAATGTAAATTGAGGTTTGTAACGCGTATCCCATAAGAATGTTGGAAGACGGGAAAAGCTCATCATGGACCTCACCATGTCTAACAGGGTTTGGTTTCTCCTCTCGAACACACCATTTATCTAAGGTGTTCCGAGAGGAGTCCATTGTAAATGGATTCCATGTAACTTCAAGTAATCAGTGAATTCATGGCTAATGTATTCACCTCCTAGATCTGATCGAAGAGTCTAGATACTCTTACCAAGTTACTTCTCTATTTCAGCTTTAAACTCTTTGAATTTCTCAAAAGATTCGGATTTGTGTTTCATAAGATACACGTATCCGTATCTTGAGAAATCATCAGTAAAAGAGATGAAGTAACCGAAGTGACCCCTAGCTAGAGTGGACAATGTTCCACAAACATCGTTGTAGATCAACTCTAGAACTTCTTTGGCATGCACCCCTTTCCCAGAAAAAGGGTCTGTTGATCATCTTGCCCATGAGATAAGATTCAAAATTATCATAAGACTCAAAGTCGAATGGGGTTAAGTAGTCTAACTTTCTTAACCTTGTAATTCTTTTCTCGTTTACATGATCAAGTTCTACAATGCCATAAGTAAGTTGGGTTTTCATGATTACTAAGTTTGAGTCTTTTATTTTGTATATTAAGAACATCGTATCCACAATGCAACAAATATATATTGCTAGTAATAGAAAGAACTAGATGACCATCATTAAGTTCCAATCTAAGACCAAAGGGTAAGTCTACGTGTAAGATGACTTCATCCGCACTAACTGTCCTATAACACATGAGCCCTTTCACATTAGTGCAAATGTGAGAGCCACATCTTGTATCCAGTACCAAGCAGTTAGCACTATTAGTGGACATGTTTATCTTAATAACAAACATACATGTTCTAGTGCTAGAAGTACCTAGTGTCTTTCTCTTAGCAACTAGAACCTTATAGTCCTTCTTCTAATGTCCTCTTTTACCTATAGCAGAGGCACACATCCTTGTTTACCCGCTCATTCTTATGAACACCATCTTAGTGATAGTGAACTCAAAAGTCTTGAGCACGTTGTGAAGTTTAGGCATGGTCTCATCCGTCTTATTCATATTGTAGTTCACAATGAAGCTAAAATGTGAATCCGGGAGCGACTGGAGGATAGCATAAATGAAAATGTTGGTCTTTTAGCTCAAAGCCTAAATTACCAAGTTTTTCAATTAGGTCTATCATCTTAAGCACATGAGGTAAAATCTTCTCTCCTTTAGCTAACCAGCATTTGAACAGATCTCTCATCACTTCATAAATCTCATAACGAGATTCAGAATTAAAGAGATCCTTCAGATGCTTGAGCACTAAGAAGGGACCCATTTTTCTCATGTTGCCTATGTACATCGGGAGTCATGCCGAGCAATATCACATACTGAGTCTGGGAAGCATCCTCTTGATGCTTCTTCTGAGGTGCTACGTCAAACGTGGCTGCCTCAGAGTACCAGCTTTAAGGGTAGTCGGGACAGACGTTTCTAACACGTACTCAATCATTTCTTGCCTTAGCACCAAACACATGTTACGGAGCCAGTCCAGAAAATTTGGCCTAGCCAATTTGTTTGTTTCCAAAGCACATCTCAATTAACAGTTATACATTTCAACTAACCAAGAGAAATAAAATAAAACGGGAATTAAAACACATAATTTCTATGATCAATACTCAGCAATCGACCTTTCTTTTGTGTTTATTTTGTCTCCATTATTTTTACATACTTAACGACCTCATCGGAAAAATACGAATTTATATCTAATATAAATCATAATGGACTAGGATCCACATTACTACCATTTAATCATTTAAACCATAATTTTAAAATCCAATTTTAAAATCAAGTTTTAATAATTAAATTCATTATTAATATTTTGACATTTAATTAATCCAATTAATTAAGTCCGTCATTAGTCCAACTAATACATTTTAGTGAGATTTAATAATTCTTTTAAAATAGATTTTAAAATCCAATTTTAAAATTTAATTTTAAAATTATTAGACTTCAATAATTAATCTAATTAATTATCACTTTAGGTCCAACCTATAGATTAATTTCGAAAACCAATTAATTTGATTTGACTTTGGTCCAACCAATAATCTTATTCATATAATATTTTATTAGTCCAACTAATAAATTTATTTTAAATCAAAATTTTATTAACCTAAAATTAACAAATACATGAGTTTTAAATTCATTAATTTTGGGGGCTCAGGTGCAAATCTTCAAAATTGCACGGGAGGGCCTGTCCCAAATCAAATTTGCAGATAGCCCTCCCACATCATCACCCATAAGTTTACAGATCTAATTTGAAAATTTTCGAACCCACATCCAGTTTCCAAAGCCCAAATTTGTTCATCAACATCACTCGATAATAGTCAACAAGAACGAACAGGGATCGGTCCAGAAACATAAGCATAAGCAAACAGGTTTGTCTCAATCAATCGTAAAACCAAAATAAGGTGAAGCAAAATCATAAGCCGTATAGGCGACGTGAAGGGGGTCGTAACCTGCTTCGGAAATCAATTGACTCAAACTGCGTGAATACGACCCAAGTGAACCAGCACAGCGGCGCATGGAGCAAACCGCCATCACGAACATCAGAACTGGCTACTTCGTTGCATCGCTCCAAGCATGCGAACGAATCGCCTCCATCAAACCGGTTCGTGT
Source organism: Stenogyne calaminthoides (assembly GCA_037126765.1). Classification (NCBI taxonomy): domain Eukaryota; kingdom Viridiplantae; phylum Streptophyta; class Magnoliopsida; order Lamiales; family Lamiaceae; genus Stenogyne; species Stenogyne calaminthoides. Next base: position 17,828,572 of record JBBCBC010000031.1, on the reverse strand, counting down.
GGTACGAATCGGAGGTCGAAGACACCGCCACCGCTATTATCAAGGGGTGCGAATCATTTACCGAAGATGACGATGAGACGCCGTCGCTCGCAAAATTCACTCACACCATTGAAACTACCAACGAGCGTCATTCGAAAGGGGGGGCATTGCCGCCACACGAAGCGGGCGGTGCGAGGCAAATCGTCGTGAGTCGCGGCTAAGTAGCTGCCATCTCGAGCGACGAAGCACAACCGTCAGCTGTCGGGAGGGGGGCGGCGCATAGGCGATGAATTAGGGTTTGGGAAAACCCAAATTGGAGAGCACTTGCGAAAAAGATGAAGTGGGTGGGTGGATGTGTGCGCGGTTTTAATCAATTAAAAAAAACAAGCACACAATTCAAATAACCCATATAATAAACGCATCCCACAAAATCTTATCAATAGGTGCGGTTTGTCAAACAAGGGCAGTTGTACGGTTTTAAAAAATTATTTTCAGTTAAAACCAATTATGCAGTTATGAAGAGCCTGTAGCTCTGATACCAATGTTGGAATTTAGAGGCACGTAAACACGTAATACATGCGCAGCGGAAATAAACAGTTCACCAACAACTAACAATTAATTACATAATTAAATACGAGTAAACGTAAACAGAATTCTTACAGTAATTCGTATACAGTTTTCTCTATTATGGTATCCACGTAATCCCCAATTACGGACTTGCACAGATTTGCCAGTGTTGAATCCCGAGATGAATTTGCTAGGAAAATTCTAACTCTAGATCTTATGGAGAAAATATGAAGTGATACTGTTTGTGAATCCCAATAGCTTGTATATATAGGGAGGCTTAACTTATTTCCCAAGCTAGCCCAATTAGGGAAATAAAATCCCTAATCTTGAATTATATTAATTCCTTTAAATTTAATTCCCTAAATATAAATCTCTACGGATTTAAATGCCTTATATGAAAATCTCTACGATTTATTTTCATATACATTAAATCCTACCATTATATTCCAAATATACTTCAAAGACCGCATTAAGCGCAGTGCTTGTTCGAGCAGAAGGTCTGGTCCATTTACAATATACTTCATCAGTCAGACGTTGAACGAGACCGAACAACGATATCCTCTTTTAGAAAAACTGGCATACGCCCTGATTATGAGCGTAAGGAAGTTGAGACCATATTTTTTTTACCATCAAGTCGAGGTCCTCACTTCCCTACCTCTACGAAACATACTCCACTGGCCAGACACCACAGGTAGATGTCTAAAGTGGGCAACGGAAGTCGGACAATACTGAGTGACCTACACCCTCCAACCTGCGATCAAGGCTCAGGTGCTGGCCGACTTTGTGGCAGTACTAACTTTCCCTTCCAAAACCGACAGTTCAACTAGCCCACCTTGGGAATTATTCATGGACGGTTCAACGACCTCCCATAAGTCAGGCGCAGGGGTAGTCTTAATAATCCCAGATGGCATATCTTTTCAGAATGCCATCACTTTCGGCTTCCCAGCAACGAACAACGAAGCCAAATATGAAGCGCTCATCACCGGCCTGGAAATGTCACCGGCAATGGGTATTAAAAGACTCCAGGTACACACTGACTCACAACTCGTGGCTTGTCAAGTCGCGGGAGATTATGAAGCTCGGGATGATAGAATGGCGGCCTACCAAGATATCGTCAAGACACTCTGCCAAAAGTTCGAGCAAATCCATATCAAATTGGTTCCGAGGGATCAGAACTCACGAGCCGATGCTCTAGCACGGCTAGCGACTTCAGAGGGGCCAGCAGAGATTAGGGATGTCACCATCACAAAGCTCTCCCACCCCTCCACTACTTACGTAGCAATCGCAACTCTAGATACCCCGACAGTGAGCTGATTGAAACCCATCATTGAATACTTGAAAACGGAGTCTTGCCACAAGATAGGATTCAAGCTAAATAGTTGCAGTTGTGAGCAGCGAGGTACACACTGATCGACAACGAGCTTTATAAACGAGGCTTCAGCACACCACTGCTTCGATGTATCACACCGAAATAGGGGCAAACAATCCTAAGGTAGATACATGAAGGAGTGTGCAGAAACCAAGCTGGGGGGTAGTCACTGGCTCACAAAACGACAAGATAAGGATATTTTTAGCCGACCTTAAGGGTCGATGCCATCATTTTTGCCCGCAAATGTCATAGATGCAAAATTCATGCACCATCCATCAATGTAGCTCCAGAAGAGCTCACCAGCATCCTCAGTCCCTGGCCCTTTGCAAAGTGGGAGATAGACATCATTGGGCTACTCCCAACGGCCCCAGGGTCAGTCAAATATGCCCTGGTCACGGTAGACTACTTCACAAAATGGGCGAAGCTGAGGCTCTAGCAATCATAAATCAAGACCATGTCATTAGGTTCATATGGAAAAACATCACCTGCAGGTTTGGCCTACCTCAGGAAATTATATCAGACAATGGAAAATAGTTCGATGGCCTCAAAATCGAAAACTTCTTCAAAAAATGGAAGATCACAAAGCTCTTCTCAACCCCATACCACTCCCAATCGAACGCCAGGTCGAGGCCAAGAATAAAATCATCAAACACACCCTAAAGGCGAAGATCGAGGGAAGAAAGGGAAAATGGGCTAGCGAGCTACCAAACGTGTTGTGGTCATATAGAATGACCTGCCGAAACTCGACAGGAGAAACCCCTTACTCCTTGGCTTTCGGGACCAAAGCGGTCATACCCTCAGAGGTTGCAATTCCAAATCTCCGTACATCTCAGATCGCGATTGACCACAATGACGAGGCTCTGGCCAGAAACCTAAACCTACTCGAGGAAAAGCGATTAGAAGCTAACATGAGAAATGCAAGATACAAGTAGTAATCAGAGAAATACTACAATTTTAAAGTACGACTCCGAAAATTCAAGGAAGGAGATCTTGTGTTAAAGAAAACGCTCGGGATATCCAAAGGAACCTTTTGCCCAAATTGGGAAGGTCCATTCAAGGTCGCAAGAGTCCTATCCAACGGCGCTTCGAGCTCGAAAATCTAGATGGCACTAAGGCTCAGTACCCATGGAACGCATCTCATCTGAAGACATATTATCAGTAGGTTCGAGATCATATTCATGTAAATTATTCGGCTAGTCAATAATAATGTCAACTTTCTTTTCATAATTCCTATGTTAAACTAAAGGAGGTCGCATATGTAAAACATCGATCTCCTGAGGAACTTTCGACATACTTACGGCGAGATCGCCACCCTAAGCGGTGTGGTCCTCCCCTAATTTTGTAAGACGACTAAGCAAAGTTCAAAAATAAATCGCACCGACAATAAGACGATAAGAACAAATGCAAATCTCAAAGTCACATAAGGAAACCAAGTCGGCACGATAAAGGAATGAAAAAACTAAGTTTTATTAATGACAAAGGCCCGAAGGTCGGTACATTATAAGAGTCCAAAGGCTGATTATATCAAGCGGCTCAAGGCCAATAGAGCAAAAATACATCAGAATACCGAAGCACTACCCGCTATCAACCACTATCCAAGTTCTACCGACTTCGAGACGACTTCCGACTTGAAAGGAGGTGCTGATCAAAAGTATTGTTGGGGATGGAGTTCAACAACTTCTCAATATCGTTTTTCTTATCAGGATTCTTGATGTTATCATTTTTAAGAACAGCCAAAATCTCATCAGCAGCAACACTGACTATGTTCAAAGGCTGCCCACCTAATTGTTGGTGGACAACCCTCCTGTTTATATCTTGGCTGGTAAACACGTTCATTGATCAGGAGTGATAACATCCTCGTGGGTCCGATGCCCGACATCTCCACAGCATCTCTAATGGGCTCGGCCCCCCGACTTCTCCACGGCCGGCGACACATGCGGGGTCTCCTCGGGCTGCATCTCAGGGACCAACTTAGTGAACCCCGGCTGCATATCCTCAGGGTCGGGAAACACAATCCTATGCTGGCCGGGGAAGAAGGATAGGTCGCCTGTAGGATTCCTCCGGCGGAAGATACAGATGCCCCCCCAAATGCCATGACATAGGCATAGCTGGCATTCATCTCCTCGACCTCTTTGAACTTGGCCTCCTTGGCAGCCAGTTCGCCCTTAGCTGCAGCCAGCTCTCCCACTACCCGAGTGACGGCCGCCTTCTCAGCCGCCAGTTGACCCTCGACCTCGCCCAAGCAACCCTCGAGGTCGGATGCTTTCCGAGTCAGCTCAGAGTTGGCGGTCTCCAACTTTTTCTGGACTATTGGGGAATGGATTGCCCAGATCTATTCGGGATGAATATTTAAATACAAATTTAATTCTAACAATTATTATTAGCATGAATTTAATCCTATATTAATCCAAATAATAATTCAACAACAAATCATGCATACAAATTAGTCACATAAATCCTATGCATGCGGAATTGCTAGGAGTTTACGTGAACTAACCTCTCGGAGTGACAACCGTTGAGAAGATGGATCCCGTTCACACGAACACACCAAAAGACCTTCTCAAGTATCCCCTCCTCCTTGTCCAACAATCCGGTGGTAGGATGCTCGCGAACAATTAACAAGAGGAAAAATAAAATTATGTTGCACCACCTTTGTGGATTTCTAATTTTTCCAACACATGGAATTGCTTTGGGGATGAAAAAATAATCCCCTATTTATAATACTAGGGGTGGCCGATTTTTGCCCTAGGAATAAGATGGGAAAATCTTTTTCTTGATCTCCAAGAAATCTTGAATTTATCCAATATATTATTTTCTCCATAATTAAAATATTCCATAAAAATACTACCTCCTTATATTAAGGGGTTTTCGAAAATTACCTATTAAATAGGGAAGAAATAGGATCTTTGACTCTTCTTGAATTTATGGGATAATCTTGTATTTCAAGAATACATATTCCATAAAATCTTTTCAAGAAAATCTTTTCTCTTTCCTTCTTTAATATTTTCGAAAAAAATTTGGAAAATAAGCAACAATAATTTATTTTATTTTAAACACCTTTATCAGTTATTGGACTTTATCTTTGGGCTACTTGAGGGGCCTTTAGGAGAATTAAAATTGGACCTTCCAATGGATCTTGAATTTCCAATATTGAGCCACAATATTATCCAAGCCCATAAATATTAATTAATCCCACTACATAATTAATATTGCACTATTCATCTTAACCCATATTACTGTTAATATGACTCCCAGTTATTATTTCTCGCGTTTAAGATTATCCAGTCCATTAATTAATTTAGGCCACTGAAATAGCTTCATATTAATTAACATCTTTTACCTTGGTCAAGGAACGGCTCAACATTATTATCCATACCGGAAAACTAATTCCACTTGCAAGATTTGGTATGATAAATCTTCTGAGCCTCCCAAGGGGACAAATCAAACAAGACGTACTTGCACATATTTCTCCGTATTAAGTCTTAGCAATCGTCGTGTAACCAATAACATTGCCTAAGATATAAGGTATTGAATCTCACTGATTCTCTTCCCATCATAAGTCAAAGCAATGATTATTGATTCCACACGATCCTATTTAAGGGACGGAGATTAAGAAACAATGAACCACTGAGGTCTAATTTTTCTATATTCAGTACTGAAGAATTTATTCTCCTGTAGGTCCTATTCAGTGCATCATAATGCACTAGTGCAATCTCTTGGTCAAGACAAGCCAATCTGAGTCTTACACTTCAACCTTTCACGATGGTTAGTTCATTTCCATCTGGGTCGTGAATTATGTACTTATAGTTACAATGGACTGTTAATTTAATCTTCTGTGATCTGGTATCACTAAATTAAATACAATGTAACACGTACTATTTATTGAACAGTTATGCAGTAAATATATGTAACATTCAATGATATTTAAAGCATCAGTGATAAAAAATTTATTTAAGTAAATAAGACATAAATTCAGTCTGGTTATACAAAGTAAAAGCATACTTTCCAGTATAACCCCAACGTGGACCTCATCCCCTGAGACTATCCTCTTGTCCTGGTCGGCAACCCTTTCTCGCGACTTTGTCAGGTTCTTGAGCTCTGATTCTAGCTGGGCACTAGTTTTCTCCAGGGAGAGTGCCGCCTTGTAAGTATGGACCAAGCCCGAGTACAAGTTGCCCATGACCTTATGCCGGCAGGCAGTGCTGTGATCCTCTTTCGTCCATCCCCGAGGCAAGTTATGGATACCTCGGTGGAGATAAGCTGGCCAGTCATAGGGAGCCCTTCCGGATCAAGCCTGCCCGACCTCAAGAACCTCAGAACCTCTGGAGAAAATTTGTCAGGCGTATAGTCCGGGCTGCAAAAAAAAAAAAGGGCATTAGCGAACAAGACGATGACAACACCGGAGCAAAGCACAAATAAACTGAACTTACTCTTTGACCTGGTCTGCATCCCAACCCATCTAGGAGTCATCCTTCGGATGATGACCTCCTTCTGAGGCAATTGGGGGCTGTGGAGCCGAGTCGAGGGGCGATCCGCCAATCCCCCGGTGTGTTAGCAACCGATGAGTGCCGATCTCCTCCCTCATCCTCTTCCAAGCAGGCTCGGAATCTGATGGGGTCAACCCCCTGGCCTTCTTCTTCCCCTTCTCTGCGGCAGAAGGACCAATGGAGGCCGGACCTGGAGGAGGGGCACTAACATGCGCGATTCTCCTCATCGTACCCAGTACGGACTTCTTCTGAGTGGCCATAACAGAAGCAGACGGTTGGTGAAAATAAGCAGGGTGATTAGGAACTGCCACAAAAAAAAGAGTCGCTTAGGTCGCGAATCAACAACCATCACGCAAAAGAAATTTTGCCAAAAAAAGCAACTTACAGGGTATGTTCAGATGACTGGGATAGGTATACAACTCGGCCCGAAGTCGGTTGAGCTCGGTATTTAGGGCATTAACGTCTCGTGAACTCGCAGGCTTATTCTGTACCAGCTCAAATGCCTGAATAAAGTCCCAGTACAGCTCAGACGGACGGGGCTTGAACACTGTAGGATAAGAAAAGAATTATATCAGTATCAATCGTAACGTGAAGAATTAAAATTCTACCATTCTCAGGTCGATGAGCATAGTCCGTAGGAACATGGTAGACACGGTGTTTGAAGGATCAACCGACTCCCAGGCACCTCCAAAAACCACCACCTCTAATGCCATCTATCCACTTTATTCGGAATCCCACTCACGAGCTCCTTCCCCTTGCGAAGGCGCACGACATTATAACCTCCATGCTGAGCAATGGGAGACATCACATAGTATATCACCCCCGGACTCGGCAATCCATACAGCCCGGCTTGCCCCAACACGACCATGGTGGAGATAATGTAACTCCACCCGTTCGGGGTAATTTGAGTCAAGCTCTGATTCCATGCCGCCAGTAGATGCGAGATGGCTGGGTACAAAGGAAACCGTACCCTAGCCTCCATAGTATGCTCATTCACTGTTATCATCCCCGGAGGCGGCTAGTCGGCTCGCTCCTCGGAGGTAGGGGCATAGAAATGGACATCTCTCGGCACTTTAAACTTACAACGGAACAAGCGTACATGTTCTTCGATCAAGACCAATCTGTACTTGTCCTCGTGACCCAAAAAATCCGACTTCACGACTTTCCAAAAAAGGCGTTTAGGTCGCTGGTACGAAGACCGAGAAAGATAAGCCTCATAGTCAAAAATTTGATCGTAGGCACCATACCTACGAGCCGTGTCAGAAAGACCCACGGCTGAGGAGCCCACCGCCGCCATCGTCTCCAGCAGGGCGGCGTGGCGGGAAGGAATTTCCAGTGGTTGCAGGTGAGTAATTGTTGGAATATAGTGGCACGTAAAACACGTAATCACATGCGCAGCGGAAATTAAAGTTCACCAACAACGAACAATTAATTGCATACAAATTACAATAATCATAACGAGAAATCTTACAGTAACTAAAGTGCAGATTTCTCTACTACGGTATCCACGTAATCCCCAATCACAGATTTGCACGGACTTGCCAGCGTTGAATCCCGAGACAGATTTGCTAGGAAAATCCAAACTCTAGATTTTATGGAGAAAATATGAAGTGATACAGTTTGTGAATCCCAATAGCTTGTATATATAGGAAGGCTTAGCTTATTTCCCAAGCTAGCCCAATTAGGGAAATAAAATCCCTAATCTTGAATTAAATTAATTCCTTTTAATTTAATTCCCTAAATATAAATCTCTACGGATTTAAATGCCTTATATTAAAATCTCTACGATTTATTTCCATATACATTAAATCCTACAATTATATTCCAAATATAATTAATGGGAATTCTTATTTAATTAAATCCAATTTAATTAAATATTAATAATAATTAATTCCAAATTAATCTATTATTAATTACTTCTCCATAAATTAAATATTAAATCCAATTTAACATTTAATCAACCAACTATAATCCGTAAAAGAGAACTACTTGTTGTGTGACCCATAGGCCCTCATTGTTGGGGAATTATTTGCACGGATCTATTCGGGATGAATATTTAAATACAAATTTAATTCTAACAAATATTACTAGCATGAATTAATCCTATATTAATTCAAATAATAATTCAACAATAAATCATGCATATAAACAGTTCACATAAATCCTACGCATACGGAATTGCTATGGGTTTACGTGAACTAACCTCTTGGAGTGGCAATGGTCTCGTTGATAAGAACACACCAAAAAGTCTTCCCAAGTATTCCCTAGTCCTTGCTCGTCAATCCGGTGGAAGGAAACTCGCGAACAATTAACAAAAGGGAAAATAAAAATTTGTTGCACCACCTTTGTGGATTTACTAATTTTTCCAGCACATGGAATTGTTCTTGGGAATGAAACACTCATCCCCTATTTATAGAGGGTGTTGGTCGAATTCTTGTGATAAAATAATATGGGAAAATCTTTTTCTTGATCTCCAAGAAATCTTGAATATATCTCATATATTCTTTTCTCCATAATTAAAATATTCCACAAAAAATCCCAACTCCTCTTGTTATGGAATTTTCGAAAAAAATTAAAGATCAAGATTCCAAGATTTGGATCTTCTTGAATTTATGAGATATACTTGTATTTCAAGAAATACATATCTTCCATAATATCTTTTCAAGAAAATCAAGAAAATCTTTATTTCCCTTATTCTTTGAAAATTTCGAAAATCTCACCATAAATAACCAAGTGGGAGATTTCTTGAATTTAATGAGATAATCTTGTATTCCAAGAATACATATCTTCGTTCCATAATAAAATTCAAAGAAAATCTTTCTCCCTCTTTTATTTATGATTTTCGAAAAATAGAAAAAAATGAGCAACAAATATTTATTTTATTTTTAAACACTTTTTTCAGTTATTGGACTTTATGTTGGGCTACTTGGGGAGCCTTTAGGAGAATTAAGATTGAACCTTCCAATGGATCTTGAATTATCAATATTGAGCCACAATATTATTCAAGCCCATAAATATTAATTAATCTCACTACATAATTAATATTGCACTATCCATCTTAACCCATATTACAGTTAATATGGCTCCCGGTTATTATTTCCCGTGTTTAAGATTATCTAGCCCATTAATTAATTCAAGCCACTAAAATAGCTTTTCATTAATTAATATCTTTTATCCTTGGTTAAGGAACGGTTCAACATTATTATCCATACCGAAAACAAATTCCACTTGCAAGATTTGGTATGATAAATCTTATGAACCTCCCAAGGGCCAAATCGAACAAGCGTACTTGCACACGATTCTCCGTATTAAATCTTAGCAATCGCATGTGACCAATAATATTGCCCAAGATATAAAGTATTGAATCTCCTTGATTCTCTACCCGTAATAAGTCAAATCAATAGTTACTAACCACACGCAATCCTATTTAAGGGACGAAGATTAAGAAATAACTAACCACTGAGGTCTAATTCTTCCTAGTTTAGTTCTGAAGAATTTGTCCTCCTATAGGTCCTCTTCAGTGCATCAGTCATGCACTAGTGTAATCTCTTGGTCAAGACAAACTAATCTGAGCCTTACACTTCAACCTTTCACGATGGATTGTTCATTTCCATCTAGGTCGTGAATGGTGTACTTTTAGTTACAAGAGACTGTTAATTTAATCTTCTGTGATCTGGTATCACTAAATTAACTACAATGTAACACGTACTATTTATTGAACAGTTATGCAGTAAATATATGTAACATTCGATGATATTTAAAGCATCAGTGATAAACAATTTATTTCAGTAAATAAGTCCGAAATTCAGTTTTGATTATACAAAGTAAAAGCATACTTTCCAGTATAATCCCAACAATCTCCCACTTATACTCAAAGTCTGCTTTTATGTATACTACGGCATGTCCTCGTGTAGTTTCTAATACGTGACATCTAATATCACCTACACGAACCTAATAATGTCTCCCACTTATACTCAAAGCAGATTGGCAACGGTCTTGACACCCATTCCTTCCACATGTCTCTCGAACGTATTCTGAGGCAGACCCTTTGTAAATGGATCAGTTAGGTTGTCTTCTGACTCGATCTTTGTCACCTCTATATCTCCTCTCTTAACGATTTCTCGTATAAGATGGTATTTCCTTTCAATGTGTTTGCTGGCCTTGTGGGCTCTTGGTTCCCTTGAATTTGCAACTGCTCCGACATTGTCACAATAAACAGTGATTGTGCTGGGCAAATTCGGAACTACATCCAAGTCCACTAGGAAGTTCTTGAGCCAAACCGCTTCTTTCGCTGCCTCGCAAGCAGCTACATATTCGGCTTCCATGGTAGAATCTGCGATGCATTTCTGCTTAACGCTTCTCCATGTCATGGCTCCTCCCCCCATGCAAAACACACTACCGGAGGTAGATTTTCTGGAATCTAAGTCTGATTGGAAATCCGAGTCCGTGTAGCCAATGGGGATTAGACTATCTGACTGATAAACCAACATTCTATCTCGAGTTCTTTTCAGATACTTCAGAATGTTTTTAACTGCCGTCCAATGTTCTTTCCCCTGGTTACTTTGATATCTTGCCACCATGCCAACGACAAAGCAAATATCTGGTCTCGTGCACAGCATTGCATACATAAGGCTTCCGATAGCCGAAGTATAAGGAATGTCTTTCATGTCATCTATCTCCTTTTGTGTCTTAGAGCACATTTCTTAAGCCATGCCCTTACGTCTGATAACACCTTTACATCGTTCCCGATGAGCAGAATGTCGTCTACGTATAGTACTAAGAATACCAATGCAGTTCCGACACGCTTTTTGTACACACAACTTTCGAACTCATTTTGATCAAACCCATAAGACTTTATAACATGATCAAAACATTGGTTCCAAGCTCTGGATGCTTGTTTGAGTCCGTAAATGGACTTCTTGAGCTTACAAATGAGGTGTTCTTGGCCTTTTTCAATGAAGCCTTGGGGTTGTTGTATATAGATTTCTTTATCAAGACTTCCGTTAAGGAAAGCCGTGTTGATATCCATTTGCCAGATTTCAAAGTCGAGATGCGCAGCAATCGACAAGAGAATTCGGATGGACTTGAGCATTGCTACAGGTGAAACGGTTTCCTCATAGTCGATCTCTTCTTTCTGAGTATAACCTTTAGCCACAAGCCTTGCCTTGAAGGTTTTCACCTTCCCGTCCGATCCCCCTTTTCTCTTGTATACCCACTTGCAACCAATGGGTTTGACCCCATTAAGTGGTTCGACTAGCTCCCACACTCTGTTATGATCCATAGAACCCATTTTGACTTTTATTGCTGTTTGCCAAGAAACTGCATCCTTGTCTTGGATTGCCTCGTCATATGTCCATGGGTATGATTCGTCTTGTCCGGGAATCAAGTCCGAGGACTCTCCTATCCCCATGAATCTCTCGGGCTGTCTCACAACCCTCCCACTACGACGAGGTTTCGGTTGTGAAAGTGTGTCGTTTGGTATGTCATCTTGTACAGTTGGCAATGAGGTTAGCCCCCTTAGCTCATTTAAGGTAATCTCACTTCTAGGTCTTCTTTTGTTCATATAGTCTTCTTCCAAAAATCTAAAGTGGGTGCTTATTACCACCTTTTGATCTTCGGGACCATAGAACATACACCCTTTTGTTCCCTTGGGGTATCCTACAAACAACCTTAATTCTGATCGAGGATCCAATTTTCCGGCTTCCTTGTCCAACACGTAGGCCGGACACCCCCAAATTTTCATGTGTCTCAAACTGGGCTTGCGCCTAGTCCACAATTCTTTGGGAGTTTTGGGAACCGATTTGGATGGCACCAAGTTCAGAATGTAAGCCGCTGTTTCCAAGGCATGACCCCAGAACGACTTGGGAAGATCCGCATAACTCATCATAGATCTAACCATTTCCAAAAGAGTTATGTTTCTTCGCTCTGCAACCCCGTTTTGTTGAGGGTTTCCGGGTGCAGTTAGCTGGGATGCAATCCCTTTATCAGACAAGTAGTTCAAAAACCTATCGCTGAGGTACTTGCCTCCACGATCGGATCGTAGAGACTTGATACGTTTTCCCTATGATTCTCTGCTTGAGCCTTAAACTCTTTGAATTTCTCAAAGGTCTCAGATTTATGCTTCATAAGGAAAATATAACCGTACCTTGAGTGGTCATCAATAAAAGTGATGAAATACTCATAACCTCCTCTTGCTTTGATTGACAATGGACCACATACGTCTGTGTGAACGATTTCTAACACTTCTTTAGCTCTATTCCCCTTGGCTCCGAATGCCCTCTTGGTCATTTTACCCTCCAAACATGATTCGCAGGTTTGAATTGGTTCAACTTGGAGAAACTCCAGTGAACTATCTTTCACCAACCTTTGGATCCTCTTTGGATTAATATGTCCCAATCTTAGATGCCATAGAAGTGTCTTGTTCACGTCTGATGAACGTTTTCTTTTCTCAGAAACAGTTGATGTTGTAGGTCCCGAACGGGTTTTGTGAGGGCAGAAGTCTAGAGGGGAGGGGTGAATAGACTTCTGAAAACTTTTTGTGCAGGTCGGTGTGAGGCGATTAGCTTTGATCAGTCTTGAGTGAATCAGTTTGGGCTGATAACCAACTTACTAATCGTCTGAAGGCAGATTAGTTCGGTAACTATCAGTTTAACTGATGTGTGCGGAAGCTTAAGTTTTACCCGTTAAAAACCAGTTTTTATAAATCATATTCCAAAGTTAGTGTTTTAACCAGTTGACTGAAGTGTCAAGCTTGATCAGATCAGAAGCTTGGTGATAGTTGATCTCAACTTAGAATATGTATCTTGCTTTTAAAGGTTGTGTGCAATTGTGTAGACATTAATCAAAGCGGTAAAGGCACACAAGATTTATAGTGGTTCGGACAAACCCGGTTCTACGTCCCACTCTTCCCTATCACAAGGGCACCAACTTAACCAACCGAACTTAGTTTTATGTGTTAGTTCAACACAAGACAATCGACAGATATTTAAGGAGTTCTCACTCAACCGATCCCGTAAATCGAGAACTAGAAACCCTAGTGCGAAATCTTGCTAAACAACTTAACCTAACTTGGGTTTGGATAAGATTGTTTTGGTTCCAACTATGAAATCTTTTCTAGTGTTTAAGGTAGCCTATCGCCTAGATGAAAAGATTTCTATGCTAAGAACTTATGGGATGAACACTTAATAAAATAATCTTCTTGATCGTGTTCTTCGTGCGGAAATCATGATGATTGCTTGAGCTTCTTGATTGTTCAAAATAAGCCCGTGTCTTCACTCAAGTGTGATCCCATATTTATAGACCTTGAAATCAAATAGCCGTTGGAGAGCAATTTGAATTTCGTGCTATATTAGGTAGGTTTGCGGATTGATGTGACGTGCTTGAGAACGGCATGGCCAAAAGTGAACTTGTATTTTATAGCCGTTAGAGAAGCGACATCAAATCCCTTAATTGTCGGCTCGATCATACGTGTCTTGTTCTTATTGGTTAACGAGGCGCACTTTTTAAGTGTTTGTTCTTCCAACTAAGGTTGACATTCTTCTTGTTCGGATCATAGGCGTATGATTAGGTGAAACATCGGTTTTCACCGGTGGTGACTTTGTCGATCGAGCGGTCGATCTACTGATGGAGTCTTACGGTGCGGTTGACTTAGCTTCAACTAGCGGACTCGGTGATGTAGGTCTTACGGTGCGATCTTACGAAGTCATCGATCTTCAAGTATTACGAGTTTGAGCTTTATGACTTCAAATGAGATATCGACTAGATCGGTCGATCGATCTTCTTCTTCTCTAGCATTACGGCGCCCGGATGTGATTTGTTCTTTGGATCTTGAGATCGACTTATACATATTGAGGTTCCCCCCTCAATATGTGACCTATCTATTACATCGGTTGTTCTATCTGATAATTATCAATCGGTATTCTATAAACGGTAATATAAACATCGATCATTTAACAGTGTCCGATTGGTCCTATTACATGTGTACGGAACTTTTATCAAAACTATAAATTTCCCAACAATTTCCCCTTTTGATAAAACCAAAACACCGAGAGAAACTAAACACGCTTGATAAATATAGAAACGAGAAAGAGCACATAATCGAGAAGATGGTGAGATTTTGTCTTAGGATCGAGAAAATAAACTTTTCTCATTAGATATGTCGATTACATGTTACATCGTAAAAAGTTTGAATTTAAAAACAAATTGATCCTCGAGAAGTCTTCCCATTCTTCACTCTTTAGGCTTGTATCCTTCGCATCTCTCTTTGATCTTGAGGTGCGTTGAAGATCCGATATAGTTTCCATTTGACATCATTGGTCCGGCCGAGGATCGATTATATGCGTTTTGCTCGGATGTCAAAGTAGAATCTCTCAAATGCCCGATCTGAGCCATCTTCTTCGAGTAATCCAACAGATCATACTCTTGGCGAGATATTTTTACATTGATAAGTTTGGCCTCATTTTCCAGATACTTCAGAAAATCTGGATATTTATTTTCTAACCAGTTGAGGAATTCATCATCTGGAGATTCTTCTCGTGGAACAAGATTAAGGACAAAAGCATCCAGAAGCCATTCACTTCTGATCTTGTTCCATTCCTCAAACCTCTTAGCATGTGCAGCAGTTTTTGGAATGATCTCATCAACTCTTCTGGCAGCTGAGGTTCTGCTACAGATTTTCCAGCCTTTCCTTTCTTCGCTCTCGATCTGAATTTTTTCTTGATTTTTTTTTGCCTCTGTCAATTTTTTACGCCCTTCTTCTTCTTCTTTTTTTTGGCCCTCTTGACAGAACTTGCTCTTTGGGCCATTTCTCAGCCAGTTCCTTATCGGCCTATATCTGGCTAGCTGTGCTTCTTGTGACTATTTTAGTCTGAGTGGCTGGTACAGGTTGTGTCTGAGTGGTCGGTGCAGTTGTGACTTCCCAAGACTTTTCAGAAAGCCTACCTTTTGTGATGTCCCAGCACTCGCAGCAGCTACCTTTCTTGCCTTTGACTTTTCCATCTTTTCAGAGACTTCGTTAGCAAAGAGATCCAGATGGTCTAGTCTTTGTCCATAGGCTTCAACTGTCTGAATTAGGTCTTCTGTTGTTCTGATCATGTCAGTTGGTTTCTCACTCCGTCCTTCCCCCTTTTTGGTTTGATCAAAAAGAGCTGTGAGGTGGGAAGTTAGGGATCCAAAACGATCGATATTGCCCTCGTTGAGATCATAATGATAAACTGGAACTTGAGCGCTTAGATGTTCAACCTTCGAGATCACTTCGGTCTTGACAGATTCCATGGCAAGAGAGAGTGTAAAAATCAGTTTGTCAAGTTTCTCTTCATTCGATTCGAGCTTTTTCAAAGGAGCATCGAAGAAAAAAACTTGTTGTTGATCCACCGAATCGACTTGTCATCAACGGATTTTATAAGTTCGGCAGACACGGTGGTCACGATTTTGAGAACCCGATCTTTGATAAACGCAATCTGGGAAATAGCCAATTCCTTTGATCCATTATTTCTTTGAGGCCAATCTGCCTCTGATCAGCTATCACTCCCTCAACTTCTTCTTTCAAGAGATCTTTGAGACAAGATCTGATTTCATGAAATTGATCAGCGGTGATATGAGATGTTGGAATGTTTTTTGCGTCACTTGATCGATTTAGATTGTTTGTGCCTCCAAGGTTGGTCATGAACCGCGGCACAGTTCACTATCATCGGCGACTCTGATCCTTCATTGTAGCATCGCCTTGGAGCTTCTTGAGCGATCTCTGGTTCGCCTTGTTCAGTCAACCTTAGCTTCCTGTGGATCAGAGCTTTGATAGATTCAGTAGTTATCAGCTCAGCTGGTGATCCTACTTTAGTAGATTTCCTCATATCGAAATCAAAATCTGCAAACTCATCGGACCGCCCATTTGCTCAATAATCATTATAAAAATCGAGAAGCTTTTTAATCTGAGATCTCTCGGTGAGGATCTCCATAACTTGTTCTCTAATAGCGGGATGGGCGACGATTACTACGATACATCTCATCAATTTCTCGTTCGATTTGCATTACATTATTTTCCTGTGATGGTCTTTGATGATCTAGATTCGGGAATTATGCATCGTCGATTCCTAGTTGATGGGATGTGGAGGGTTACGGTGGTGCTTGAGTAGGTGGAAGTTGTCGATAGGCTCGACTGCGAGGAGGTTGCTTTGTGGAAGCGATTCTTTGGTTCCTAGCAGTAAGGTTTACAGTTCATGGAATTGCGATTTAATTCATGATGTAACCGAGTTAAGCGGACCGATGTAGTTTCGAGTTGTGGGCGGTGGAAAAAGTAGGAGAGACATGCTTTCGGGAAGCCATTAGTCTGAGTGGTGAATCATTTCGAGCGGAGGAGAAGAGATCGTTAAGTCTCGTCTTAACCGCCGAGAATGAACCGCGAGCTCTCGGCTTGAGAAGCTGCTGTCGATTTTTCACGATTTTTTGTGGTGCTGTGATGATCTGGCGCTCTTTCTTCATCGACTCATCTTCTAGCATCGAGTCATGGAGGCTTGCTTCGCCTTCTTCGGCCTCTTTTCCGGACCTTCACCATTTTTTTTTTTCTTCTTGGGGCTTCGGTGTGACGGTTGTTTCCTTGCTTTTTTTCCCTTCTTCATCTTTGGAGGAGTTGGCGATATCATCGTCCGGTGGCCCAAATATGGCTAAAGTGGTGGAGAGGAATGCCTTGTAGGGCTTCATCCATTCATTCCCCATCCGGCATTTGGCATTTTGTCTTGTAGGATAACCGCAACCTTGTTGAGATTCTTTGATCCTCTTCTTCGATAGACACCCTCCCTCCACTCATCAACTCCAAATTTATCATGTTCTTGGAGTAGAATGGCCTTTAGGAACCCATGCCAATTGATGTTCTTGGCTTCATCAATTATTGCAACCATCTTTGTCTGATTTTGACCGATGTAAGAGATCTGGGCTTGAATGAAATACCCATAATTGTTTTTTGACAAAATATCAAACAACAATCAGTATTTCCTCTTGAGCATTAACTTTGACAAAGCCTCGACGTATGATGTTTGTCGGCCTCTCGATGAGCTCGTTTACGATCATTTCATCTTGATTCTCCTCAGAGTGAGCAAAGCGAGATTCGGCCCTTTTGGTAGGTGAACAGACAGACGAGTTATATCCTCATTCGTCGGTCGATCTCTTCTCCGTTGATCGCCGAAAAGTAGTTCTTCTCCGAGCATCTATATCCACCCTTAAATTCCTTACAATTAGAGGGCTTCATCTTTGCATCACTGGATTGCGTTGGCGACAATAATATTCTCAAGTCCCTTTTCTTGAAATTTCCTCTACTTCCATTGATTAGGATCCTTTGTAACCCCAAATTATGCGAACTTGTCCTCGACAATCCTTAATGTCGATTCAAGATAGTTGCACATTATTTTACCCGTCATCGTGAGTGATCATCTACGATAAGATAGATTCGGTTAAAATTGTGCACAAATACTAAGAATATCACATATCTTAACCAAGAAACAATAAAACATAATACGAGGATATCGGCGATTGACAAAATCTTTAAGATCAATGGTTTTAAAAGAATGATTCATCAAATAATCGAAATTACCGGATTCTGCTTTTCGGATTTGAGACTTTAAGAAAAACACTTTGAATCGCAAAGAAGTAATCTGGAGAGTTTTCAGAAAATAAAACGCAGGTTTGTGATTTGGAAAACTCTGGTAGGGTTTTTTGATGAACCTTATAAAGATGAGGAGGGAAAAAGACAAGATTTGGAAGATCAACCGTTTGAAAAGATTAGACGATCCAGATTAAGCGGTTTTGATCGAATGGTTGGGAAAAGCACGTCTTTAAAAAACTTTTGGATTTAAAAGCTCATTTTGTAGCAATTAATACATGTACCCCACGTCCGCATTAAATGATTTGCAGGGGATACGTCACACACGTAATGCGTCTGATAAAAGCAAATAAAAATAGATAAAATCCGATAAATAAGCAAATAACAAGGGAAAAGAAAGGCGTATCTGATTGACTGATATAGTAATCAGTCAATACCACTTGAAGTTGATTCCACTTGTTGATCTTAGTTTTCTGCCTAAACCTTATAATTTCCCAACTGTTCTTTTCAACTGATCTGTTTCATTTTGTGTCTGATTTCCCTTCTGATCCTCCTCGATCAGTTGAAGTTCCCCCTTCAACTGATATTTCTGTTTTCTCATAGACTGATATATCTGATTTGTTGAGGTTTCAAGTTCAACTGATCTTCCTTATGTAATCAGATTTTGGTTGACCTAATCTGATTCTTCTCAGATCAAGCCAATTCTTGGGATAAGTGTTACCGCCAAAACTTAGTCTAGAATAGTAGTCTCTATTCCCTAAGTTGGTGCGATTTGACATGCGTAATTATCGTCTGTATATCTTGATATGTCAATCCGCCGTAAATTTATCCAATTATCAGTCGCGTGATTTCTACACGCTGTCCTTGTGATGCAAATTTCTCTAAAAGGCTTTTTGAAATCAAATTTGCATTTGCACCCTTGCTTGGCCTCTATAAATTGGACCAATGTTTTACACAACATAACCCATTCACCATACTTATCTTTCTTTGTAAAAACATGCATTCTGGTGAACCCTTATTTCCGGTGTGAAACTTCCGCAAACACCTTTACCCTTTTTTCAATGATTTCACTTCTCAAATCAACCCTTGTGTCCCTTTATCACTGTTTTCGTCGTCATCAAAGATTTCACATACAATTGTTGCCAAGCTCCTTTACCACCACGGCGGAGCGGATTCATTGTCATATCCGAGAAAGACACTTCTCCTAACCGTATGCACCTTGTGTGTCTATCGTTATGACGTATTCAAAGATCAACAGACTCGACCGATATAAAACATGAGTTTGATATACGGTCTTGATCAGACAACAACTGATCTTCGTATATCAACTCAATTTTTTCATGCAACACATGTGCCCATAAGGTCTTTGAACCAATTTCTTGGCACATGTGCTCCATTTAACAACTTGGAGAGTCCATTGACTTCGTGTCTAAGGGCTCTCGCTTAGAAATCCTATCAACGCCGCTCTCGCCTCCATTGGGTTTTAGCTTCAAATTAGCGGCTTTAGGATTTTTTTAAAGCCCTCTCTCACCCTTGTTAAGTGGGGAAAATGAGAGCATCGATTTAAAATCTCTATCTCCCCCGCTCTTCTTGGGTTAGGATGGTTTAGGGTTTAGGTTTAGGGTTTTTGGTTATGACTTATGTCTTCGACCTCCCAGTCCTTTGTACTTGAACTTGTAATGTAATCTGACCTTCGGGTCTTTATTAATGAAAAGTTCTATTATTCCATTGTTGTGTAAATTCTCTGCTTTCTTATGCGATTGTAGGCTTTAATCTGTGAATCTTGCTTGTTGAATATCAACTAAATCGACTTACGAAGATGTAAAATAACCCAACTGATTTAATCAGATATTCCTTTTAAATTGAGCGTTTCCTTTAATCTGATAAACCTTAAATCTGATCAGTTCCTTTAATCTGATAACTCGTAAATCTGATCGATTTCTCACATCAGTTCCTTGACTGATCTTCTGATCAGTTGAGATACCAAACTCAACTGATTCCTTTCAAATTTTGTTAGTCTCAGAACCGGTACCGGTTCGAGAACAATCCATCAATCATTTTAGGTGCTTTTTCTCCAAGATCCGAAGCCCTAGCTCATTACACAATTCTCTGAATCTAATCTCAACTAGTGGCTTGGTTAGAATATCAGCTTTCTGTAAATCAGTGTGAATCTTTTCCATTCTGATATTCTTCTTTTCAACATGATCTCTTATAAAATGGTGTCTGACATCCACATGCTTGCATCTTGTATGTAGAACAGGATTATGAGTGATTGCAATAAGACTATTATCGCGAGAATATAGGTACATTCTTAGCTACGATGTTATAATCCTCACCGCCGACTAAGCCAACGCAGCTTGGGAGCAACAACTTCCTCAGAGAGCCATATATTCTCGCTTGAAGAGTAGATGTCGCAATCGATGTCTCTTCTTTTGAAAACCACGAGATCGGTTTTTACTTCCTAAAAATCGACATGTTCCCGAGGTTGACTTCCCCATCAATCTTGCAACCTCCATAATCGTAATCGGAATACCCACTAAGCTCTAGATTATCATCTCGATGGGTAAAATAAACCAAGGTTTATCGTCCCTTCAGATACTTAAGAATCCGCTTTAGTCAGTTTTTCTAGGTGGCTTTTGCATTGATTTGCTCGAAATCGCACATACACCTACTACAAAGGTGATATCCGGTCTGCGGCGATCGGGTATAGTAGAGATCCAATGAGAGCCCTATATTCTTTTCTCGATTTGTTTTTCGACCATCCTCATCCGGATCCATCTTGAATCCAAATATCATAGGAATTTTGGCTTCCTTGCAATTTTGAACTCCAAACTTAGCCAATAAATTCCTAGTGTACTTTTTCTTGGCGGATGAATATTCATTCGCACTTTGCTTCACCTTTGAGACCCGTAGTAATTCATTCATCCGTCCCATCATGGACATCTCGAACTTCCCTTGCATCGACTTCTTTGAATCTTTCACATAGACTCTTGTTAGGAGATCCGAAGATGATGTCGTCCACGTGAGATCCGAACCATCGAATATCTTCTCCATCTTCTATTCGAATAAGGTTTCGCCCATTCCTTTTAGTGAACCCACTTTGTCGATCAAGAATCGAGAGAGTGTATCATACCAAGCTCGAGGAGCTTGTTTCAACCATAAAGAGCTTTTCTTAAACAAGACACTTGGTTGTTCTTTTCGAAGCATGGAGGTTGTTCGACATAAACTTCCTCTGCTAGTACCCCATTTAAAAATGCACTCTTTACGTCCATCCGATACACAATGAACCCTCTGAAAGCATATGCCGGAAACAAACCGAATGGCTTCTAAAGAGCGGCCCGTGCAAAGGTCTCGCCATAATCAATTCCTTCGACAGAATACCCCTTAGAACAAGTCTTGCCTTTATTTCCGTGATGACATTTTTCTCATCTCTTGTTCTTGAAAACCCACTTCGTGTCAATTACATCTTGATGATTTGGTCTGTTTACCAGTTCCCAAACTTGATTTCTGTCGAACTGTTCCAGCTCTTCCTACATGGCTAGAATCCAGCTTGCGTCTTGTAGAGCTTCCTCCATTGTTGTTGGTTCCTTCATAGACAAATAACAAAGAATACATGGCATTTTCACCAACTGATGTCTAGTTTTAACTTTATCGATGGGTCTCCGGCGATTAGATTAGTTGGATGACCGGTTATCCAGTCCTTCTCGCTCGATTTGGCGCTTGGTTTGGAGAAAATCATCCATTTCTCGATAAAGGTTCATTACTAGCGACCGGGAGTGGTGCGTAATTATGATCCACTTGATAAGAACATGTCTCGGTGATGTTGGACTCATCATGTCTGCGATGTCTGTTCGTGGGAACTTCAGTGTTTCCACGAACCGGATGGTTCGATTGATATCGCCTCAACCAGACGAACTTCTTCACCGAACAGTTTTTTCATACCTTAGGATCTGAATGATCCGGTGAATCAGCCTAGATCCGGAATGTATACTTTATTCACGGTTTCGATTCTTTTTTCCTTGATCATTAGTGATCCATTTTCTCGAGCATCGGGTACTTGTTGATCGGTACATCTTGTTACGAGGCGATTTCTCTTGTTCGAAAGATGCTTCATCAAAGACTACATGGGGTGTTTCTTCCACAAGTAGGGTTAAATGCATTGTAAACCCCGAAAAGCCTTGCTAGATGAAGAATATCCTAAGAATATACCCTCATCCGACTTGGCCTCAAAAGTCTTCAACCCATTTCTTCCCATTGTTTTGTATGAAACACTTACACCCAAAAAACATGGAAGTAAGAGACCGCAGGTTTTTCTGTCCTTCCACGGTTCATAGGGTGTTTTGTAGTGAGCCTTAGTCGGAAGACATCCATTACGAGTATGGCATGCAATTTGATTATACGCTTGAAAACGGCTTGGTATTGCATGTTCAATTTAACATCGTCGGCGAGCTTCTTTGAGAGTTCTGTTCCTCCGCTTACGCTTTCTCCATTTTGTTGTGGCGTCCTTGCGGTGATGTTTCATCTCAGATATACCAAACTTAGAGCAAAAATCGGTAATAAAAGAGTTCGAAATTTCAGACTTTATCTCGATCGATTTTTACTACCGACACCCTTCTCATTTTGTAATCTTTTTAGCAGCTTTCGGGTATCTTCGTTGTCGCCTCATTCTTCTTATGTAAGAATATAACCCGTAAACTTGGAATAGTCATCCACGATTACGAGTATATTTTGCGTTTGAGAGACCCGATTATGTAATCGGTCCAAATAGATCCATATGAAGCGACTTCTGATTACTCTGATGGATGCGGTCCGGAATTCCTTTGAATGAAGCTTTGACTTTTTCCTTCTCGACATGCAAGACATGTCCGATCCTTTGAAAATACTTCATTCGGAAGTCCATCCACTAGAGACATCCTTGCTATCTTATTATGAGTTTTAAAGTTCGGATGGCTCATTCTTTTGTGCGAGAGCCAATTTGCTACTTTTGGAACTCTTGACAATCGAACATGCATTTCTTGGCCAACTGTTCCAATCACCGTGGTAGATCGTCCCTTTCCTTGAACCGTTAGCGAGAATCTGTTGAGTGGCTCGATTCTTGATAGTGCATTGGTCAGTCGAGAACTCAACACTGAATCCGTTGTCGCAGAATTGTGAAACCGATAATAGGTTGTGCTTCAGACCTTCGACATACGAGACTCCAGTTACTTGTACATCATCATTCTCTAAGGTTCTGAATCCTTTGGTATAACCAAAGTTATCATCACCGAAGAGTACACGCGGCCTTTCTGTTCTATGTAAAGAGCCGAGGAGATGTTTGCTTCGGTCATGTGCCTTGAGCATCCACTATCGATGTACCGGGATAGTTGCTTGCACACCTTCTTTGTTGGCGGACCACGCGATCCTCGCAGCCAAATCAGGCTTTAGGTACCCCTTTTGGATTGGGTCCCGAGGGGTTAGGATTAGTTTTGGGGTCCATACAAACGAGCACTTCTATTGTGATCAGTTAGATCAGAAGGCCTGATTTGTCTCCCATACCTATCAACATAATCATACGTCTCTTTATATGCTTTCTGATTAGTATGATTATTAGTGTGAACCTTGGGTGACTTAGAAGACTTGGGATTTATCTTTTCTGTTTGTCTTCTTTTCATCCATTGTGGTTACAGTGCGTGACCCTAGATTTACGATTATAGGGGTAGGTACGATCGATACCATCAAAAGATTCATATCTTTTTAAGATAGGTGGTTTTTGCGGTTTACGAAGCATGCTTATTAGGCGGTGACCTTGATTGGGTCTCGATTGGACTTCCTTTTACGGTGTTGTCTTTTTCGATTCCGATCTGTTGATCGAGTTGAGGTCTCTTCGTAAGAACCGGGTTCTTCTGTTGATTCCGGTGATGCTTTTACCGATTAAGGGTCCATTTTCCCCTTTTGGTTAGGCACCGCTTTACCTTACGCTCAATCGGTCTTTTTCCTTATTAGATACATGTTTGGCTTTTGGTGTATCTTTGTTTTAAACTCGTCTCGATTACACCTTTTTTGAGATGAATCGGTAGGGGCTTTTTGAGGATGTGGAAGGGGTTCTCATACCTAAGTCCCTTCTTGTTAATCGTTGTTCAAAAATAGGTGTTCATGTCTTGAACGGTTTTAGATGATTTTGTAAAAACCTCTATTTTCTTCTGCAGATTATCCTCGATGATTTTAGACTTTCATGCTTTTAATAGCTCATCGAATTTTGCTTGCGGGATTTTGAAGTCATCGACTTGTTGTTTGTTAATTGCCGGTGATCTTTGATCTCGCTTCTCCCGATCGAAGCTTTAACTTTCGAATTTTAAATTCTCGGTTGCCTTCGGCGGTTTCGGCCGATTTAAGTTGAGAGGCTTTTCTGAGATCATTCTCTTTGCAAAGTGATTATTTACGGTCCTCGACTTGTCATTTTAAACTTCCACTATAGCATAAGTGTCTCTTGCATTGGAGAGATCCTCAAGCAATTACTCGAGTAGAGCTGCGGTCAATCTCCCGGCCGGGTGTCTAATGATAGCGGTGTAGAAGCGAACAAAAGCGAGTTTGGAGGTTACCTCGTTATTGGTCCTCCTTGGCCATCGGGCGGATCTCATCATCATCTGAAGAATATCGGATCTTCATTTCCATAAAGTCAACGACCGCTAATCGGGCGAAATCTTCTCTGAGAGGAGTATCCGAGAGTCCTTAGAGGCGGTCTGAATCGTCGATTCTGACGATAAGACAACCGTGGCTTTTACGTCCTGTCCGTTTGCTCTCTCTGTTCCTCTTTTCTTCCCTTTTCTCTTGGCGTCCAGTGCAGGCGGTCTGTATTTGTAGTGACTTCAGCTTCTCACAATTGAAGCACTCTCCTTGATCCACGGAACCTTTTCTTCGGTGAATCACTCCGTGCGTATGATCTATCGGTGATTTTCCTTTACGATAGTAGTCCCGAGCTTCTTACATGCGATTGGTTATCTCTTCTCTCTCATCATTTAGATTATCTCTTTTTCTTTCATCTCTGTGATCTCTCCGATCATCGGATCTGGTTCTTCTGGAGATCATTTATGCGATCTCCTATCTCTTCCTCGGCTATGTTGATAATCTTTATAGAATCTTCGATACTTACCCAGTTGAGTATTTGATTTCTCTAGTTTCTTGGTAAGCAGAGCGATCTGTTCTGCCTGACTTTGGTCTTCAATCTGCTGCTGGTAGCCTTAAAAGCAACTGATTTGGAAGTTGAGGCTTCAGCGGGCACCTCATCTTCGCCTGCTTGTCCTCTCTCAATTAAATCGAACTCGTGAGCTTTAAGGCTCAAGAACAAGCTACTTGGCTTCATTTTTGAAATGTCTTGGCAATCCTTGATTACCGTGACCTTCATGTCCCATTTCTTGGTGAGAGACCTTAAAATTTTGTAGTTGATATCTTTATCAGACATCTCTCTACCGAGTTCTCGAAGCTTGTTTATTGACATAGTAATCCTTCCATCGAGTTCGTTGATGGTTTCATTGGATCTTCTTCATTTTTCAAACTTTACCGGTTAAACTGTGAGACGGTTTGTCTTTTATCTGGTCATTTCCCTCGCATATTTCAGATAGAGTATCCCACATTGCTTTCGCAGATTTGAGATACTTAATCTTTTCCTTGGTGACCTTATCCATTGTTTTTCATGATAATATGCCTTGCGATAGTATCTAGAGTATCTGATTTCCTTTCCTCTTGCATCCATAAAGGTGGGGCTTTTTTCAACAAGACTTCCCGGGCAAAAATCGGATCTCCTCCAACTGCAGGGGTTGTCGTAATATATGATGATGGGTCCTCTTTCGATGACTTCCATCATTCTGCCACTGATCGAACCTAGATGGTTGGACATATATATGGCCCAATCTGCATACTCATCGATTGAGAACTTCGGCAGATCATGATACATACCTGAGGTGTTATCCATCTTTGAGTGTTTTTGGAAAATGAATGAGTTTTAAGAAGGTTTTTCAAGATCGGTTCGATCGACCACAAAGATTCTTCCTCAAGAATCGATGATACACAAAGTCGATTAGTGCAGAGAACCAACCGCTCTGATACCACTTGTAGGTCCCTTAACGGGTTTTGAGGAGGGCGTAAGTCTAGAGGGGAGGAGTGAATAGACTTAAAAACTTTTGTGCGATCAGGTGAGGGCGATTAGCTTTGATCAGTCTTGAGTGAATCGGTTTGGGTGATAACCAACTTACTAATCGCTGAAGGCGATTAGTTCGATATAACTATCGGTTTAACCGATGTGTCGAAGCTTAAGTTTTACCCGTGAAAAACCGGTTTTTATAAATCATATTCCAAAGTTAGTGTTTTAACCAAATTGATCAAGTGTCAAAGCTTGATCGGATCGAAGCTTGGTGCTAATGATCTCAACTTAGAATATGTATGCGCTTTAAAGGTTGTGTGCAATTGTGTAGATAGTTAATCAAAAGCGGTAAAGGCACATAAGATTTATAGTGGTTCGGACAAACCAGTCCCCACGTCCACTCTTCCCTATCGATATTTAAGGAGTTCTCACTCAACCGATCCCGTAAATCGTAACTAGAAACCCTAGTGCGAATCTTGCTAAACAACTTAACCTAACTTGGGTTTGGATAAGATTGTTTTGGTTCCAACTATGAAATCTTTTCTAGTGTTTAAGGTAGCCTGTCGGCTAGATGAAAAGATTTCTATGCTAAGAACTTATGGGATGAACACTTAATAAAATAATCTTCTTGATCGTGTTCTTCGTATGAAATCGATGATTGCTTGAGCTTCTTGATTGTTCGAGTTTCCTGTCTTCACTCAAGTGTGATCCCATATTTATAGACCTTGAAATCAAAGAGCCGTTGGAGAGCAATTTGAATTTCGGTATATATTAAATGAGGTTTGCAGATTGATGTGGCGTGCTTTAGGAACGGCATGGCCGAAAAGCGTGAACTTGTATTTTATAGCCGTTAGAGAGAGCAAAGATCAAATCCCTTAATTGTCGACTCGATCATACGTGTCTTGTTCTTATTGGTTAACGAGCGACTTTTCAAAGGTTTTGTTTTTCCAACTAAGGTTGACATTCTTCTTGTTCGGATCATAGGCGTATGATTAGGTGAAACATCGATTTTCCGGTGGTGACTTTGATCGATCGAAGAATCGATTAGTCTACGATGGAGTCTTCGGTGCCGGTTGAGTTAGCTTCAACTAGCGATTTCGGTGATGTAGGTCTTCGGTCCGATCTTCCGAAGTCATCCGATCTTCAAGTATTCCGAGTTTGAGCTTTATGACTTCAAATTTGAGATATCGACTAGATCCGATCTTCGTTTCTTCTCTAGCATTCCGCCCTGCTTGATATCGCTTTTCTTTTGGATCTTCAGATTCGATTTATACATATTGAGGTTCCCCCTCAATATGTGACCTATCTATTACATCGGTTGTTCTATACAAGAATTATCAACCGGTATTCTATAAATGGTAATATAAACATCGATCACCTAACAAAATCCGACCGGTCCTATTACATGTGTTTACGAACTTTTATCAAAACTATAAATTTCCCAACAGATGTGTGTTATAGGATGCATTTAAGTGAGTGGTGTGCATTAAGATTAATTGTATAGAGATTATTCGACAACGTTCCATGACGTATAAATTTATCATAAAGAGATGGTAACAACTTTATTAAAAATGTAACCGAATATCCATCAAGGTAAAGTTTAGAAACTTAAATTAAATTCTTTCTAAAATTCGAACGTAAAGAACATCTCTTAAAATTAAAACTCGCCTTCAAAAGACAAGTGCACTTCTCCCATCGCTTCATTTGCCACTCTCGAAGATTGCCCAAACAGTGATGAGGATCTCACTCCCATTAAGTTGTCGGGTCCGCTTGAACCCCTGTAAAGTGAAACAAACATGATCAGTGGATCCCATATCCACCACCCATAAATGGGAGACATACGCCGCTAAGCAAGTTTCAACAACTAGTGCGTGAGAATTACCTTTCTTTCCATTCCTTTTGGGATTGGAACAGGCTGACCTCCAATGTCCTTTTTCACCGCAGTTAAAACATATTCCTTTTGGTCCTTTCTTGACACCCATATGGCTAACTGTCTTTCTCTTACTTTTCTTAGTGATGAGTTTGCTTTGGTTCTGACCACTTTCCTTTTCTTGAGACTTGCCTTCCATTGGCCTAGATCTTGAGAAAAGACTTTTGGTCACCAATGCTTCGTCTTTCTTTCCTAAATGTTTCTCTATTTTCTCCAAGGCTTCTTGTAGAATGTCCATAGTAAACATGTGATCACTCATCACAAAACTACAGTAAAACCCATCGAAGCACCTTGGAAGAGTTAGCAAAAGAAATTCAATTTGGGCCTCATCACAATACTTAGTACCGAGATAAGCCAGTTTTTCAAAATGGCGTTTAATTCTGAGAACATGCTCCCTTACAGGTGTTCCCTCAGCCATCTTTAGCCTGGCCACGTCGTCATTTTTAAACTGATTGATCATGCGGTCTTTTGTTAAAAACATTTATTCAAGACTTTGTATAATTTCTGCAGCAGACCCAACACCTTCATGAATGTGTCTCAAATCATCAGACAGTGAAGTCAAGATTACACGTTTCATAGGTTCATTTGCCTGCTCCCAAATATTATACAAGTGCCTTTCCACATCAGTTGATCCATCAGTAGGCATACGGGGCTTGGGTACATCAAGAACCCAATGATGTTCTTGTGCCGGTAGGACAAAACTCATATTTCGTTTCCAAACAACATAGTTATCACCAGTTAATTGGTGTTCTTTGAGTGTATATAACAGTGGATTAAAAGGTTGCGACATGATGAACTGAAATAAATAATAATATGCATAAGCACAAAAATATCACAAAATTTGATCACATGTTTCATATTAAATCTAAAAAAAATATGAACATGCATTAGCCAACATCTCAAAACAGTTTAAATAAGCCACGTGGGGTGGGTCATTATTTAAACACATTCAAGTAGGTTACAAACAAGAACAGTTACAAAACCATTAATATTCAGATTAATAGTTGGCTCCCACTTGACCAATATAAAATTGACAGGGACTTCGGGGAAGTATATGCATATCAATTTTATAACTAAGTAATAACCATGATTAAATACAGAATTATTATTTCGCTTTGAACGAGCCTCATGGGGAGGATCATCGTCGCCACTAGTAATAATCCACAATCATCCATTTGGAATTTATTCATGTGAAAGTTATCTTTTGACCGTCCCGTGGGGGGAATTTCTCCAAAAGAATTCACAAATAAATAAATCATGGAGGTCAAAATGAATTCAATTTTATTATCCGGAATAAAATTATCAATTAATTGTTTAAGCATACTTAGTAATTTTCGAAAGTGAGATTTTTCAAAACGTTTTCTCATGCATCGCAAATTTAAACACAATTTAAATAAGCATAAAATAATGCATAACATCAAAACAAAAAATTAAACATATTGGGCACATATATCCAATTGTCATGGTTAATTTTTGTCATGTCTTGTGTTGGTCCCAGTTCAAACGAGTCTTACACGTGTATGGGTGGGAATACACGTGTTCAGTGTTTTTAAAACTTTTCTTTACTGAGGTCAGCTTGGGTCAGGTTGTCCTGATGATTTAGTCCTGAGAAGCACAAATCGCTACGAAGTCAAAGTCTCATCGAGACAAAGGATCCCGAAATTTTTTCGATACATCAGATAATCCCAACTGAGTCCTGAGTTTTCAGAGATCCTGAGTTGCTTGGATTAGATAACTAACTTACTGAACCCTCAGAAGAGTAAGTTCAGTTTGGTAACTATCTGTTCTAGTTACTCAGATGTGCGGAATGGTTGGCCCTTAGTTTATTCTCGTTTTAAGCTTTTGCTGGAAAACCTTCCTTTAATGGAATAGTGATTAGGCTGTGATTCAATTATATGCAACTTTCAGTGGATTGATTCCAACCAAATATCGATGAAAATATGCTTTCAAAACAAGGTAATGCAATGTGACAAAACAAGCAAAAAAGAAAAGCAAAGAACACAAAGAAATTATAGTGGTTCGTAGACTCAAGCTCCTACGTCCACTCTCCCTAATCTCTTCGAGAAATTCACTAATCACTTCCTAAGGCTTTACGACTACCTCATGAGTTTACTAACCTTTCTAATTTTGAGCTTTCACTACCTCCTCAGGTTTACTAACTCAAAACTCACACAAGCTTTCTGTCTATCCAAGATAGATTACTCACTTCTTCTCTAGAGCTTTCTGACTACCTCAATGTAGTTTACTAACTCTTTACAATTCCAATCTCACCAACAATCACACTCAAACTACCTTACAAAGGGTTTGGGGGTTTCTTGGTTGGTTTCCAACTAGGATGAGATATCCTTTACAATAAAGAACAATACAAAGGCTAGGATATCTCGACTAAGCTTTGGATATATCTTATCAAGCTAGGCTTAGTGGAATGAGCTCTCTTCGATTTAAAGCACTTGGGAAATTCTTGGTTTTTCGAGTGCTTCAACTAGCAATAATAAGTTTGAGCTCTTGAGTTGCTTACAAATTTCCCGTAACCTTACAATGTAGAAGGTCACAAGTATTTATAGGCATACACCAAGGTCGCTCTTGAAAAACTATCCGTTGGAGAGATAACTTCGTGAGTTTCCTCTTATGGTGTGTGAGAAACGGCTATATTTAGGGTTTGACACTCCCTAACACGTTTTTAGGCAATAGCCTTTCATGTAGCCGGTCTTCACTTTTTGCAGTCTGGAACTTAGTACTTTTGACATCTTTTTCATGACTTTGTCGTTGTCGATTATCGATATAGTGTCGATCTTTGTCTTCCTCTTTTTTGACTTTTGTGTCCATTAAAGGTAGACAACTCAATGGCTCTTTTTTTGGTTACAATCTCTGAGTGATATAACCTTAACAACACTTTGTCTTAGTTCCTTTTGTCTGCATTTGAATGTCTTGGGCAATATCTATTTTTCTAAGGAATCGCAAACTTCTCAATATTGCATCCTTCAGATAGAAATTTTCAGTGCCTTGGAACATTCAGGTTTTATCTTGAGCATTCATCGATTCATTCTTTGAGTCTTGATAATTCTTTTTGCCTTCTCATATTCTTGATCTTGATCTTACATCTTACGAGTCTTTAGGGTCTTACGAGTCTTGAGGTCTTACGAGTCTTCTGGATATCTTGGTGATATCTTGAGTCTTTATGTTGAGTCTTGATTCCTCGGTTTCATCTTTTGAGTCTTGATATCTCGATTTCATCTTGAGTCTTGATACCTCGATTTCATCTTGAGTCTTTAGTATCTCGATTTCTGCTTCGAGTCTTGATATCTCGATTTCTACAGTCTTGATTTCTTTGTTTCATTCATATCGAACTTTCAAACTTCGATTTCATCTGAAACTTGGTTTTTGAAAAACTTCTTGAGTTCTTCAGAATCTTCAGATCCTAACCTGATCTATATCTGCTGACTATACATTTTGCAGATATTATCCTGAATACTCTAAAACTGAATCCTGGCTCAACTATCAAGATTATCCTGAACATGTCATACTCAGGGGTTTTGGGATCTAATCAAAATCATATCTTTATTAAATTCATCTCCCAACAATTTCCCCCTTTTTGATGATGCCAAAACCTATCTTGTTACAAACATTAACCTATACTCAGGTTTCAGTTTATCCTATTACAAGATTGGTTATATCTCCCAACAATTTTCTAAACAGAGAATCTCCCAACAATTTCTTCAGTAATGGATCTCTCAAAGGATTCATCACCAAATACTTAATTTCTCAACAATTAATCTCAGAGACATCATTCAGGCATATCAAAATTAAAAGACATGTAAATAAGATAATGAGATATTATCTTTTGAGCATAAATGATAAGTTTTCATTGATGATAGGTAGATCACATACAAGTTACAATGAATCTTTTCTGAACAAAATAAAAAGACACAAAAAAAGGATAAAGGATTACATGAATCTTCTGAGTCTTCATCTTCTGAGTCTTCATTTGCTCTTCAGCTCGGCTCTTCAGCTTGGCTCTTCAGTTCTGATCTTCCACCTCATCAGCAGGGACTTCAAGGTTGAACATTCCGTAATATCTTCTTTTCAGCGCATCTCTCTCTTTAATGATATCAGGATTGTTCCCTGTCAGACCTAACTAAGTGGCGTACTGAGTGATTTCTTGAGAAATGGCTTTCTCATTTACACAGCCATTCTCCAGCCTGGGAGGAGGGTACACGTATGGACCAGGGGCGGTTATCTGTACCTTTCCTTCATCCGCAAGATTTATCCATCCTTGAAGATATTTAGGATAGAAGGTCAGGAGATAGTCGATGAAAGCCTCATTCGGATCTGAGCTCTCCCCTCTCCATTCTCTGAGCACATCATAATAGAACCAGAAGGTTCTCTTAATTTCTTCCCATGCATCGTTGAGCTGGACTGGCATCCATTTGTCAACATGCGGTCATTTATGTGCTTTTGTGTTCCCTCTCCTCTTGCTAGCAAACTTTTTGAACCCACTTCTTCTTTTCTGCTCTTCTTCTACCTTCTTTCTGATCACTGGTACACCAGAAACAGAAGCAGCAGTTTTCTTTGCTTGTTCAATCTGGAGTGTTTTCAGAGCACTTCTGGTATTGAAGACCTTCTTCTTTGGCTCAACCTCAGATTCTTCAATATCCAGCATCAATTTTCTCTGAATTGGCTTAGAAGCCTTTGCTCTTTTGCCCTCAGGCTCTACCATCGCCATAGTCTTTCTCTTGATGGGCATTTCAGCACTAGCTAGGCTTGTACCAATTCTTCCTCTACCACTCAGTTTCTCTATAGCAACTTCCTGCATTGTTTCCTCTGAAACCTGAGTGTAGGCTGACTTCTCCACCTTCTTGAATTTAAGCTTCTCAGTGGTTTCTATCTCCTTCATGGCTTCGGCAATGATCTTCTTTTTAGCATCCTTGACAACCTTGCCCTTCAGAGTATGTTCCAATAAAACCCTGAGATCAACTCCAGGTCTTTCCCCCTTCTTGGAACCATACTCTGGCAGAAGCCTGGAGAGTTCTGTGTCCATATGGTATTGTTCTTTACTGACACTCCGCACCTCCCCTGCCATCTGATCTTGCTCCTCCTCGAGCCTTCTGAGGTGGTTCTTCGCCACAAGAATTCTTGAACAGATGAGCAAATTGGCTTGAGAGAGCTTCCTTGAACATGTCAGTCATCTTGGCCATGAGCATTGAGCTCATTTCCTCAACAGCGTCCTTCACCAGCATCTCATTCTTCTCTACCAACTTTGCTTCTAGAATAAAGTGCACTCCCGATGCTTCACCTTATTTCTGCGTTAAGCTTCGGCCTTGACCCCCTCCATCTTCTCTTCTAACTTTCCTTCCATGGAGGTCGACATGTCGGAGTATCTGAAGTTGCACCCGATTAGAAGAAGAACTCAAAGTATCAATCTTGAGCTTGGTTGGGCAATGCCTCGCCGTCCCGAGCAACTTTGGTCGGGATCGGCTCAACCTTCTCGACTTCACCATCAGCGGGGGTGAGATCAATCTCGGGAGCATATCGACTGCTTTGTGCCTCCTGAGTTAATTTTCATCTCAGTCTCGGTCTCAACAACACGAGCTTCCGGTTTAATGGGGCCGGACTTCCGGTCTGAGTCAGGATTCCTTCTGAGCTTGGGTGTCCACTGAGCCTCGATCTGCATATCGAACATTCTGATTTAAAGGTAGGAACTTCGGTAATCGACATAATTATTAATAGTTTCAAAAAGTTACACGAAGGCTAACTTCAGTCTGAGGATGTTCAACAGCAGCCTGATCAGCATCAGATGAGTCTTTCTCCTTCTGAGATTGACTCTCATCATCCCCTTGTTGGTCCCCATCCTGAGATTTATCTTTGGAGCTCGGGGCACCAACTTCAAAGAATCCTCTCAAAGAACCTTCCTCTTCACAAGCTCATCAAAGTCCGAGATTTTCATCCCGAGCTTGGTTTTTTGAATCCTGAGAATTCAAAGAAAAAGTTGTCTCCTCGTTCCACGGTCTTAAAATGAAGCAATGTTGAGCATCTCCGGAAGAGTCTGGTTGAGGATGTGAACCGTTGACCTCAATCAAGAAGATGTGTCTTGGAGGTCAGGGAATGAGCTAAGCTCAGGGTAGCGGTCAAGAATGAACCGTTCCCCCTTGCTTCGCCATTCGGTCTCTTCAGCTTCACCTTTCTTGAGCATCGGGCTCTCAGGTTCAGTGGGAAACTCTGCTGAAAGATCGACTAACAGCTCATTCAGGAGCTCATCAAAACTCATCGGCTCCTGAGGCTCAGCAAACTCTGAGGTTTGGGCAGGCAGCTCCTCAGTCTGAATCTGACATGGTTCTGAGGTCTGAGCTGGCGCCTCCTCAGTGGGAATTTCAGTTTGCTCTGAGAACTGAGCGGGCACATCCTCAGAGGGAATCTGAACATTCTCTGAGGTCTGAGCAGGTGCTTCCTCAGCAGGAATCTGTACTTGCTCTGAGGTCTGAGGTCCTTGGAAGATTTCTTGAGAGAACTTATCAGAACTAAGCGACGTCTCAAGAACCTCAGAGAAGACTTGCTCCTCAGTTTGATCCTGTGCCTTTGAGATAGCCTGAGCCAATACAAGTAAAGGCGATTTCTGAGTAGTTTGTCTCTCAGGCGGAATCTCCTCAGTCTCACTTTCCTCATCTTCATCAGTGAGAACCACCATTCTTTTGCGCTTTGAAGCAAGGGTCTTTTGCTTCTTCAATTTCTCACCCTACTCCTTCTTGACATCCAACAAAACCTTCCCCCTGGTTTGTTGGCTTTCTTCAGCAGCAGCCGCAACTGGTGATTCCACCTTTTTCTCTTTCTTCCCTTTGATCGTCCTTCTTGCAGCAATGGGTTTGAACATTACTTTGGACTTAGGGAATGGAGTAGAGTTGCCGAAAATATCCTCCTCCTCTCGGCACATTTCCAAAATAAAAGCTATTTTGGTGGCATGGAGGATCCTTCCTTTGATCGATATTACTCCATCCTCCCTTTTTATGACCTTGGCTTGCTCACTAACCACCTTGATCAAATATTTCAACCAGTTGAACTCCTTGGTGGGTGAGTCCTCAATCGCTGCCATAAGTCAGAGTTTGGGAGTGCTGATCTGCTCGAAGCTTCTAGATCGACTCATGATGCACTTTCCAACAATATCCATCAACACTCTGTATTTCGGCTTTAGATGCCGCTTATGCAGAGTTGCCTCAAACTTAACAGGATTCTTAGTAATCCCATCAAGATACTCTTGCTCCCATCCCAACATATATAATGAGGGATCATTTCCCCTATCGCACAACTCAAAAACGTCGTTTAAATGCTTAGGGACAATATAAAGCTCTCGAACAAAATCCACATACTTCATTGATTGTTCAAGATGTGAAACAAAAATCTTGGACTCTATACAATCATCCTCATCTATTTCCAAATTAGCGACAAACTCTATTACCTCGCGAGTATACTCTGCCACCGGTCAATTCGCGACGAGGTTCGTCAGTTTCGCCAATCGGATTAAGTGGAGCGCCTCTTCTTCGTGCTTGGCATTGGAAGTACTTTCCAAAGAAACCACATACTCATACCATGGCTTATTTGTTTCGGCCAATCTTTCGAATATGGTAGGAGCCATTTGAGATTTGAAGATTTAGGGTTTTGAAGCTTTTCTGGGTAAAACGGGATTTATTTGTAGAGGTTTTTTTTTTTTTTGGGAACGAAGGGTTTAATAAAATTTGGCTTGAATGGCTTTCAAAGGAATATATAGTTTGAGATCGTGGGAAGTCGTACCAGTTTGGTGAAAAGCAAAGGTTAAGATTAATCCACGATTAATCTGCATCTTGAAAAGTCGATCTCCGAAAAGTAAGCCGCCATTTTAACCTCATTGGTGATTAAATGTAACAGAGCATTTAGTGACTATTGACCTTCTTAGGAATTTCAAAGATCCCGCCCAAAAACATTCCTCAGGTGTTTTATATTTATTGCAAATGATTACTAAGTTTCACTTAAGCAATAAATGAGTCGCATGAGTCATTACTTCCTCAGACTAATTTCCCTATATCAGTCTTACTGAGTATTGACCTTGATAAAATGTCGAGATGATCTTGAAAGTCTTGAATGGGTTCAAGATGCTCTTGAAATCTTGACCTTGAAGAACTGAAGTTTCACGAGACTCGGTTCAAGATTTCAATTTTATCCCGAGTTTCTCGAAGAGAATTTTCGAGAAAACTTCATGCATCTGAAAACCTTCAATTTTTCGATTTTTTACTCTATACACCGGATCCAACATCCCTAATTCAACTGATAGTTCCTGAAATCTTGATTCAGCCAAAGGTTTAGTCAAGATATCAGCTCTTTGCTTATCAGTATGAATTTTCTCCATCCTGATGTCCTTTTTCTCGACATGATCTCTGATGAAGTGATGTCTGATATCCACATGCTTGCATCTGGTGTGCAATACCGGATTTTGTGAAATAGCAATGGCACTATTATTGTCACAAAATATTGGTACTTCATTGGCTACAACTTTATAATCCCTTAATTGTTGTCCGAGCGAAAGAATGCGAAAGAAACTTCCTCGCAACCATGTATTCTTTCTTAATCTTGATCTGTCT
The DNA here is from genome assembly GCA_037126765.1 of Stenogyne calaminthoides. Lineage (NCBI taxonomy): Eukaryota > Viridiplantae > Streptophyta > Magnoliopsida > Lamiales > Lamiaceae > Stenogyne > Stenogyne calaminthoides. Next base: position 17,791,931 of record JBBCBC010000031.1, on the reverse strand, counting down.
CATCGAGGTCCGCATTTCTTCAAAACCAAGATATCACTTACTTCCAAGAAATTGACAAGTTCCTGTAGTGGACTTCCTGTCAATCCTACAACCTCCATAATCAGCATCTGAGTTACCAGTTAATTCAAGGTTATCATCAGCTGGATATCATAATCCTCTATTCACTGTGCCGTTAAGATACTTCATTATCTTTTTGGCAGCCTCCATGTGACTAGCCTTAGGATTAGCTTGGTATCTTGCACATATCCCAACAAAGAAATGTTATATCCGCCTACTTGTCAGAGATAGAGCAATGATCCAATGATTCCTCTATAATCGGTATGACTTCTTGATTTGCCTTGAAATCGGGATCCATCTTGTAGTTAGTATTCATAGGAATTCTAATCAGATTGCAATCTGTACACACCATACTTGGCAATCAGATCCCTGGTGTACTTTGCCTGGTTGATGAAGATTCCTTCCTTTGATTGTTTCACTTGAAGACCTAGAAAGAAATTCATCTCTCCCATCATTGACATCTCAAACTTGTCTTTCATCAGTGTTGAAAACTTTTCACACAGCTGATGGTTTGGAGATCCAAAAATGATGTCATCAACATATATCCCCGAACCCAAGAAGATATCTTCCCCATCTTCTATCCCCGAACGAGTTCTATCAACATTCCTTTGACAAAACCATGGTCAAGAAGAAACCGAGAAAGAGTATCATACCATGCTGCGGGTGCTTGCTTAAGACCATACAAGGCTTTTACGAGCACAGAAACTTGGTAATTTCATGCAAAAACCGGAGGTTGTTCTACATTAACCTCTTCCTTAAGCACACCGCTCGAAAATGCACTTTTCACATCCATTTGATAGATCAGAACTTCATGTGGGCAAAGATATGCAAGAAACAATCGATGGCTTCTAGTCTTTGCAACCGGGTGCAAAGGTTTCATCATAATCCAAGCCTTTTTCTTGGGAATAACCTTGTGCAACTAGTCTTGCCTTGTTTCTTACAATGTTGTTGTTTTCATCTCTTTTATTCTTAAATACCCACTTGGTTCCAATGATATTGTGCCTTTCAGTCTATCTACTAGCTCCCCATACTTCATTCCTTGAGAATTGATTCAAATTTCATCTTGAATAGCGAAAATCCAATGAGAATCTTGTAGAGCTTCACCAATCTCAAGAGCTCTTTCTCCGATAGGAAGCAGCGTAATAGTGCACTCTCACCATGGAACCTTCTTGTTTTGACACCTTCGGTTAGATCACCCACAACTGACTTGTAGGATGACTATCTAACCATCTTCTTCTAGATGTTCCCCTTCAACAAAGATCCTCAACATTGAAATGTTAGGTTCGATTAATTCAATAAACTCGAGGAACAACGAAAGGAGAAAGGGAATCATCTTCCTCGGAGAAATTCTATTCGAGAACATTGTCGAGACATTTGTTCCCCTTTGGTTGATAGATTCAGAATTTGCCTCTCACCGTGACCACATCTTCATTGGCATCACATACCGAGTTTGAACCGGTGTCCTGCTCGGATTAGGTCACCTTCAGCAGTGTTGGTTTTCCTTCGTTGAAGACTTTCCATCCTGAGTCTCACCATCCCGAGTTCCATCCTGAACTTCTTTCTCTCGAGTCCGAAATCACTCCAATCATAGGAAGTGGTGACTTCTTCTTTTTCGTGTTCAAATGGATGTTTTGTCATTTCTTTTCGTGCTTAATCGGTGTTTCTCTTGGTCGGTTCTTCGCATCATGTTCCTATTTCTTCCGAACACAAGTAGATTCATCAAAAACAACATGAGGTGTTTCCTCCACAATAAGAGTCCTACAGCTTGTAAACTCGAAAGCTTTAATTGACTTGAATATATCCTAAAAATATTCCTTCATCGACTTTGCTATCAAATGTTTTCAACTGATCTTTACCATTATTGTGTATGAAACACTTGCAACCAAACACACGAAAAGAAAGAAAAACGCTTCTTCCTTTCATTCCAAAGCTCATAGGGTGTTTTGCCTTGACTCTTGGTCAATGGATCCGTTTCGAGAATAGCATGCGGGTTGATGACTTGACCCAAAATCTTTTAGGAATATCAGCTTCAGCTATCATTGTCCTTGCAACTTCTTTCAGAGTCTTGTTCCTTCTTTCAGCAACACCATTTTGTTGAGGGGTCCTTGCAGCTGATGTTTCATGAGAAATTCCATTTGCTGCACAATAATCAGATATAATATGGTTTATAAATTCAGTTCCCTTGTCAGATCTGATTTTGACCACACTTAGATTTTTCTCAATACTGAGCCTTTTTCAATAATTCGATACGACTTTATCTCGAGTCTCTTTTCTTCGAAAAAGAATATGACCCCAAGTATATCTTGAGTAGTCATCAATTACTACTAGTGTGTATTTCCTACCATTGGTGCTTACTGGTGTTATTGGACCAAAAAGATCCATATGCAACAACTGAAGTATTCTTTCAGTAGAAACATCTACTTTGCTTTTAAATCATGCTCTAATTTTTTTTCCTTTTTGGCACGCATCACAAATATGTTCCTTACTGAACAGATCATTAGGCAACCCTCACATAAGAGCTAATCTTGCAAGTTTATTCAGGGTTTTGAAATTCAGGTGATTCATTCTTTTATGCAATAACCAACTGGTATCTATGGAACTTTTAGCAACCAAACATGTATCTTTAGGAGTTGAACTCCAATCAGCAAGATACACATTTCCTTTTTTAGTACCAGTCAGTAATACTTTCTGTGAATTATCATCTTTCACATAACATAAGTTCTTAGAGAACTCAACATTAAAACCCTTATCACAGAATTAGCTTATTGAAAGCAAGTTATGCTTCAATCCAGATACATATGAAACACCATGGATATGAACTGAGTCGATTTCCAAAGTTCCAAATCCTTGATCGTCCCTTGAGTTATCTCCAAAAGTGATCTCGAGGGCCTCTTTTGTTCAACATAGTCACTTTGAGTATCTTCTTGAATCTGTCATATGTCTTGAGCATCCACCGTCAAGATACCATACAAATGGGGGGCTTTTTTTCATCTCTGCTCATCGGTTCTATGTGATCTTTAATCACCAAGGCCTTTGTTTTCCTCCGAAAAAGATCAATTCTTAGGTACCCAATTTGTGTAGGGTCCTACAAGGTTAGTTTTGTACCTTTCGAATCCAAATCTTTGACAACTCTAATCACTTTAGAGTGGTGATCTGTCTTCCATAAACATCTACATACACATTTACTACTCGGGGTGCCTTAGCGGCTTCACGTGTATGAGTGCTAATTTTAGCATGAACATGAGCTTTTGAATTTTTCTTTGGTTCGGGCCTTTTGTTCATTTGCTTTAGCTTCATGCGGCTGACTAGTCTCAATCTTTGTTGACTTCGGGTTCGGTAGCCTTTACTCTTAGGCAAGTGGGGTTCAAAGGTTATGCGTACTTTAAAATTTGGGTCTTTCAAGATATCGAGGACTTGGTCTCTTCAAATTGAGAATGTCTCTGTTGAGTGTTTCTCTTCTGAAGATTCCTCGATGGTTCGGTGTAGATCCTTTCGGGTTTGCATTCTTAGCTTTGAGGCTTCAAGTACTTGCTCGAAATTTTCCAACCGAGTGCTCAGTTTTCTAACCTTCACCGAGGTTTGGGCTTTCTTACGATCATTCGGTTTTCTTTGAACCATAGGTCATTTTCCTTGTCTATAACCTTGGGCGTTTCTTCGTTTGAAGTGTAGGTGCCTTGGTTTTACAAAGATTGTCTTCTTGCTACTTGATCAAAGATTCGGATGACCTTGTGAGGTTCCCCGGAATGTATCCCAATCCAGATTTTATAGTGACAGGATCTCCGGTAACTCAATTTCATCTATTACTTTAGATGCAGATTCAATAGAGTTAGCTTCTTCTCAAGCACTATCCTCACATTTCTGTAGAGTTTCATGCTTCTCGGAGAGGTCATTGAACTTAGTTATGATCACCAATCTCTTGAAGGATTTCTCTAGCTTTTTCGATTAGGGTCACTATCAACTTCTCTTTCTCTCGAGAGTTGTACTTTCGTAACATCTAGTTCATCAAGAGCTCCCATTAATTGAGAAGTGATTTCATTTTGCTAGAGTCTTTCCACTTAAGATTTTCACCCTTCGATTCCTTATTCCGCCTCTTGAGTTTCATTTAGCGGTTCTTGTAAAACAAAGATAGTCCTTCATTAGACTCTCAAAAGAATCCATCAGTCAAAATGATCACATTAAAGTGGAACTTGATAACTCTTGTGCTAGTGTAGGAGCAACAACAGAGAAATAAGAGTTTACCTCCTCAATAGCCATTAGACAGAGGTCATCACTTTCACTGTCTGAGAAGATTTCATCTGAAGAGCTAGATCCTTCCTCAGAATGTTCTTCTTCTGCAACCATGGCCTTTTTGTTAGAGAACTTCTTGTCTCTTTTTGCCTGTCTTTCTCTTCTCTCCTTAAGACTTCGTCGGACAATCATCTTTTTGGAAGTGACCTTTCTTTTGGCAATTGTAGCATCTTTTGGCATCATCATCCTGATCACTTTCTTCTTTGGACTTGGAGTCCCTTATTTTGGATGAAGATCCCTCAGCTTTTAGGTCCTTCTTCTTCTCAGTTGATCTGTCCTCAGGTTTCTTCTGGTACCTGTGATTCCTGTAATAGTTTTTGTATTTTCCATATCGACTATTAAGTCTTTCAAACTTCCTTGCCATCAGTGCTAGCTTATCCTCAAGCTCATCCTGATTCTTAGCAAGGGAGTTCTCAGACTCTCTAGTTTTACAGGTTTTATCCTTGGCCTTAAAAGCCACATTCTTACTAGATGATGAATCATCTTTGCTGTCAGCCTTTTTCGATTTCTTATCAATTACTAACTCATAGGACTTCAGCTCAGAGAAGACTTGTTGGTATGGCATTGAATTAATGTTTTTGGTGTTTTCAATCACCACTGCATGTATATCTCATTTCTTAGAAAGACCTCTAAGAACTTTCAATGCAACTTCTCTCTGTGGATATTTCTTACCAAGTGCATTTAGATCATTCATAATGCTAGTGAATCTGACTTCCAATTTGTCTATTGATTCACCTTCATCCATTTCAAAACTATCAAACTTTCCAATTGCAACTGAAAGTTTATTTTCCTTGATATGATCTGTGCCTTGGCACATTACAGCTAGTGTATCCCAAATTTCTTTTGCAGTATTACAGTGAGAGATCATTCCCATCACACCATCATCAATTGTACTGTATAGTGTGTCTTTAGCAATATAGTCTAGATTGACTATCTTCCTCTCCTCAGGAGTCAGTTGGTCATTAGACTTTAGAAATTCTATTCTGGGATCGTTTATCTCATTTTTACGCTCCTCCGGATTCACCACAATGAAATTGGAATGGCCCTTCAGAGACCACTCTCCACATACGCTCATGTTTTGAATACGGTGAGCCTGCGTTCTCGCCTCCATAAATCATAGTTCTCCACTGAGAACATGGGAAGTTTCTTAGAAGACATTTTATCTGAGTCTTTTAAGAATTCAGCAAATAAGATCAGTTCAGATAGACCACAAGTATTTTAGCAAATAAAACTTTGGTCAACAAAGCAGTGGTCAAGTTGAACCATTTGCTCGATATACCACTTGTTGGTCCCAAAGGTAACGAAGTCTTACACGTGTATGGGGGGAATACACGCGTGTTCAAGATTTTTTAAAACTTTTCTTTCGAGAGGTCGCTTGGGGTCGTTGTTGTCGATGATTTAGTCCCGAGAAGCACAAATCGCCTCGAGTCAAAGTCTCACCGAGATGCGTTGATCCCGAAATGCTTTCGATACCTCGGATAATCCCAACCGAGTCCCGAAGTTTTCAGAGATCCTCGAGTTGCCCGGATCGATAACTAACTTAATCGAACCCTCGGAAGAGTAAGTTCGGTTTGGTAACTATCTGTTCTAGCTACTCAGATGTGCGGAATGGTTGGCCCTTAGTTTATACTCGTTTTAAGCTTTTTTTTCAAAACCTTACTTTAATGGAATAGTGATTAGGTTGTGATTCAATTATATGCAACTTTTAGTGGATTGATTCCAACTGAAATATCAGTGAAAATATGCTTTCAAAACAAGGTAATGCAACAGATAAAACAAGCAAAACAGAAAGCAAAGAACACAGCAAATTATAGTGGTTCAGAGACTCAAGCTCCTACGTCCACTCTCCCTGATCTCTTCAGAGAAATTCACTAATCACTTCCTAAGGCTTTACGACTACCTCTCAGAGTTTACTAACTTTTCTAATTTTGAGCTTTACGACTACCTCAGGTTTACTAACTCAAAACTCACACAAGCTTTCTGTCTATCCAAGATAGATTACTCACTTCTTCTCTAGAGCTTTCTGACTACCTCAATGTAGTTTACTAACTCTTTACAATTCCAATCTCACCAACAATCACACTCAAACTACCTTACAAAGGGTTTGGGGGTTTCTTGGTTGGTTTCCAACTAGGATGAGATATCCTTTACAATAAAGAACAATACAAAGGCTAGGATATCTCGACTAAGATTTGGATATATCTTATCAAGCTAGGCTTAGTGGAATGAGCTCTCTTCGATTTAAAGCACTTGGAAAATTCTTGGTTTTTCGAGTGCTTCAACTTGCAATAATAAGTTTGAGCTCTTGAGTTGCTTACAAATTTCCGAACCTTTACAATGTAGAAGGTCACCAGTATTTATAGGCATACACCAAGGTCACTCTTGAAAAACTATCCGTTGGAGAGATAGCTTCGTGAGTTTCCTCTTATGGTGTGTGAGAAACGACTATATTTAGGGTTTGACACTCCCTAACACGTTTTAGGCAATAGCCTTTCATGTAGCCGGACTTCACTTTTTGCAGTCTGGAACTTAGTACTTCGACATCTTTTTCAAACACTGTCGTTGTCGATGTCGGTCAGATGGTACATCTTGTCTTCTTCCTTTTTGACTTTTGTCTCCAGTTAAAGGTAGACAACTCAACGGCTCTTTTTGGTTACAATCTCGAAAGTGATATAACCTTAACAACACTTTGTCTTAGTTCCTTTTATGCGCATTTGAATGTCTTGGGCAATATCTATTTTTTCTAAGGAATCGCGATTTTTTCTCAAGATTGCATCCTTCAGATAGAAATTTTCAAATGCCTCGGAACATTCAGTTTTATCTTGAGCATTCATGCATTCTTGAGTCTTGATAATTCTTTGTGCCTTTAGTATTCTTGATCTTGATCTTGTCTTGAGTCTTGAGGTCTTGAGTCTTGAGTCTTGAGGTCGAGTCTTCTGAGATATCTTGGTGATATCTTTTGAGTCTTCATCTTTGAGTCTTGATTCCTCGATTTCATCTTGAGTCTTGATATCTCGATTTCATCTTGAGTCTTGATATCTCGATTTCTGCTTGAGTCTTGATATCTCGATCCTGCACCGAGTCTTGATTTCTTTGTTTCATCTTTGAAACTTGAAACTTTTGTTTCATACTTGAAACTTGGTTTCTTCATAAACTTCTTGAGTTCTTGAGAATCTTGAGATCTAACCCCGATCTATATCTGCTGACAATACATTTTGCAGATATTATCCTGAATACTCTAAAACTGAATCCTGACTCAACTATCAAGATTATCCTGAACATGTCATACTCAGGGGTTTTGGGATCTAATCAAAATCATATCTTTATTAAATTCATCTCCCAACATCTTGATCTTGAGAAATCGCTTTACTTTCATCGATTTCCCACTTGACCGCCTTAAAAAAATTCCTGTCAAGCCAACAAATTAAGAGTGCTCGGGCCAGCACCCCCCCTGAATTTAAAATTGGGCGGAGCGTGTCACACTTTGGCAGCTCGGGCGGATTCGGCAGAACCGCACTTTCCAGCAGCTCACCATGTCGGAATCGGGCCTCGCTGCTGCCCCGCCTGGCTCCACCTGCATCTGCTGGTGTTTCCGCCTCGGCGCCCGATCCCGGGATCGCGCAAGGCGTGTGCGCGCCTGATGGCCGATCCCGCGCGCTTGGCCCCTCGGCTCGCCTCCCACGCCCGGCACGCCCCTGCCCGGTTCCCGATCCATTCAAATTCATCGTTCTAATCCAGTTTCAATTTATTTACAAAAACAAAATAAACCTAGATCTAGAATAGTTTATTACATTGATCAAATCAAACAAATCCTAATCTACTCGTGGATTTTCTCACGAGGCAAAACGAATTCGAACGAATCGAATTAAAAACCACAATTTATATGCATGCATAAATAAACACATTAAATTCCATGACAATTGGATACCTGCAAAAAAGATCTAGCAATTTTACTATCCAATTTCAAATTTAATGAAAACAAATTAAATTATAATTTAAAATTCAGAGCCCGAAACCGAGGCTCTGATACCAGTTGTTGGGGAATTATTTGCACGGATCTATTCGGGATGAATATTTAAATACAAATTTAATTCTAACAATTATTACTAGCATGAATTAATCCTATATTAATTCAAATAATAACTCAACAACAAATCATGCATATAAACAGTTCACATAAATCCTACGCATGTGGAATTGCTACGGGTTTACGTGAACTAACCTCTTGGAGTGGCAATGGTCTAGTTGATAAGAACACACCAAAAAGCCTTCCCAAGTATTCCCTAGTCCTTGCTCGTCAATCCGGTGGAAGGAAACTCGCGAACAATTAACAAAAGGGAAAATAAAAATTTGTTGCACCACCTTTGTGGATTTGCTAATTTTTCCAGCACATGGAATTGTTCTTGGGAATGAAACACTCATCCCCTATTTATAGAGGGTGTTGGTTGAATTCTTGTGATAAAATAATATGGGAAAATCTTTTTCTTGATCTCCAAGAAATCTTGAATATATCTCATATATTCTTTTCTCCATAATTAAAATATTCCACAAAAAATCCCAACTCCTCTTGTTATGGAATTTTCGAAAAAAATTAAGGATCAAGATTCCAAGATTTGGATCTTCTTGAATTTATGAGATATACTTGTATTTCAAGAAATACATATCTTCCATAATATCTTTTCAAGAAAATCAAGAAAATCTTTATTTCCCTTATTCTTTGAAAATTTCGAAAATCTCATCATAAATAACCAAGTGGGAGATTTCTTGAATTTAATGAGATAATCTTGTATTCCAAGAATACATATCTTCATTCCATAACAAAATTCAAAGAAAATCTTTCTCCCTCTTTTATTTATGATTTTCGAAAAATAGGAAAAAATGAGCAACAAATATTTATTTTATTTTTAAACACCTTTTTCAGTTATTGGATTTTATGTTGGGCTACTTGGGGGGCCATTAGGAGAATTAAGATTGGACCTTCCAATGGATCTTGAATTATCAATATTGAGCCACAATATTATTCAAGCCCATAAATATTAATTAATCCCACTACATAATTAATATTGCACTATCCATCTTAACTCATAATACAATTAATATGACTCCCGGTTATTATTTCCCGTATTTAAGATTATCTAGCCCATTAATTAATTCAAGCCACTGAAATAGCTTTTCATTAATTAATATCTTTTATCCTTGGTTAAGGAGCGGTTCAACATTATTATCCATACCAGAAACAAATTCCACTTGCAAGATTTGGTATGATAAATCTTATGAACCTCCCAAGGGGGCAAATCGAACAAGCGCACTTGCACACGATTCTCCGTATTAAATCTTAGCAATCGAATGTGACCAATAATATTGCCCAAGATATAAAGTATTGAATCTCCTTGATTCTCTACCCTTAATAGGTCAAAGCAATAGTTACTAACCACACGCAATCCTATTTAAGGGACGAAGATTAAGAAATAACTAACCACTGAGGTCTAATTCTTCCTAGTCCAGTTCTGAAGAATTTGTCATCCTGTAGGTCCTCTTCAGTGCATCAGTCATGCACTAGTGTAATCTCTTGGTCAAGACAAACCAATCTGAGCCTTACACTTCAACCTTTCACGATGGATTGTTCATTTCCATCTAGGTCGTGAATGGTGTACTTTTAGTTACAAGGGACTATTAATTTAATCTTCTGTGATCTGGTATCACTAAATTAACTACAATGTAACACGTACTATTTATTGAACAGTTATGCAGTAAATATATGTAACATTCGATGATATTTAAAGCATCAGTGATAAACAATTTATTTCAGTAAATTAGTCCGAAATTCAATTTTGATTATACAAAGTAAAAGCATACTTTCCAGTATAATCCCAACACTCATATACCGAGTGATTAGTCAAACTAACGGTCTTAATTGAATCCTAGTCAATAAATCAGACATTCTCAATATATGAGGTACGTTGCGAGAATCATGCAACTACCTGTAACTGAAACGTGGGCAATTGCGATTTCCTCCTTTCATTCACGAATACTCGATTAGTCTTGAACATGATGAAGTGTTTATTCAAATAACTTAATTAATTTATCTCAAATCACTAATTGATCATCAGTGTCACACTTAGTCACAAAGTCTAAGTTGACGTGCATTGGCCAATGACTTAGATCCAATTGTGATGAGAAGATGAGTATTCTCTCTAAATCCACTTTGAGGAATGAATCCTTTTCTAGGCTCAACTACCACGCACATTCACTTCGCGATGCCCAAATCCAAGCCATATCTACTCATAAACGGGTGCAAGCGTCGGTCATGGTCAAAGTTCATCACTCCACACATGTCGTGCGTATTGACCTCAAGTCAAAGGAGTATCGCATTACTCCCACTAACCGAGACACCCATAGACACATATAGTGGAACTACATCAAACGGTTTCTTGGATGGGTATACCAATACCCTCTAAGGTATTTGTGCATCCATCATGAGATACCTAGTATCTCGCAGTAAGTGAGATCATACTACACTCTCTAAGAGTATGATGCAGATCGCACACCAATCTCCAATGCATCATCAATATCCCTTTCTTGATGATCCTCGATTGGGGCTATTTAAGAGTCATGCTTAAGTCATTTGAGTTCTCACTCACTCACTCAATGACAGCAGTGACTCAAGGGAACACATATAAGAACATATGCAAACAATCAAACATAATATTTTAATGAGTGTAACACCATACATTTAATATTAAACAAACAATAATATTAAACCAATACTGAATATTATCTGAGTATTATGTCCTTACAATGGATTGTCTCTAGGACACTAACACTAACAATCTCCCTTTTGAACTAGAGCCAATCACCTACATATCTAACCCCTAGACCATCAAAATATCTAGTGTGTACATGAACACTCACAGCCTTGGTGAAAGGATCAGCCAAGTTATCCTCCGTGGGGACACGTTCTAACTCTATTTCTCCTCTAGCAATTATCTCTCTTATCAAGTGATAATGCCTCAGTACATGCTTGTTTCTGTTATTGGATCTTGGTTCCTTAGCTTGCGCAACCGCACCAGTATTGTCACAATACAACTTTATTGGACTACTGGCACTCGGAACTACCCTTAGTTCATTTAAGAATTGTTTTATCCAGACAGCTTCTTTGGCAGCTTCTGCCGCAACAATATACTCAGCTTTGGTTGTTGAGTCTGCGGTAGTCTCTTATTTGGAACTATTCCAACTAACCGCCCCACCATTGAGAACGAAAATATAGCCCGACTGTGATTTGTAATCATCACAATCAGATTGGAAACTTGCATCAGCATTGCCAGTTGCAACTAGCTCTGACTGTCCTCCGTAGACCAAGAAACAGTCTTTAGTACGTCTAAGGTACTTAAGAATGTTCTTGACAGCAATCTAGTGAGGTTCACCTGGATTCTGTTGGTATCTACCAGTAGTGCTAACAGCGAAGGCCACATCTGGCTTTGTGCAAGTCATGGAGTACATGATGGAGCCAATTACGGATGCATATGGTATATCCTTCATGCGCCGGATATCAACGTTCTTGGAAGGACAATCATTCTTAGACAGCTTTATCCCATGGCATGCCGGTAGAGAGCCTCACTTAGAGTTCTCCATCACAAATCTCTTTAACACCTTATCTACGTAGGTTGGCTGTGACAGTCCCAACATCTTTTTGGATCTATCCCTATGGATCTTGATCCCTAAGATGTAGCATGCCTCACCAAGGTCCTTCATCATGAAGGTCCTTTATAACCAATCTTTTACCGACTACATGAGAGGGATATTGTTTCCCATAATTAATATGTCATCGACATACACAACTATGAAAATAATATTTCTCCCACTGCGTTTACGACAAACACATGGATCTTCTGAATTTCTGATGAAGTCAAATGATTTGACAGCTTCATCAAATCGGATATTCCAACTCCTAGAAGCTTGTTTCAGTCCATAAATGGACCGTTTGAGCTTGCACACAAGATTAGACTTTGGCTTAGATACAAAACCTTCTGGTTGAGTCATAAACACCTCCTTATCAATGTTCCCATTGAGGAAGGCTATTTTGACATCCATCTGCCAAATCTCATAATCTAAATGTGCTGCTACAGCAAGTAAAATTCGAATGGACTTGATCTTGGCAACAGGTGAGAAGGTCTCATCATAGTCAATGCCTTCGCGTTGATTATAACCTTTTGCCACTAACCTAGCCTTGTAGGTTTGTACCTTGCTGTTTGCATCAGTCTTACGCTTGTAGACCCATTTGCAACCTATGGGTTTTACCCCTTTCGGCAACTCAACCAAGTCCCAAACTTGATTGGTGTACATCGAGTCCATCTCGGATTTCATGGCTTCTTGCCACTTCTATGAGTTAACGTCTAATGTTGCCTCAGTGCAAGTTCTGGGATCGTCTTTGTCCGGGATCTCCACATCATCATGTTCCTGTACGAGGAAACCATAATATCTAGTGGGCGGATTACAAATCCTAGTAGACTTACGGAGTTATGTTTGTGCAGGCTGTACATTCTGATCGTGAAAATTTTGTGGTGCATCGATTTCATCAATGTCCGGAGAGTCCTCAAGAGCAACACTTTCTGATACCTCTTGGGCGGGAGTTTGAACTATGATGTTCTCATTCAGCCCACTTGGAGTTTGTTGCGAAGGCAATGCAACTCCAATTACGCTCCCACTGGCTGAAAGAGGATCACTAAGTGATAAACTTCCACCATGTGAGCTGCTGAATGCTCCCACTGATTCCTTGTCACGTTTCTTTGACAAGATATCAGTCTCTTGGTTATATTGTGGTTCTTGAATTTCTTCAAGTTTTATCATCTTACGGCCTTGGTCCTTGAAGACATAATCTTCTTCGGGGAACCTGGCCTGCCTAGAAACAATTATCGTTTGTTTCTCAGGTAGATAAAAATAATATCCTCTCATTTCCTTAGGATATCCAACAAAGTAACCCTTTTCACCTTTTGATTCCAACTTATCAGTGATCATCTTTTTCACTATCGCGGGGCAACCCCACATTTTGATATGTGAAAAAGTTGGCTTCTTGCCACACCATAGTTCATATGGCGTATGCTCAACTGATTTGGATGGAATCATATTCAGAATGTAGATTGAGGTTTGGAGCGTGTATCCCCATAAGAATGTTGGAAGAGAGGAAAAACTCATCATGAACCTTACCATGTCTAACAAGGTTCGGTTTCTCCTCTCGGATACTCCGTTCATCTGCGGTGTTCCGGGAGGAGTCCATTAAGATTGGATTCTATGTAATTTCAAGTAATCCATGAACTCGTGGCTAAGGTATTCACCTCCCCGATCCGATCGATGAGTCTTTATACTCTTACCAAGTTGCTTCTCTACTTCAGCTTTGAACTCCTTGAATTTCTCAAAAGACTCAGATTTGTATTTCATGAGATACACGTATCCATATCTTGAGAAATCGTCAGTAAAAGTGATGAAGTAGGCGAAGTGACCCCTAGCCAGAGTGGGCAATGGTCCACAGACATCACTGTGGATCAACTCTAGAACTTCTTTGGCACGAATCCCTTTCCCAGAAAAGGGTTTATTGGTCATCTTGCCCTTGAGACAGGATTCACGATTTCCATAAGACTCAAAGTCGAATGGGGTTAAGTAGTCTAACTTTCTTAACCTTGCAATCCTATTCTCATTTGCATGACCAAGCCTACAATGCCACAAGTAAGTCGGGTTTTCATGATTACTAAGTTTGAGTCGTTTGTTTTGTATATTAAGAATATCATGTCCATAATGCAACAAATATAAACCATTCGATAAAGGAGCATTTCCATAAACATCACCATTAAGCGAAAAATAACAATTATTATTTGCAAAATGGAAGGAAAACCCTTCAATGTCTAACATAGGAATAGAAATAATGTTGCGAGTAATAGAAGGAACAAAATAACAATTATTTAGTTCAAGTCTAAAACCAGAGGGTAAGTCTAAAATATAAACGCCAACACGTTCAGCAGCAACTCTTGCTACATTCCCAACGTGTAGGGCGACTTCACCCGGCCTAACTGTTCTGCTATGTCTGAGACCCTGAACATTAGGACAAATGTGTGAGCCACAACCGGTATCCAATACCCAGTAGTTAGTATCATTTGTGGACATGTTTATCTCAATAACAAACATAGTTGTTTCAGTGGCTGAGACACCTTATGCCTTCTTTTCAGCTGCTAGAACCTTACAGTCCTTCTTCCAATGCCCCTTCTGCTTGCAGTGGAGGTATACATCCTTGTACACCCTCTCCTTCTTTTGAATTCCACCTTTGGGCTTAAGGAAGTTCGGCTTAGAGCCTTTCCTTGCCTTGCCCCTTCGCTTCTTCTTTCCTTTTAGAGCAGAAGAAGTAGAGGCACTCACCATGAGCACGGGCTTTTCCTTAGCAGTAGAAGACTCAAAAGTCTTTAGCATGTTATGCAGCTCGGGTATAGTCGATTCCGTCTTATTCATATTAAAGTTTACAACGAAATTGGAATATGAATCGGGAAGTGACTGAAGAATGGCATAAACAACAACGTTGGTTTTGAGCTCAATGTCCAACCGACCAAGTTTCTCGATTAGCCCTATCATCTTCAACACATGAGGAGAAACCTTCCCTCCTTCAGACATCCTGCATCTAAACAGATCTCTCACCACTTAATAAATCTCGGAACGAGATTCAGAATCAAAGAGATCCTTCAGATGCTTGATCATCTCAAAGGGAAGCATCCTCTCATGCTGCCTTTGCGACTCGGGAGTCATCCCGAGGAGCATAACACACTGAGGCTCGGAAGCATCATCTTGATGCTTCTTTTGAGCTTCGGCGTCAAATGCCTCGGCTCCTTCAGTACCAACCTCTGGGGTAGCAGGGATTGGTGTGTCCAACACGTACTCAATCTTTCCTTGCCTAAGCACCAAACGCACATTTCGGTGCCAGTTGAGTAAATTTGGCCCAGCCAATTTGTTCGTTTCCAAAACGCTTCTTAGTGATAAGTTATTCATTTCAACAATCCTAGAGAAATAAAATAAAACGGGAATTAAAACACAAAATTCCTATGATCAATATTCAGCAATCAAAATAAACATGGCCTTTCAAATTTATTTTGTCTCCATTATTTTCACATATTTAACGATCTCATCGGAAGAATACGAATTTATATCTAATATAAATCATAATGGACTAGGATTCACATTCCTACTATCATAATCCCAGCGAGGGCTAAATATGACAATAGCATAACTGGTAGGTCTCCAAACCAATTGCAAAAACTATAATTCCTAGTTTATCGAACCCAGTTCGACTGATGTCCCTTAACTTTTGTTCCTCGCGAGGGCAAGTGAAACAAAATTAAGTTTGTTTACAACCATCAAGCGGCGACATTACATGTCCCTATAAAAGTCCCGTTAGATGTAGATCCGAGCAAAAGATGAGGGCCTTAAATACTCATTGGAACGAAATCTCCGGTTTTCTTTTAATTTTGATGGAAGACATCTTATCAAATCAATGAGAAAACCATATTTTGTTGAGGAACATTTTAAAGGCGGGGTATTAATTGCTTAATCGAGATCCAACATGTTAATCTATATTACATTTGAGCAATTATTGGGCGCCGCCTACCCAAACATGATTTCACACGGACTAACACTTATATGGGTGCCGTGTACCCAAACATTAAATACGGTCCGACAGTTATTGGGTGTCGCCTACCCAAACAATTATAATGCAGACTGTAAAGCGTTTAACGAATTATATTTAAAGCATTTTAACAAGTGGGATTTAATAATTTCTTTTTAAAACGAATTTTAAAATCCAATTTCAAATTCAATTTTAAAATTATTAAACTTCAATAATCAATCTAATTAATTATGAATAAAATCCAATTTTATTAAAAAATTTAATATTAATCAAATTAATTTCAAATCGATTTTAATTATTTTATTGTCAGGGGCTCAGATGCAATTATCAAAATTGCACCGGAGGCCCTGTTCCAAATCAAATTTGTAAAACAGCCCTCCGCCATCACCGCCCAAATCCGACAGCATCTAATCTATAATTCGGGACATCCGTTTCCAAACCCAAAATCAGAACGACAATCAAAAGTGCCAAATTTCACAAAATTAATCAGATTTCAGTCCAACAATTTTGTCCAGAACATTCAGCCAACGATGGGTAGTCGAAAAACAGGCAATCAATGGAACAAAATCGACACCCAAGTTCCAAACAGTGAGGGATTAAGTACCAAAGCCAAATTCAAAACAGGGTCAAGGGACGATGACGGCAACCAGTCGGCGTCAGAGACGAAATGAAGCAAACAAATCGACGCCGCCAGAGGCGACGCGAAACAGGGTCGACCCAATTTCGTAGCGAGCGCAAATATCAAAGGGGAGTGGGCCGCCGTCTTTAAGCCCAGAGCGCGGGCGATTTCACCGCATCAACCTAGGCATGTTGGTGTATCGCCACCGCCACTCGGTTCACGCGATCGGTGATTCGCTCCAAGTAATTCAAACAAGATCAAGCACCGCCACCTCTAGGGTTTGAGTGTGAGGTCGACACGCCAAAGACGAAGACGGCGAACCACCATCTCTTCGAGAATCGAATCAGTGCACAAACATGGCGGCGAAGACGAAATGATTCGGGAGCTAGGCAAACGGGATCTATGCACGCCGTCGTCGCGCTGAGCCGAGCGGGTACGCGCGGCCGTTGTCCAGCGACGCGCCGTGGGTCTTCGCCCCTAGCCGAGCGGCGCACGGTGAAGGGACTCGATTTGGGGTTTTGAAAACCCTAATCGTGAGGAAGACGAAGATGGACGAAAAAGTGTGTGGTTTTATCAAATAAAACCACTTGTTATTTCACTCCACACACTCATATGCCCCAACTAACAATCAAAACAATTTATGGTGCGGTCAAATCTAGTTTGGCCGCACCTCATGTTTAAAAAAAAAATTATAAAACAATCAATATGCAATTAAATCAAGAGCCTAAAGCTCTGATACCACTATTGGAATATAGAGGCACGTAAAACACGTAATCACATGAGCAGCGGAAATTAAAGTTCACCAACAATGAACAATTAATTGCATACATATTACAACAATCATAACGAGAAATCTTACAGTAACTTGAGTGCAGATTTCTCTACTACGGTATCCACGTAATCCCCAATCACGGATTTGCACGGATTTGCCAGCATTGAATCCTGAGACATATTTGCTAGGAAAATCCAAACTGTAGATTTTATGGAGAAAATATGAAGTGATACAGTTTGTGAATCCCAATAGCTTGTATATATAGAGAGGCTTAGCTTATTTCCCAAGCTAGCCCAATTAGGAAAATAAAATCCCTAATCTTGAATTAAATTAATTTCTTTTAATTTAATTCCCTAAATATAAATCTCTACGGATTTAAATGCCTTATATGAAAATCTCTACGATTTATTTTCATATACATTAAATCCTACAATTATATTCCAAATTAATCTATTATTAATTACTTCTCCATAAATTAAATATTAAATCCAATTTAACATTTAATCAACCAACTATAATCCGTAAAAGGGGACTACTTGTTGTGTGACTCATAGGCCCTCATATACCGAGCGATTAGTCAAACTAACGGTCTTAATTGAACCCTAGTTAATAAATTAGACATTCTCAATATATGAGGTACGTTGCGAGAATCATGCAACTACCTGTAACTGAAACGTGGGCAATTGTGATTTCCTCCTTTAATTCACTAATACTCGATTAGTCTTGAACATGGTGAAGTGTGTATTCAAATAACTTAATCAATTTATCTCAAATCACTAATTGATCATCAGTGTCACACTTAGTCACAAAGTCTAAGTTGACGTGCATTGGCCAATGACTTAGATCCAATTGTGATGAGAAGATGACTATTCTCTCTAAATCCACTTTGAGGAATGAATCCTTTTATTGGCTCAACTACCACGCACATGCACTTCGTGATGAACCCAATCCAAGCCATATCTACCCATAGACAGGTGCAAGCGTCGTTCATGGTCAAAGTTCATCACTCCACACATGTCGTGCGTATTGACCTCAAGACAAAGGAGTATCACATCGCTCCCACTAACCGAGACACCCGTAGACATATATAGTGTAACTACATCAAACGGTTTCTCGGATGGGTATACCAATACCCTCTAATGTATTTGTGCATCCATCATGAGATACCTAGTATCTCGCAGTACGTGAGATCTTACTACACTCTCTAAGAGTATGATGCAGATCGCACACCAATCTCCATTTCATCATCAATATCTCTTTCTTGATGATCCTGTTGGGGAATTATTTGCACGGATCTATTCGGGATGAATATTTAAATACAAATTTAATTCTAACAATTATTACTAACATGAATTAGTCCTATATTAATTCAAATAATAATTCAACAACAAATCATGCATATAAACAGTTCACATAAATCCTACGCATGCGGAATTGCTACGGGTTTACGTGAACTAACCTCTTGGAGTGGCAATGGTCTCGTTGATAAGAACACACCAAAAAGCCTTCCCAAGTATTCCTAGTCCTTGCTCGTCAATCCGGTGGAAGGAAACTCGCGAACAATTAACAAAAGGGAAAATAAAAATTTGTTGCACCACCTTTGTGGATTTACTAATTTTTCCAGCACATGGAATTGTACTTGGGAATGAAACACTCATCCCCTATTTACAAGGGGTGTTGGTCGAATTCTTGTGATAAAATAATATGGGAAAATCTTTTTCTTGATCTCCAAGAAATCTTGAATATATCTCATATATTATTTTCTCCATAATTAAAATATTCCACAAAAAAATCCCAACTCCTCTTGTTATGAAATTTTCGAAAAAAATAAGGATCAAGATTCCAAGATTTGGATCTTCTTGAATTTATGAGATATACTTGTATTTCAAGAAATACATATCTTCCATAATATCTTTTCAAGAAAATCAAGAAAATCTTTCTTTCCCTTATTCTTTGAAAATTTCGAAAATCTCACCATAAATAACCAAGTGGGAGATTTCTTGAATTTAATGAGATAATCTTGTATTCCAAGAATACATATCTTCATTTCATAACAAAATTCAAAGAAAATTTTTCTCCCTCTTTTATTTATGATTTTCGAAAAATAGGAAAAAATGAGCAACAAATATTTATTTTATTTTTAAACACATTTTTCAGTTATTGGACTTTATGTTGGGCTACTTGGGGAGCTTTTAGGAGAATTAAGATTGGACCTTCCAATGGATCTTGAATTATCAATATTGAGCCACAATATTATTCAAGCCCATAAATATTAATTAATCCCACTACATAATTAATATTGCACTATCCATCTTAACTCATATTACAGTTAATATGGCTCCCGGTTATTATTTCCCGTGTTTAAGATTATCTAGCCCATTAATTAATTCAAGCCACTGAAATAGCTTTTCATTAATTAATATCTTTTATCCTTGGTTAAGGAACGGTTCAACATTATTATCCATACCGGAAACAAATTCCACTTGCAAGATTTGGTATGATAAATCTTATGAACCTCCCAAGGGGGCAAATCGAATAAGCGTACTTGCACACGATTCTCTGTATTAAATCTTAGCAATCGCATGTGACCAATAATATTGCCCAAGATATAAAGTATTGAATCTCCTTAATTCTCTACCCGTAATAAGTCAAAGCAATAGTTACTAACCACACGCAATCCTATTTAAGGGACGAAGATTAAGAAATAACTAACCACTGAGGTTTAATTCTTCCTAGTCCAGTTCTGAAGAATTTGTCCTCTTGTAGGTCCTCTTCAGTGCATCAGTCATGCACTAGTGTAATCTCTTGGTCAAGACAAACCAATCTGAGCCTTACACTTCAACCTTTCACGATGGATTGTTAATTTCCATCTAGGTCGTGAATGGTGTACTTTTTGTTACAAGGGACTGTTAATTTAATCTTCTGTGATCTGGTATCACTAAATTAACTACAATGTAACACGTACTATTTATTGAACAGTTATGCAGTAAATATATGTAACATTCGATGATATTTAAAGCATCAGTGATAAACAATTTATTTCAGTAAATAAGTCCGAAATTCAGTTTTGATTATACAAAGTAAAAGCATACTTTCCAGCATAATCCCAACAATCTCCCACTTATACTCAAAGTCTACTTTTAAGTATACTACAAAGATGTCTCGTGTAGTTCCTAATCGTGACATCTAATGTCACCTACACGAACCTAATAATATCTCCCACTTATACTCAAAGCAGATTAGCAAATCGGTCTTGACACCCATTCCTTCCACATGTCTCTCGAATGTATTCTCGAGGCGCACCCTTTGTGAATGGATCACCTAGGTTGTCTTCCGACGCGATCTTTGCCACCTTATATATCTCCTCTTTAACGATTTCTCGTATAAGATGGTATTTCCTTTCAATGTGTTTGTCGGGCCTTGTGGGCTCTTGGTTCCCTTGAATTTGCAAATCGCCCGGCATTGTCACAATAAATGCGATTGTCTTTGGGCAAATTCGAACTACATCCAAGTCCACTAGGAAGTTCTTGAGCTAAACCGCTTTTTTTCGGCCGCCATAGCAGCTACATATTCGCTTCCATGGTAGAATCTACGATGCATTTCTTCTTAACGCTTCTCCATGTCATGGCTCCTCCCCCCATGCAAAACACACTACCGGAGGTAGATTTTTTGGAATCTAAGTCTGATTGGAAATCCGAGTCCGTGTAGCCAATGGGGATTAGATTATCTGACTGATAAACTAACATTCTATCTCGAGTTCTTTTCAGATACTTCAGAATGTTTTTAACTGTCGTCCAATGTTCTTTCCCTGGGTTACTTTGATATCTTGCCACCATGCCAACGACAAAGCAGATATCCGGTCTCGTGCACAGCATTACATACATAAGGCTTCCGACAGCCGAAGCATAAGGAATGCCTTTCATGTCATCTATCTCCTATTGTGTCTTAGGGCACATTTCCTTGGTTAGATGGATTCCATGTCTGAAAGGTACGAAGCCTTTCTTGGAATCCTGCAAGCTGAATCGTTTCAAGATAGTGTCTATGTATGAAGCTTGCGATAAGCCTATCATCCTTTTCTTGCGATCTCGAGTGATCTTGATCCCAAGGATGTGCCCGGCTTCCCCTAAGTCCTTCATATCAAACTATTTTGAAAGTCATGCCTTTACGTCTGATAACACATTTACATCGTTCCCGATGATCAGAATGTCGTCTACGTATAGTACTAAGAATACCAATGCAGTTCCGACACGCTTTTTGTACACACAACTTTCGAACTCGTTTTGACCAAACTCATAAGACTTTATAACTTGATCAAAACATTAGTTCCAAGCTCTGGATGCTTGTTTGAGTCCGTAAATGGACTTCTTGAGCTTACAAACTAGGTGTTCTTGGCCTTTTTCAATGAAGCTTTGGGGTTGTTGCATATAGATTTCTTCATCAAGACTTCTGTTAAGGAAAGCCGTCTTGACATCCATTTGTCAGATTTCAAAGTCGAGATGCGCAGCAATCGACAAGAGAATTCGGATGGACTTGAGCATTGCTACAGGTGAAAAGGTTTCCTCATAGTCGATCCCTTCTTTCTGAGTATAACCTTTCGCCACAAGCCTTGCCTTGAAGGTTTCCACCTTCCCGTCCGATCCCCTTTTTCTCTTGTATACCCACTTGCATCCAATGGGTTTTACCCCATTAAGTGGTTCGACTATCTCCCACACTCTATTATGATCCATAGAACCCATTTCGACTTTCATTGTTGTTTGCCAAGAAACTGCATCCTTATCTTGGATTGCCTCGTCATATGTCCATGGGTCTGATTCGTCTTGTCCGGGAATCAAGTCTGAGGACTCTCCTATCCCCATGAATCTCTCGGGCTATCTCACAACCCTCCCACTACGACGAGGTTCCGGTTGTGAAAGTGTGTCATTTGGTATGTCATCTTGTACAGTTGGCAATGAGGTTAGCCCCCTTAGCTCATTTAAGGTAATCTCACTTCTGGGTCTTGTTTTGTTCATATAGTGTTCTTCCAAAAATCTAAAGTGGGTGCTTATTACCACCTTTTGATCTTCGGGACCATAGAACATACACCCTTTTGTTCCCTCGGGGTATCCTACAAACAACCTTAATTCTGATCGAGGATCTAATTTTTCGGCTTCCTTGTCCAACACGTAGGCCGGACACCCCCAAAATTTTCATGTGTCTCAAAACCGGCTTGCGCCCGTCCACAATTCTTTGGGAGTTTTGGGAACCGATTTGGATGGCACCAAGTTCAAAATGTAAGCCGCTGTTTCCAAGGCATGACCCCAGAACGACTTGGGAAGATCCGCATAACTCATCATAGATCTAACCATTTCCAAAAGAGTTCTGTTTCTTCGCTCTGCAACCCCGTTTTGTTGAGGGGTTTCGGGTGCAGTTAGCTAGGATGTAATCCCTTTATCAGACAAGTAGTTCAAAAACTCATCGCTGAGGTACTCGCCTCCACGATTGGATCGTAGAGACTTGATACATTTTTCCCTATGATTCTCCGCTTGAGCCTTAAATTCTTTGAATTTCTCAGGTCTCAGATTTATGCTTCATAAGGAAAATATAACCGTACCTTGAGTAATCATCAATAAAAGTGACGAAATACTCATAACCTCCCCTTGCTTTGGTTGACATTGGACCACATACGTCCTGTGAACGATTTCTAACACTTCTTTGGCTCTATTCCCTTGGCTCAATGCCCTCTTGGTCATTTTTTACCCTCCAAACATGATTCGCAGGTTGGAATTGGTTCAACTTAGAGAAACTCCAAAGTGAACCGCCTTTCACCAACCTTTGGATCCTCTTTGGATTAATATGTCCCAATCTTAGATGCCATAGAAGTGTCTCGCTCACGCCCCGATGAACGTTTTTCTTTTCTCGAAAATAATTGATGTGTTATAGGATGCATTTAATGAGTGGTGTGCATATTAATTGTATAGAGATTATTCGACAACGTTCCATGATGAGATAAATTTATCATAAAGAGAAATGGTAACAACTTTATTAAAAGTAACCGAATATCCATCAAGGTGAAGTTTAGAAACCAAATTAAATTCTTTCTAAAATTCGAACGTAAAGAACATCTCTTAAAATTAAAACTCGCCTTTTTAAAAAGACAGTGCACTTCTCCCATCGCTTGCACCGCCACTCTCAGAAGCATTGCCCGTGTGATGAGGATCTCACTCTCACTAAGTTGCTTAGGGTTCGCTTGAACCCCCAGAAGTGAAACAAACATGATCGATGGATCCCAGATCCACCACCCATAAATGGGAGGCATACGCCGCTAAGCAAGTTTCAACAACTAGTGCGTGAGAATTACCTTTCTTTCCATTCCTTTTGGGATTGAACAGTGACCTCGGCGTCCTACTCCGCCGCTTTCCAAAACTTTCCTCATGCTTGATTCCATGCTCTTATTTGATGTTGAGTCCGCCTTGGTTCAACTTTCTTCTTTTTTCATCATCCTTATCACCACTTGACCTAGAATGAAAAGAAGATTTACATTTTCCCAAGTTCTTTTCCTCGCTCCCTTTCCCTTTCAACCAAAGTGAGAGCATTTACAAGATCATGCAATTTTGAAAATCTAGATCTTCCAATAGATACTCAAGATAGTGGTGATTATAGCTCTTTGGTAAGGATTGGAGAATGAAATCAATCTTAGTCTTGAAATCACATTTTTTTTAGCCGAGGATCTCAAGCTCCTCAAATAGCACCATAACCCTAAGAACGTCTTTGTTTTGCGATGTTCCTTTTTCCATTTTTAATTCAAAGAATTTCTTGCTTCACACTTTGGATTGCCATATGGGTCTGATGTGCGAACATCTCTTCGAGATTCTGTAAGATGTCTGCAGCTGACTCATATTCTTGATGAAGGCGTTTCAACGATCAGCGATGATGTGCGGTTGTATCCTTCATCAATTCATTTGCCGACTCACATTCACCATATAGCATCTCGTCCCCATATTCCGCGTCCTTAGTCGGGTTTTTTCGGTTTTTTGTGTATCAAGTACCCATTTGGAAGGTGATGCGGCTAGGACAGGTTTTAGTTTGTATATCCAATCAAAATAGTTTTCACCAGTAAGCAAATTGTCTTTAAGTATATTGAACAGTGGATTTAAAAGGTTGCGACATGATGAACTGAAATAAATAATAATATGCATAAGCACAAATATATCACAAAATTCGATCACATGTTTCATATTAAAATCTCAAAAAAAAATTAACATGCATCAGCCAACATCTCAAAATAGTTTAAATAAGCCACGTGGGGTGGGTCATTATTTAAACACATTCAAGCAGGTTACAAACAAGAAAAGTTACAAACCTTTAATATCCAGATTAATAGTTGGCTCCCACTTGACCAATATAAAATTGACAGGGACTTCGGGGAAGTATATGCATATCAATTTTATACCTAAGTAATAACCATGATTAAATACAGAATTATTATTTAAACTTTGAACGAGCCTCGTGGGGAGGATCATCGTCGCCACTAGTAATAATCCACAATCATCCATTTGGAATTTATTCATGTGAAAGCTATCTTTTGACCGTCCCGTGGGGGGAATTTCTCCAAAAGAATTCACAAATAAATAAATCATGGAGGTCAAAATTAATTCAATTTCATTATCCGGAATAAAATTATCAATTAATTGTTTAAGCATACTTAGTAATTTTCGAAAGTGAGATTTTTCAAAACGTTTTCTCATGCATCGCAAATTTAAACACAATTTAAATAAGCATAAAATAATGCATAAAATCAAAACAAAAAATAAAACATATTGGGCACATATATCCAATTGTCATGGTTAATTTTTGTCATGTCTTGATCTTGAGAAATCGTCTTCATAGCCTTCATCGTTCGTCTCGAAAAGCTCCCACTTGACCGTCTTAAAAAAAATGCCTTGTCAAGCTACGTCATCGACCAGCTCGCGGGTCGGAGTGCCCGTCTAGCACTCCCCCGGTCGTGTCGAGTGGTGTCCGTGCGTGCGCGCCTAAGCTCCCAATGCACATTGCCTGGCGGAGCGTGTCACGCTTCAGCGACCCTCGGCCGGATCTCGGCAGAGCACAAGCATTCCAAATCAGCGTGCCATATGGCCTTCGCCGCTTCATGCCTATCCACCTCGCGTGTCATCTCGCCCGCCTCCGCACATCCGGCCATCGGCTTGCCTTCGCCGCGTCTGCCCCGCCCGATCGCGACGGGTCTTCTGCAGCGCTCCGTGGCGATCGGCGCGATCCGATCTCGCTGCCCTCGGCCTCTCCCCGCGCCCTCGCCCGCCGCCCCACCGTTCCGGATCCATTCTTCTTTAATTCATCGTCTTCGTCTTGGCTCACGATCCGGTTTCAATTTATTTACAAAAATAAATAAATCTAGATCTAGACTAGTCTATTACATTGATCAAATCAAACAAATCATAATCTACTCGTGGATTTTCTCACCAGGCAAAACGAATTCGAACTAATTGAATTAAAAACCACAATTTATATGCATGCATAAATAAACACATTAAATTCCATGACAATTGGATACCTGCAAAAAAGATCTAGCAATTCTACTATCCAATTTCAAATTTAATGAAAATGAATTAAATTACAATTTAAAATTCAGAGCCCGAAACCGAGGCTCTGATACCAGTTGTTGGGGAATTATTTGCACTGATCTATTCGGGATGAATATTTAGATACAAATTTAATTCTAACAATTATTACTAGCATGAATTAATCCTATATTAATTCAAATAATAATTCAACACAAATCATGCATATAAACAGTTCACATAAATCCTACGCATGCGGAATTGCTACGGGTTTACGTGAACTAACCTCTTGGAGTGGCAATGGTCTCGTTGATGAGAACACACCAAAAAGCCTTCCCAAGTATTCCCTAGTCCTTGCTCGTCAATCAGGTGGAAGGAAACTCGTGAACAATTAACAAAAGGGAAAATAAAAATTTGTTGCACCACCTTTGTGGATTTACTAATTTTTCTAGCACATGGAATTGTACTTGAGAATGAAACACTCATCCCCTATTTATAGAGGGTGTTGGTCGAATTCTTGTGATAAAATAATATGGGAAAATCTTTTTCTTGATCTCCAAGAAATCTTGAATATATCTCATATATTATTTTCTCCATAATTAAAATATTCCACAAAAAAATCCCAACTCCTCTTGTTATGGAATTTTCGAAAAAAATAAGGATCAAGATTCCAAGATTTAGATCTTCTTGAATTTATGAGATATACTTGCATTTCAAGAAATACATATCTTCCATAATATCTTTTCAAGAAAATCTTTCTTTCCCTTATTCTTTGAAAATTTCGAAATCTCATCATAAATAACCAAGTGGGAGATTTCTTGAATTTAATGAGATAATCTTGTATTCCAAGAATACATATCTTCATTCCATAACAAAATTCAAAGAAAATCTTTCTCCCTCTTTTATTTATGATTTTTGAAAAATATGAAAAAATGAGCAACAAATATTTATTTTATTTTTAAACACTTTTTTCAGTTATTGGACTTTATGTTGGGCTACTTGGGGGGCCTTTAGGAGAATTCAGATTGGATCTTCCAATGGATTTTGAATTATCAATATTGAGCCACAATATTATTCAAGCCCATAAATATTAATTAATCCCACTACATAATTAATATTGCATTATCCATCTTAACCCATATTACAGTTAATATGGCTCCCAGATATTATTTTCCGTGTTTAAGATTATCTAACCCATTAATTAATTCAAGCCACTGAAATAGCTTTTCATTAATTAATATTTTTTATCCTTGGTTAAGGAACGGTTCAACATTATAATCCATACCGGAAACAAACTCCACTTGCAAGATTTGGTATGATAAATTTTATGAACCTCCCATGGGGGCAAATCGAACAAGCGTACTTGCACACAATTCTCCGTATTAAATCTTAGCAATCGCATGTGACCAATAATATAGCCCAAGATATAAAGTATTGAATCTCCTTGATTCTCTACCCGTAATAAGTCAAAGCAATAGTTACTAACCACACGCAATCCTATTTAAGGGATGAAGATTAAGAAATAACTAACCACTGAGGTCTAATTCTTCTTAGTTCAGTTCTGAAGAATTTGTCCTCCTGTAGGTCCTCTTCAGCGCATCAGTCATGCACTAGTGTAATCTCTTGGTCAAGACAAACCAATCTGAGCCTTACACTTCAACCTTTCACGATGGATTGTTCATTTCCATCTAGGTCGTGAATGGTGTACTTTTAGTTACAAGGGACTGTTAATTTAATCTTCTGTGATCTGGTATCACTAAATTAACTACAATGTAACACGTACTATTTATTGAACAGTTATGCAGTAAATATATGTAACATTCGATGATATTTAAAGCATCAGTGATAAACAATTTATTTCAGTAAATAAGTCCGAAATTCAGTTTTGATTATACAAAGTAAAAGCATACTTTCCAGTATAATCCTAACAGATCCTCGATTGGGACTATTTAAGAATCATGCTTAAGTCATCTGAGTTCTCACTCACTCAATGACAGCAGTGACTCAAGGGAACACATATAAGAACAAATGCAAACAATCAAACATAATATTCTAATGAGTAACGACATACATTTAATATTAAACAAACAATAATATTAAACCAATACTGAATATTATCTGAGTATTATGTCCTTACAATGGATTGTCTCTAGGACACTAACACTAACAGTAATAGTCCCACGCTCCGCCAGAAATTGTTCGTCGATCGACTCACCGTTGCCATCATCTTCTCGAGCCTCACTCGGGCCAATGACAACCAGGGTTTCCCCAGCACTCCTGACGGTGGACGAAGGATCGGGGTGGCGGTAGAATTGTGAGATATAAACAGCATCATCGTCCGAAGACGACGAAGCCATGGGTTGCGCAGTGGGGGGAGTGGTCGAAGATCCGGTACCTATGACACTAGCAGCATCAGAGAAAAAATAAGAGAGTTATCTTGGAAGGATTCTCATGGGAGCACTCTGAAAATCCAGCGAAATGGGGTGTGGAATACACGAAAGGAGATTTGCAGAGGAGAACTTTAAAAAAAACCTAAAACACTCCTGCCTATTTATAGAAGGAGGGGTAGGGGCCGATTTGAAAATCTGCCTATAATGCGAGCCTTAACCAGAAATAAGCTCGCAGATTCGCATGTGGATAACACCGCGCCACCCCATTGGTGCGACTCACGGCGCCTCACGTCATCGGCCTGTCATGCCATCATTTTGAATCCGCAAATTCGAGGTCAGACTGACACATCAATTCAGCTAATCGAGGCGATGTTTTGCCTGCCTGAGGATACCGACTCTCTTCAACGGTCCCTCTTTGTCGACTCGTCGCAAGTCGGGTGAAACTCAAGTCAAGTCAAAATCTCGATGCGATCACGCGACCTCGACTTTAGGGGCAATTGTTGTGATAAGGATAATACCGTTCTCGAAAGGGTCTGATATCCACTGTCGGCCATCCACCATCCCCCCGGATACATTGACGGGAAACTATGCATTCAAGGTAAATCGCATCTGGATCATCTGTGTGACTGACCTAAAGGTATTATGCTCCCGATCGCCATTGGCAGGTCGGGGGGTGACCTGGATAGGAGGTTCCTCAAGAGAGCAAGCGTCCCGAGGTAGTCGCCAATTAATGAGCCAGATCGACCTTCTTCTAGCGACCTCCGTGGGTGGTCACAGGTCGTAAATATGGAATGGATTCGTGGCAGCCAAGGTAGCAGATTTTCAAGAGATAACTATAGAAGGCATATCTATTAGTGAAGATTTTGCCCCAAGTCACGGGATCTCCCTCTCAAGATAGCTCGTCCAGCAGCCAGCTCCTGAAGGCCACTCGAGAAGGCCCATGAAGATTTCTTGACCTAACTTGTAAACTATAAATATTAGTTGTGTAACACAATGTAAAGGATTGAAAATTCTTAGTTCCTAGGCATATACATATCATACAGACGAACCGGGTCACCAAATTTCTTATTCCATTTACTTTCTTTGATCGCCTGCTCCATATTATAACTGTGAATTATTGTTCATTCGGACCAAAGTATAAATCGGATACAACACATACGCCATACGAGCTATGGTGTAGTAAGAAACCAACTTTCTCACATATAAAGACGTGGGGTTGCCCGCGTTTTTGAAAAAGATGCTAATTGATAAGTTGGAATCCAAAGGTGAAAAGGGTTATTTTGTGGAATATCCTAAGGAAACAAGAGGATATTATTTCTATCTACCTGAGAACAAACCGTGATTGTTTCTAGGCAGGCCAACTTTCTTGAAGACAATTATGCCTTTAAGATACAAGGCCATAAAGATGATAGAACTTGAAGAAATTCAAGAACCACAAATTAACAAAGAGGCTGATATCTTGCCAAAGCAACATGACAAGGAATCAGTGGGAGCATTCAGCGACTTTCACGGTGGGAGTCTTTCACTAGGTGATTGTCTTTCAGCCAGTGGGAGCGTAATTGGAGTAGGCTTGCCAATGCAAGAACCTCCAAGTGGGCTAAATGAGAATAACATAGTTCAAACTCCCGTCCAAGAGGCATCGTAAAGTGTAGCTCTTGATTACTCTCCGGACATTGATAAAATCGATGCACCATAAAATTTTCACGATAAAAATATACAGCCTGCACAACCACAACTCCTAAGTTAACTAGGACTCGTAATCCACCTACTAGATATTATGGTTCCCTCGTAAAGGAATATGATGAGATGGAAATACCGGATAAAGATGATCCTAGAACTTACACTGAGGCAACATTGGATGTTGACTCAGAGAAGTGGCATGAAACCATGAAATCCGAGATGAGCTCGATGTACACCAATCAAGTATGGGACTTGATTGAGTTGCCGAAAGGGATTAGACTCGTAGGTTGCAAATGGGTCTTCAAGTGTAAGACTGATGCAAACGGCAAGTACAAACCTATAAAGCTAGGTTGGTGGCGAAGGGTTATAGTCAACGCAAAGGTATTGACTATGATGAGACCTTCTCACCGGTTGCAAAGATCAAGTCCATTCGAATTTTACTTGCGATAGCAGCACACTATGATTATGAGATTTGGCAAATGGATGTCAAAACAGTTTTCCTCAATGGAAACATTGATAAGGTAATGTTTATGACTTAACCGGAAGGTTTTATATCTAAGCTAAATTCGAATCTAGTACGCTAGCTTAAACGATCCATTTATGGATTGAAGCAAGCTTCTAGGAGTTAGAATATCCGTTTTGATGAGGCTGTCAAGTCTTTTGACTTCATCAGAAATTCGGAAGATCCATGTGTTTATCGTAAACACAGCGGGAAGAATATTGTCTTCATAATCGTATATGTCGTTGACATATTAATTAAAGGAAACAATATCCCGCTTATGCAGTCTGTGAAGGATTGGTTATCAAAGACCTTTATGATGAAGGATTTGGTGAAGCCTGCTACATCTTAGGGATCAAGATCCACGGAGATAGATCCAAGAAGATGTTGGGGCTATCACATTCCACCCATGTAGATAAGGTGTTGAAGCGTTTTGCGATAGAGAACTCTAAGAGAGGGTCTCTACCGGCAAGTCATGAGATAAAGCTATCAAAGAAGGATTGTCCTTCTGTTGAAGCTGATATCAAACACATGAAAGATGTCGCATATGCATATGCAATTGGGTCAATAATGTATGTCATAACTTGCACTTCGCCAAGCGTGGCATATGCTATCAGCATCACTGGTAGATACCAACAGAATCTGGGTGATTCTCACTGGTTGCTGTCAAGACCATTCTGAAGTATCTTAGACGAACTAAAGAATGTTTCCTTGTCTATGGTGGACAGTTAGAACTAGTAGTGACTGGTTATGCTAACACAAGTTTCCAATCCGACTGTGATGATTACAAATCACAGTCAGGTTACGTTCCACTCTCAATGATGAGGCGGTCAGTTGGAATAGTTCCAAGCAAGTCGACCGCAGGTTCAACAACCGAAGTTGAGTACATTGTTGTATCAAAGGCCTCAAGATTGCACAAGCAAAGGAACCGAGATCAACAAACAGAAAGAGACATGTACCCATGCTTATCATTTGATCCGAGAGATCATAACGATTGGAGAAATAGAATTAAAAAGTATTCCCACATATTTAATTTGGCAGATCCTTTCACCAAAACACTGAGTGTTCATGTTCACACTAGACATTTGATGGTCTAGGGGTTAGACATGTAGGTGAATGACTCTAGTCCAAGTGGGAGATTGTTAGTGTTAGTGTCCTAGAGACAATCTATTATAAGGAAAAAATACTCGATGATATTCAGCTTGATTTAATATTATAGTTCATTTAATATTAATGTATGACAAGTGTTTCCATGAGTCATTGTTGTCATTGAGGTTGTGAGAACTTAGATGACTTAAGCATGATTCTCAAATAGCCCCGATCAAGGATCATCAAGAATGGGATATTGATGATGCAATTGAGATTGGTGTGCGATCTGCATCATACTTTTAGAGACTGTAGTAAGATCTCACTTACTACGAGATACTAGGTATCTCATGATGGATGTACAGATACCTTAGAGGGTATTGGTATACCCATCCGAGAAACCGTTTGATGTTGTTCCACTATATGTGTCTACGAGTGTCTCGGTTAATGGGAGTGATGCGATACTCCTTTGACTTGAGGTCAATACGCACGACATGTGTGGAGTGATGAACTTTGACCATGACCGACGCTTGCACCCTTCCATGAGTAGATATGGCTTGGATTGGGTTCATCACAAAGTGCATGTGCGTGGTAGTTGAGCTAAGAATATGATTCATTCCTCAAAGTGGATTTAGAGAGAATACCTGTCTTCTCATCATAATTGGATCTAAGTCATCGGCCGATGCACGTCAACTTAGACTTTGTGGCTAAGTGTGACATACATGATCAATTAGTGATTAGAGATAATATGATTAAATTATTTGAATAGACATTTCATCATGTTCAAGACTTAATCGAGTATTCACGAATGAAAGAAATAATTGTAGTAGCCCATGTTTCAGTTACAGGTAGTTGTACGTTTCTCGCAATGTACCTTATATATTGAGAATGTCTGATTTATTGTCTAGGGTTCAATTAAGACCGTTAGTTTGACTAATCACTCGATATATGAGGGTTTATGGGTCACACAACAAGTAACAGTTGTTTACTAATTATAGTTGATTGATTAAATATTATATTGGATATTAATATTTAATTTATGGAGAATATAATACTAATTATAGTTAAAATTAATTATTATTACTATTTAATTAAATTAGATTTAATTAAATATGATTCCCAATAATAATATATGGAATATTATTGTGGGATTTGATATATATGGAATCAAATCCGTAGAGAATTGATATACATGGAAATTAAATTCGTAGAGATTTTTGTATATGGGAATTAAATCTATGAGATTTTATTTCCTAATCAGGTTAGCTTAAGATTTAAGGTGGGTCTCCCTATATATATGAGCTCTTGGGAATTCATAATATAAGACTTCATATTTTCTCCATAAAATCTTTAAGTTAGAATTTTTCTAGAAAATTCATCTCGGGGATTCAACGCTGACAGATCTGTGCGAATTGGTAAACGACTGTTACGTGGATATCATAATTGAGGAATCTGTGTACGAATTGCTGTAAGAATTCTATTTACGTCTAGCCATATTTAATTATGCAATTATATATTCGTTGTTGGTGAACTGTTTAATTTCGTTGCACATGTATTACGTGTTTACGTGCCTCTAAATTCAATCATTTGAATAACTAATATTACGAAAGAACTCAAATGGCCTATAACATTCCATTACTTACAAACAATAGACAGTAATCGAAGAAACACCTGTGGCCATTGTATAGGACACTTTTGTGAACAGAAAGTCGAACAATTGCATTAAAAGAACAGGATATCAAACACCAATTCCAGACAATGTCCTTACTACGTCACAAAGCACAAATTGAATCAATCAAGAGTTCCCATTTGTATAAATTCAAATCCAAAATTAAATACATCAACTTACTTAAATTTAGCATAAATTACTCTAAGCAGCATCTCATCGATTAAGTGCATGATCTGTTCAAGAATCAAGAAATCAAAATGGAACATCTCTAATCAATATCCAAGAAATCAAATGGAACATCTCAAATCAATATTCATGACTACTTTAATTTGTCTCTCATTTTTTTATCTAATTTATGACAGTGAGAGATTGCATTTAAAAAATGGTAACTCATTTAAGACCAATCAAGAGTGTTATGCTGTTACTTTTACATAGCTATATCCTAGAACAAATAATTCAAGGATCCAGCAACAAGCAACAAATAAAAAAAAAATATACTGAAGCCAAAATTACATAAACTTGGAGAAACAGTTAATTAATTAAATGTTTATAAATCAAATGGACAGTGATACAAAATACATACATTTGGAACCGATTTATGATATGCAATTGCACAAACTGCTTTGTCTTGTGCATGGATAGTTAAACTTGGCTTAGACTGAATTGATAAATCTGAGCTAGCAGTACGAATATTAAAACCCACAATCATGCCATTTTCCAGAATCACCTGAGAAAGAAAAAAAAACTCATAAATTTAATTTTCATGAGGAATTTCAAGCTGTTGACTTTTTAAGCAAGAAAATTATTTGAAATGGGGAAATTTTTGTCGAATTGAAAATAATACACGGTCGAGAACCGTTCAACATACATCTGAACGATTTTTGGCACCAAATAAATTAAGAAAATTGAAGAACACTTGAAGTGATACACATGCACATATTACCAACTTATTGTCTAGGGTTCAATTAAGATCGTTAGTTTGACTAATCGCTCGATATATGAGGATCTATGGGTCACACAATAAGTAGTTTCCTTTTACGGATTATAGATGGTTAATTAAATGTTAAATTGAATTTAATATTTAATTTATGGAGAATTAATTAATAATAGATTAATTTGAAATTAAATATTATTAATGTTTAATTAAATAGGATTCTCAATATATGAAATATTATTATAGGATTTAATATATATGGAATCAAATCCATAGAGATTTGATATACATAGGAATTAAATCTGTAGAGATTTTATATATGGGAAATAAATCTAAGAGATTTATTTTATAAGATTAGGGATTTTATTTTGATATACATAGGAATTAAATCCGTAGAGATTTTATATATGGAAAATAAATCTAAGAGATTTATTTTATAAGATTAGATATTTTATTTCCTAATCAGGTTAGCTTAAGATTTAAGCTGAGACTTCCCCATATATATGAGCTATTGGAAATTCACAAACAACGTTAATTCATTATTCTCTTCATAAGATCTAGAGTTAGAATTTTCCTAGCAAATTCATCTCGGGAATTTTCCTAGCAAATTCATCTCGGGATTCAACGCTGACAAATCCGTGTTTGTCCGTGATTGGGGATTACTTGGATACCATAGTAGAAAAATATGTATACAATTTACTGTAAAGTTTCTCTTTATGTTTACACGTATTTAATTATTCAATTATGTGTTCGTTGTTGGTAAACAGTTTAATTTTATTGCGCATGTATTACGTGTTTACGTGCCTCTAAATTCAAATAGTGGTATAAGAGCTTAGACTCTTGATTTAATTGGTTAATTATTTCGTGCCGGTGTGCACTTATTTTGTTTTGATACATATAAACCTTTTGAATGATTGATATTGGCTATCAATAAAATAAATTCTTGGAATTCAAAAGTCAACAAAATTGGATTTAATATGATTTGGCATCCACCGCACAAATTGAATCAGTTTGGCTTGGTTTAATTGTTTCGAATTACTGGGTAATATAGCTTGGGCCACTTCATCTTCCTCATGTAACATAATTGTGCTGCTAATTTTCGAAAACCCTAAAACTCGCCGCCTTGCTGGCGAGCGTGACCGGCAATTGAACGATTGGAGGCGGTGATGCAACGTCTTGCCTCACGCTCAATGCATGGTCTCGCGGCCGCGATGGTGGCAGGTAAATCCCTTTGTCGATCGTGTCTGATTTTCAGATCTAATGGCGAACGGATTCACGATTCTTCGCGGTGGCGGCGTCACGCCGCGCGTCGCGATGACTCGACTCTATCCTTCGATTTAGATCTATTTTCAGAACGAGATGGGGAGGATTCATTATCACCGCCGTGATTCACGCGATGGCAGCAGCGATTCCGCTTCGTAACGCCTTGGAGGCAGCGGCGATGTTTTGTTGTTCATTTTTATTAATGGTGAAGCGATGTTGTTTCGGTTCACCGTGGGGGTATGCCTGCTATCTTCACGCAGTATCGGCATGTTTCGTCGATCTACGCTTGGAGGTAGCGGCGCCTGACCCTAGGCGCTCGATTAACGATAGCGATTCGCCTCCTTTCTGAGATGGTTGCTTCCGACGCGCTACTTCTCTGTTTTTTTTTTTGGGACCATCTTCTTCGTCTGGTTTTTGATGAATTAACTGATGATTATTGATGGTTAGACAATTGGGTTTGGGGTTTGAAATAGTTGCCCCGATTGACTGAATTGTTCCTATGGAATCGGGCAGTGATGTAGAAAGGGGTGATTGGAAATTAGATTTTCACCAGATCCTTTTGAGCATTTTGAGCAATTTTAAAAATTGCATCTGAGCCCGTATAGTAAAATTAATTAAATTTGTCTTTCGAAAATTAATAAGATTAATTTTTGAAATAATTTAACTAATTGAAGCAAAGTTAGAAAATTAATTGGATTAATTTGAAATAAGACTGTTGGTTAGACCAACATTAAAACGGATTAATTGGATTAATTATTGAGTTTTAAACCGTTGATTAATTTTGTTAAATTAAATGAAAATTGGATTTTGAATTTAGTTTAATAATTTTGATTAATTATTAAATTTTAATAATTTTAAAATTGAATGTAAAATTGAATTTTAAAATTCGCTTTAAAAGATTTATTAAATTCCACTTGGTTAACTTGTTTATTTAAATTCGTTAACGCTTTTATAGTCTGCATTATATTGTTTGGGTAGGCGGCGCCCAATAATTGTCGGACAGTATTATATGCTTGGGTAGATGGCGCCCCAAATACTTTTTTGTCCGTGTAAGTCATGTTTGGGTAGGCGGCGCCCAATAATTGCACAAATATGACGTAGATATGCATGATGAATCTCGATTAAGCAATTAATACCATGCCTTTAAAATGTTCCTCACTAAAATATGGTTTTTCATTTGAGAATGAAAGATGCCTTCCATCAAAATTAAAAGTAAACCAGAGATTTCGTTCCAATGAGTACTTAAAGACCCTCGTCTTTTGCTCGGATCTACATCTAACGGGACTTTTATAGAGATATTTAATGTCATCGTTTGATGGTTGCAAACCAACTTAGTTTTGTTTCGCTAGCCCTCGCGGGGAACAAAAGTTAAGGGACATCAGTCGAGCTAGGTTCGACAAACTAGGAATTGCAGTTTTGCAATTGGTTTGGAGACCTACCAGTTATGCTATTGTAATGATCAGCCTTCGCTGGGATTATGATAGTAGTAATGTGGATCCTAGTCCATTATAATTTATATTTGATATAAATTCGTACTTTTTCGATGAGGACGTTAAATATGTGAAAATAATGGAGACAAAATAAACACAAAACAAAGACCATATTTATTTTGATTGCTGAATATTGATCATAGAAATTATGTGTTTAATTCCCATTTTATTTTATTTCTCTTGGTTAGTTGAAATGTATAACTGTTATTGAGATGTGTTTTGGAAACAAACTAAATTGATTAAGCCAAATTTTGTGGACTGGCACCGAAACATGTGTTTGGTGCTAAGGCAAGAAAATATTGAGTACGTGTTGGACACGTATATCCCGGTTACCCTTAAAGCTGGTACTCTAAGGCAGCCACGTTTGACGTAGCAGCTCAGAAGAAGCATCAAGAGGATGCTTCCCAGGCTCAGTATGTGATGTTACTCGGCATGACTCCCGATATACATAGGCAACATGAGAAAATGGGTCCCTTCTAGATGCTCAAGCATCTGAAGGATGTCTTTGATTATGAATCTCATTCTAAGATTTATGAAGTGATGAGAGATTTGTTCAGATGTCTGTTAGCTAAAGGAGAGAAGACTTCACCTCATGTGCTTATGATGATAGGCCTAATTGATAAACTTGGCAATTCAGGCTTTGAGCTAAAAGACCAATGTTTCATTTATGTTATCCTTCAGTCGCTTCTGGATTCATATTTTAGCTTCATTGTGAACTACAATATGAATAAGACGGATGCGACCATGCCTGAACTTCACAGCGTGCTCAAGACTTTTGAGTTCACTATCACTAAGATGGTGTTCAAAAGAAGGAGCGGGTAGACAATGATGTGTGCCTCTACTATAATTAGAAGAGGGCACTGGAAGAATGACTATAAGGTTTTGGTTGCTAAAAGGAATGCACTAGGTGCTTCTGGCACTAGAACATCTATGTTTGTTATTAAGATAAACATGTCTACTAATAGCGCTAACTGCTTGGTATTAGATACCGGATGTGGCTCTCACATTTGTACGAATGTGAAGGGGCTTATGTGTCTTAGGGCAGTTAGGGCGATTGAAGTCGTCTTACACGTGGAAATGAAGCAAGAGTTGCTAACTGAACGTGTGGGGACTTATGTGTTAGACTTACCTTTTGGTTTTAGATTAGAACTTAATGATTGTCATCTAGTTCTTTCTATTACTCGCAACATGTATTTGTTGCATTATGGATATGATGTTCTTAACATACAAAATAAAAGACTCAAACTTAGTAAACATGAAAACCCGACTTACTTGTGGCATTGTAGAACTTGATCATGTAAACGAGAAAAGAATTACGAGGTTAAGAAAGTTAGACTATTTAATCTCATTCGACTGTGAGTCTTATGGAGATTGTGAATCTTATCTCATGGGAAAAATGATCAACATACCCTTTTCTGGGAAAGGGGTGCATGCTAAAGAAGTTCTAGAGTTGATCTACAACGATGTTTGTGGATCATTGTCCACTCTAGCTAGGGGACACTTTGGATACTTCATCACTTTTACTGATGATTTCACAAAATAGGGATACGTGTATCTTATGAAACACAAATTCGAGTCTTTTGAGAAATTCAGAGAGTTTAAGGCTGAAGTAGAGAAGTAACTTGGTAAGAGTATCAAGACTCTTCGATCAGATCGAGAAGGTGAATACCTTAGCCATGAATTCATTGATTACTTGAAGTTACATGGAATCCAGTCATAATAGACTCCTCCCGGAACACCTCAGATTGACGGTGTGTCCGAGAGAAGAAATCGAACCCTGTTAGACATGGTGAGGTCCATGATGAGGTTTTCCCGTCTTCCAACATTCTTATGGGATACGCGTTACAAACCTCAATTTACATTCTGAATAGGATTCCATCTAAATCTGTTGAGCATACACCATATGAACCATGGTGTGGCAAGAAGCTAACTTTTACACATATCAAACATGGGGTTGCCCCGTGATTGTGAAAGGATGCTTACCGACAAGTTGGAATCCAAAGGTGAAAAGGATTACTTTGTGGGATATCCTAAGGAAACTAAAGGATATTACTTCTATCTACCTGAGAAATAATCAGTGATTGTTTCTAGGCAGACCAAGTTCCTCGAAGAAAGCTATGTCTTTAAATAACAAGGTCGTAAGCTGATAGAACTTGAAGAAATTCAAGAACCACAAATTAACAAAGAGACTGATATCTTGTCAAAGCAACATGACAAGGAATCAGTGGAAGCATTCAACAACTTTCACGGTGGGAGTATTTCACTAGGTGATCGTCTTTCATCCAGTGGGATCGTAATTGGAGTTGGCTTTCATGTGCAAGAACCTCCAAGTGGGCTGAATGAGAACAACATAGTTCAAACTCCCGCCCAAGAGGCATCTGAAAGTGTAGCTCTTGAGGACTCTCCGGACATCGATGAAATTGATGCACCACAAAATTTTCACGATCAGAATATACGGCCTGCACAACCACAGCTCCGTAAGTCAATTAGGAATCGTAATCCGTCCATTAGATACAGTTACCTCTTGGAGGAACTCGATAATATAGACATACCGGATAAGGACGATCCTAATACTTACTCTGAAGCAATATCAGATATTGATTCAGGGAAGTGGCATGATGCCATGAAATCCGAGATGGAATCAATGTATACCAATCAAGTCTAGGACTTGGTTGAGTTGCCTAAAGGGGTTAGACCCATATTTTACAAATGGGTCTTCAAGCGTAAGACTGATGCAAATGGCAAAGTACAAACCTACAAAACTAGGTTGGTGGCGAAGGGTTATAGTCAACGCGAAGACATTGACTATGATGAGATCTTCTCACTAGTTGCAAAGATCAAGTCCATTAGAATTTTACTTGCGATAGCAGCACACTATGATTACGAGATTTGATAGATGGATGTCAAAATAGTTTTCCTCAATGGAAACATTGAAAAGGAAGTGTTTATAAGTCAACCGAAAGGTTTTACATCTAAGTCAAATTCTAATGTAGTATGCAAGCTAAAGATATCCATTTATGGATTGAAGCAAGCTTCTAGGAGTTGGAATATCCGATTTGATGAAGCTATCAAGTCCTTTTGGCTTCATCAGAAATTCAGAAAATCCTTGCATTTATTGTAAACGTAGAGGGAAGAATATTATTTTCATAATCGAGTATGTCGATAACATGTTGATTTTGGAAAATAATATCCCGTTAATGCAGTCCGTTAAAGATTTGTTGTTAAAGACCTTCATGATGAAGCGTCTTGGTGAAGCCTGCTACATCATAGGGATCAAGATCCACATGGATAGATCCAAGAGGATGTTGGGACTGTCACAGTCCACCTATGTAGGCAAGGTGTTGAAGTTTTTTGCGATGGAGAACTCTAAGAGAGGATCTCAATCGGCAAATCATGGGATAAAGCTACCAAAGAAGGATTATCCTTCTGTTGAAGCTGATATCAAACA
The DNA here is from genome assembly GCA_037126765.1 of Stenogyne calaminthoides. Lineage (NCBI taxonomy): Eukaryota > Viridiplantae > Streptophyta > Magnoliopsida > Lamiales > Lamiaceae > Stenogyne > Stenogyne calaminthoides. Next base: position 17,751,526 of record JBBCBC010000031.1, on the reverse strand, counting down.
CATGAAAGATTTCCCATATGCATATGCAATTGGGTCAATCATGTACGCCATGACTTGCACTAGGCCAAACGTGGCCTACGCTATCAACATCACTGGTAGATATTAACAGAATCCGGGTGAGTCTCACTGGATTGTTGTCAAGGCCATTCTGAAGTATCTCAGAAGAACTAAAGAATGTTTTCTTGTCTATGGTGGTCATTCAGAACTAGTAGTGACTGGTTAAGCTGACACAAGTTTCTAATTCGACTGTGATGATTACAAATCACAGTTAGGTTACATTTCATTCTCAATAATAAGGCGGTCAGTTGGAATAGTTTCAAGCAAAAGGACCACAGATTCAACAATCGAAGTTGAGTACATTGCTGTATCAGAAGCTTCAAGGAGGCTGACTGGATTTCATAAGTTATTTAGAGAACTAGGGGTAGTTCCAAGTGCCAATTGTCTAATAGAGTTGTATTAGACAATGTTGGCGTGAAAGCGCAAGCAAAGGAACCGAGATCAGCAAACAGAAACAAGCATGTACCTAAACTTATCATTTGATCCGAGAGATCATAAGGATAGGAGAAATGGAATTAAAATGTATTCCCACATATTTAATTTGGAAGATCATTTCCCCAAAACACTGAGTGTTCATGTACACACTAGACATTTGATGGTCTAGGGGTTAGACATGTAGATGATTGACTCTAGTCCAAGTGGGAAATTGTTAGTGTTAGTGTCCTAGAGACAATCTATTGTAAGGACATAATATTCGATGATATTCAGTTTGATTTAATATTATAGTTCACTTAATATTAATGTATGGCAATACACTTGTTTGAATATTATGTTTGATTGTTTGCATTTATTCATACAAGTGTTCCAACGAGTCATTACTGTCATTGAGGTTGTGAGAACTCAGATGACTTAAGCATGATTCTCAAATAGCCCCGATCAAGGATCGTCAAGAATGGGATATTGATGATGCAATGGAGATTGGTATGCGATCTGCATCATACTCTTAGAGAGTGTAGTAAGATCTCACTTACTACGAGATACTATGTATCTCATGAAGGTTGAACAAATACCTTAGAAGGTATTGGTATACCCATCCTAGAAACCATTTGATGTATTACCACTATATGTATCTACAGGTGTCTCGGTTAGTGGGAGCGATGCGATACTCCTTTGACTTGAGGTCAATACACACGACATGTGTGGAGTGATGAACTTTGACCATGACTGACGCTTGCACCCGTCTATGGGTAGATATGGCTTGGATTGGGTTCATCACGAAGTGCATGTGCGTGGTAGTTGAGCCAAGAATAGGATTCATTCCTCAATGTGGATTTAGAGAGAATACTCATCTTCTCATCATAATTGGATCAAAGTCATCGGCCGATGCACATCAATTTAGACTTTGTGGCTAAGTGTGACATACATGATAATCTAGTGGTTAGAGATAATATGATTAAGTTATTTGAATAGACACTTCATCATGTTTAAGACTTAATCGAGTATTCGCGAATGAAAGGAGGAAATCGTAATAACCCATGTTTCAGTTACAGGTAGTTGCACATTTTCGCAACGTACCTTATATATTGTGAATGTCTGAGTTATTGTCTAGGGTTCAATTAAGACCGTTAGTTTGACTAATCGCTCGATATATTAGGGCCTATGGGTCACACAACAAGTAGTTCCTGTTTACGGATTATAGTTGGTTGATTAAATGTTAAGTTGGATTTAATATTTAATTTATGGAGAATTAATTAATAATAGATTAATTTAAATTAATTATTATTAATGTTTAATTAAATTGGATTTAATTAAATAGGATTCCCAATAATAATATATGGAATATTATTATAGGATTTAATATATATGGAATCAAATCTGTAGAGATTTGATATAAATAGGAATTAAATCCGTAGAGATTTTATATATGGGAAATAAATCTAAGAGATTTATTTTATAAGATTAGGGATTTTATTTCCTAATCAGGTTAGCTTAAGATTTAATCTTGGCCTTCCTATATATATATATATATATATATGTGAGCTCTTGGGAATTCACAAACAACGTTAATTCATTATTCTCTCCGTGAGATCTAGAGTTAGAATTTTCCTAGCAAATTTATCTCGAGATTCAACGCTGGCAAATCCATGCAAGTCCGTGATTGGGGATTACGTGGATACCATAGTAGAGAAGTATGCGTACAATTTATTGTAAGGTTTCTCTTTATGTTTACACGTATTTAATTATGCAATTATGTGTTCGTTGTTGGTGAACTGTTTAATTCTGTTGCGCATGTATTACATGTTTACGTGCCTCTAAATTCCAACACATTGTTGGGATATGAATTTAATAAAGATTTTGATTAGATCCCAAAACCCCTAAGTATGACATGTATCAGGACATCTTGGTAGATAAGGATCAGGTTTTCAATAGGTAATAGGATCAGGATTATCTGCACTATGTATACTCAGCAGATATAGATCAGGATAGATAGGGTTGCTTCAAAATTTTCTAAAGACACAGAAGATCCTGAAGACTCAGAAGTTCCTGAAGACCGATGATCCTGAAGACTGTTTTGTACTGACCAATAAGACCCTGAACAGCTATTTCAGAGTAAATAGTGTTTTGTTCATTCTTAGTACAAGCAAAGAGAATGTTACTCATTCGTGGACATTAAGGAACATATCAGTTCAGTGTGGTTGACCTAAAAAGAGTCGTTTTGTTTGTCTCTGATCAAAGAAGATTTTGACCAATGAGGAGGCGACAATAACGTACTATACTGACACTGAAAGCGACAACTCACAGAGGAAATGTCAGGACTGATATCTTCCAGTTCACAGAAAGTGTTGATTGGCTGTTTGGCTATATATTACCCTAAATGTAGCCGTTTACCACTAACCAAAAGAAGAAACCCTTGATGATATCTCCTCCAACGGATAGTTTTCAAGAGTGACTCTTAAAGAGTTGCCTATAAATACCGAAGGCCTTACAATAATCAAGGTTACGGGAAATCAAGCAACTCCAGAGCTCAAGCATATTCAAGTTTGTTTTGACGCACTTGAAACCCTAAAGATTTCCCAAGTGTTTCATCTTTGAAGAGAGCTCATATACTAAGGCTAGTATTGTTAAGATTCAAAGCTTAGTAGAGATATCCTAGTCTTTGCATTTGTTCTTATTTGTAAAGGATATCTCAACCCTAGTTGGAAACCAAACCAAAACTCAAACCCTAAGTGTTAGGTAGTTTGTGTAGTTTGTTGTTTGGAAGTTGGGAGAGTTGTTGTTAGTAAGCTGGTGTGACTGTCTGAAAACTTGAGAGAGAGTAGTAGTTTTTGAGCACTAGAACTCAAAAAGTAGATCCTAGGGATCAGATTACCATAGAGAGGTAATTCTGGTCAGTGTACCTTGGCACTATAAACCCAAGTATGAGCTTGAGTCAGGGAGAGTGGACGTAGGAGCTTGAGTCTCTGAACCACTATATTTGATGTGTTGTTTATTGCTTTCTGTATTGCATTTACTGTTGCATAATTTCACTGAAAGCATACAAAGGTTTTCTGATTTAGTTGGAAACAATCCACTGAAAGTGCATTAATTTGGTCACAACCTTAATCATCATTTTTCATAAAGGAAAAGGTATTTTCAGCAAGTTAAAACTAGTATAAACTTAGTGCCTACACTTTATGCACCTTAGTTAGCTAGTGTAGTGTTGTTAGTCGCCTTATGTGGAAATTATGATGTGGTGTTGTGTATTTGACAACGTAACAAATAAGATACGATGTGACGAGCACAAGTGTATGTGACGAGTACATGTGTAAATGTGAGAGGGAAAGCAAGTAACAGAATAGACAGGGGGACAATTTGTGATCTATTTATTTGACCTCTGAGGGTCTATTTATACTAGTTTGGCAAACATGTGTTACCTTGCCTAGCATGAGCTGGCTATTTCTTGACATGCAAGATTACACGGGGCTATGCCATATGTCCCTGATGCCTTCTATGGTCGCCACATGTCCTTTCCTATGCTTGAAGTCTTCTGCTCGTCATCCGGGTGGTCACTGCTTAGCAGGTGACCTGTCTTCGTGTTCGCCTGCTTTGTTTGGGCAGATGCTAGGCTCTTTATGGTCGACCATGGCTCGGTTTAGGGTATGGAGTTTTTTGCCTCGTGTGCTCGCCTGGTATGCAGGTGAGTCGGTTCCCCAAGTGATAAATCATGGGGGGTGGATTTGCTTATGATGGAGAGAAGAGTTTGGACTTGCCTTAATTCTCTCTTGTCTCCCCATTACTTCAGCTCAGGTCCCCGTAGTGGGCTCACCTAATTGGCGAGCATGTCTCGTGGGCCCCCAGGCGAGCAATCCACTTTGCTAGTTGGATTGGGGGCCGGGTTGAGATACGCGTGCTCGCCTAATGTGGTGAGCTCGCGTGTTGCATCTGTGGTTGTCCTAAACTGTTCGCCTACTTGGCGAGCTCCTCTGTGCTTAGTCGGCCCTCCTTCTTGTGTATTGGTCCATGTGCTCACCCGGCGAACACGTGGCGAGTTGACTTTGACCAGTTTTATGGAGAGCACAACAATACCCCCCAGCCCGGCCTTTGGTGCTCATCACGGAGGCCGAGCTGCATTGGTTCGGCTTTTCTTGGACTCAGGGGCGGCGCCTTGACTGTCGTGATGTGCAATGCCCCGTGTTTGCGGCTTCCCATTATTGTGCACGGGGCCCTATGTTGGTATGTGAAGAGTTTATCCGAATTTTTTAATTTCCAAGAGGCCCACCTTCTAGAAACCATATAAACTCTTCCACTCTTTCTTCCTTACTTCTCCCGCTTTCTTTCTGTAAAAACTCCGGCGAGTTCCATTCTTTACGGGGAAAATCTCTTTAGGTAATTTTTTATCTATCCTTTTTCTCTTCCATTCACTATGTCTTCTTCTCCGATTTCTATCGGCTCATCGTCTAATTTGGAAAACTCGGAAAAACATCGAAAACCGGTTTTTGCTCCTTGTCGTTCATATTTACTCTATTGCCTAAACTCTCGTGTGGAGATTAGTTCCTCGTCGGTGGGGGCTTCAGGGTCAAAAACTCACCAGGGGATTCGGCAGGCATCTGCTGCTGCTTCTTCTGATGGGAATAATGTTGAGGAAGGTTATCTCCTCTGAAGAAAGAGCTCTGGGGACTGCAGCACCAAAGGGCTTAAACTTGAGGGACTGGATGACCAGATTATTGATGACGATCAAACCTCCCAAGCTGACGGAGAACAGGACACTCTACTTGGGGAAAAACTGAATTCCGGATCTGGAGATGAGCGGATTGGCATACCTTCGGTTGATTGGCCTCCTAGTTTGTTTTATACTGAATACTAGGCTCAGTTTAATCTTAACTAGTCCGGACAGCCCCATCGGAAAGCTGTTAAGAATTATTTCCCGGCTAGTGAGATCCAAAGTGTGATGAATGCGGATTGGTTGGCGAGTTTGTATCAGCTTTATGAGACTCCAAAAGATGTCTTTTTCTGGGTTCCCAGTCCTGATGAACTGGCCGATCAACCCCCGAAAGGGTGTGTGGCTGTGAATATCGACATCATGGAAGCTGGCCTTCGCTTTCCTCGCCACCCAGCAATCTCTCGTTTGCTTGTCGAGTAAAACATTACTATC